>JZKD02S1684619.1:304986-351470 GCA_000966675.3 Picea glauca | reverse complement strand
TTCTTCAATAGAACAGGTCAGACTTGCCTTACAAAACGACTAACAAGAAGTTGGTTATGATTTACATCAATTCTAAATATAGAACAAAACCCTGTTTTGCAACGAAAACGAAATCGTATCCAGACTGGTCAAAAGTAGCAGATAATCATGGTAGATGAATCGTAACCAATTCGTATACAAATTGTATTTCAATCGTGTTTGCAAAACAATTTGCTTATAATAGATATAACATAACCTTTCATCGTAACCAATTTAAATCAAGCGAATCCAATCATCGATTACCGAAATCAAAACTAAATCCAACTCATGCCATAAACAAAATTTGATTTACAAATCCAATCATAAACAAGGGTTATACCAGCTTGACTGTTGAGACTATGTCAATTTTGAATTGACAATAGCTGTAGCAGACTCGACATTTTTGAACAGGATTGAACCCGTAGTTCTTTGTTTCTTGTCGTTGGGTTGTCCTCTTGCATTCTGACCAGTGAGCTTTGCCACTTGGTTTTCCAAATCATGGATTTTGGATTGCAATTTTGGGACATCCAAGTAGTATCTCTCCAGCCACAATTCACATTGACTGCAAGGTGGTGCAACAACTTGAACAACAGGGGGTTTTGATGATTCCCCAAGGGTTTCATAAAGTGGTTCTATACCAGGAAAGTCAGGGTTACTCCGCAGGCAAAGAGGTAATTTCTTGACGAAATCGGGAGGAGGTTTATCACACAATCCCTTGGAATAAGGATACTCTTCAGCGAGAAAGCATTCAATGTCAGAATCAGAGCCTTCACTGACAACGATGGGCTCTGTTTTGGCAGGGGGCTTAGATTTATTCCTCTCCATACGAGAGATCAACCTTGCATTTTTCTTGCTTCTAATATTAGCACCAACCTTTACTCTAGTCTTTCTGGTTTTAGGCTTAGGGATTTCGGTCTGTTTAGTCACAGCCATAGATGAATTCGTAGGCAACTCGGGCTTAGGCTTAGGTAACATAACATCAAAAGGCATAGGGGTAGGTTTGCACTCGGTCACCATGAACTTATCCACCTTTGGAGGGTTGGAATCTTCAAAGCCATTACGGCTGAGAAACTCATGCCAAGAATCACCACGCAATCCCAATTCATGAACCAAAATTATTTTAATCAAACCCACATGGAAGAGGCTAGTGTCAGCCTGACTACGCTTGTATCATTTAGCCATTTTGAACAAACTTCGATGCAGATAGTGAGACAAACTTAGTTCGAATCCCATAAACACCATCAATAAATGCAAGTGAAACGGATAGACAAACCCATACCTGCCTTCACAAGTAACGAATTGTTTGATAATAATTAAGAGATCGTACCAGCGGGGTTTCAACATCCTTGAAGGAAAACCTATGTCGCATGAGCTCACTGTCTGAGACTGAAACAGTAATGTCCATGGGACATCATCAACCTTGTAGTTGTTCGACCACTTTTGTCCCTTGACAGGCAGGCTAGTTTCTGTGCTGAGAAACTGTTCAGTGATTCCAAGCTGGACATCTCCAAATTTAGCTCGGCATCCGTCAAATGACAAAGAAAACTGCCGAGCCACAGAGAAGCTATAGCCATCAAACTTCTTAATGAAGTCAAGCCATTCATATTCTTCCAGGTTTCTGTATACACTATCAAAGTTTAACAACGCTTGACACCCGTTGGGCTCAACCCTTACAACAGGAGCCATGGCTTCTGTACATGGTAGGGTTCGAACTGAATGAATCAATGCACAGAGTGAAAATGAGAGGGTTTGACATCTTGAATGTTTGACTAGATCGGAAATAAGTGCATGCGTGCGAAGGTGGTGGGATTACCACCGCCACACATTGCATTAATTATTGAGTACAGTGTTATCATAACCACAAACGTTTATACCACATGTATCAGCCAACAAATAGGTGTGTCATCACATTAATGTGCCACTTACCTGAAACAAAACCAACACCATACGCTCCATTCATTTCCAAGTGTACAGTTCTATCCGACATCATATCCAATGATACATCGTGTCAATCGGTCGTTTTACACCAAGGTTAAGTTTAATCAATGCCAAAACATGGTTTAAAACTATTGATCGCTCCATGAAATATCAAATCATAAAACAATATGTCCAAGCATCGTTTCAAAAGATTTAATCAACGTGCCCTCAAACCATTATTGACCTTATAATATCACCAATGCATTTGTTTGCGCAATGAAATGTTTGCATTCCAAAATTTCTAAAACATTGCAATCGAGAATTTCTCATTGATAATGAGTCAAGAACCTATAACAATAAGAATAAAAGCACATGAGATCAAAGCCATGATAACCTTGATAAAAATAAAACCAATAAATCTTGATGCTCACAAGCTTAGTAATCAAAAGGATTCAAATGCGCAATGAAGGTAAGAATGGGCTTAAAAGACATAAGTTTGAAAAACCTTTTGCAGTCATGCGATAAACCAATGATGGAGTGTCCTTAGGAGAAATCAATAAAATACGACTACAGTCCAAATGACGAAAAGGTATTTTCACACTTTCAGTTGTGAAAATCAAATCAAAATCAAATTGCAATGGTCGTAAAAATGAAACACATGTCTAGAAGTACAATGCGACGATGATTTGTCATTAATGAGACAAGAGGTGTAGGCTGCGTTTTTTAAGAGTAAAAAAAAATTGAGTTGGCTGCCAACAGGTACATGTGTATTAGGACAAGGATCCTTAGAAGACTTTTCGGACATCAAGACTTTGGAGTTGCTACATGGTGAAATGATCGAAGCACGAAACTCCAAATCCCGAAACTCCAAATCAGTCTCTAGAGGCTTGACTTTTTTACTAATTAGGCATCTCCAAAAACTCAAGGAAAAATGAGTCGTTCGATCGACGGGGAAACTTAATCGACAGTGGACCTTGTGCATGCCTTAAGGCTTAAAATTTTAAAAGTGTTCCAACAGGGGGAAGTAATTTTTTGTTCAATATGATAATTATGAAAGGTGGATGTGATTCTATGGGCTGTAAATTACAACCCTATGCCAGTGATTAATTCCCTGGGTAATCCATAGTGTATGAATAATTCAAAGAGAAACTTAATGATTGCTTCCTCCGTTGTGTTTGACCAGGCTACTACTTCTACCCATTTGGTCGTATAGTCTGTTGTAACTAGGATATAATCCTTCTAATTGGATTTTGGGTTAAAGGGGCCAACAAAATCTATTTCCCATCTCTCAAAAGGTTCTATGACTACTTTTTCTTGCATGGGAATTTCATTAGCTTGTCCTGGCTGACCCATCCTATGACATCTCTTGCAAGTCTAGACATATGTCTTGCGTATTTGAATATTGAGGGCCAATAATAACCCATTTGTAGAATCTTATTCCCAGTTCTTCAGTATGAAAAGTGTCTGCCACAGGGCGCATCATGACCTTCTTTCAAAACATCATAAATTTCATCATCCCTAACACATCTTCGGATCTGGAGGTCATCCCCTGCATGGAACATATATCCATCAATCCAGATGAATCATGCATTGCATTGGATGATCAGTTTCCTTTCTCTTGATGATAAGTGTGTTGGTAGTTTCCCATCCATCATGTAATTATCCACTTCAAAATACCAAGGTGTCTTAATAGTGATGACGAAGAGGTGTTCATATGGAAATTGGTCTTCAACTGTCAAGGAATCATTTGTTTTGGGTATGCAAAACAAGACATCTACAATGCAATTTTCTCTTCCGGGTCGATCCTTGATGGTGATGTTGAATTCCTGCAATTGTAATAACCACCAAGTAACCCATCCATTAGTAATCAATTTTTTATCTAAATATTTAATATAAAAATGATCAGTATATAATATAACTGGATAGCCTGTTATATAGTGGCGGAATTTATTAATGGCATGTATAATGGCTAAAAAATATTTTTCTGTTACTGTATAGTTTAATTCATCATGAGTGATATTTTTGCTAATAAAATAAATATCATAAGGTTTCTTGTCCTCTTCATGTCTGAGGACAACGCCTATGGCGATATCTGATGCATCTGTAGAAATATGAAATGACAATTTCCAGTTTGGTCGTCTCAGCACCGGTGTTGTTGAGACTAGTTTTTTGAGTCCTGCAAATGCAACATCACACTTGCCATATCACTAAAATTCCGCATTAATAATTAAATCTTGTAAGGGTGCAACTCTTCTTGAAAAAATTTCTATGAATCTGCGGTAGTATCCCGCAACACCAAGGAAACTACGTACCTTATTTTGTGTATGGGGTGTAGGAAGATTAAAGATTACCTCTATCTTTTATGGGTCTACATTGATTCCTTCTGCAGAAACATAGTGTTCTATTACCACACCTTTAGTCATCATCATATGACATTTCTCATGACTCAAACACAACCTAGTAGCAATGCATCATTCTAGTACCTTCTCTATATTGCTCAGAGCTTGATCAAAATCAGTTCCATAAGGGGTGAAATAGTTCATGTAAACTTCAATTCCTTCATTAATTAGATCAGAAAATATGCTCGGAATGGCTCTTTGGAATGTGGCTGGAGCATTAAATAATCTAAATGGAAATAATCTATATGAAAAGGTACCCCAAGAACATGTAAATGTGGTTTTATCTTGGTCTTCCGGAGCAATATGGATCTGAATATAACCACTAAAATCATCTAGCAAGGAAAATAATTGCTTCCCTGCTAAATTGTCAAGGACATTATCAATAAAGGGTAAGGGAAAGTGGTCCTTCTAGGTATATTTATTGAGTTCTATATAGTCTACATAGATTTTCCATTTCCCATTCTTCTTGGGGACGATTACTAGTGGGGAAACCCACCGATTGTCTAAAATAGGATATATAAAATCTACATCCAACAGTTTCTGTAACTCTTCTTTAACAACATCCCTCATATGGGGGTTCAATATTCGTTGGGTCCACCAGATGGGCCGGGAATATTTCTCAATATAGATATGATGTGTACAGAGTTGGGGATCGATGCCCTTGATCTCAGGATATTCCCAGAAAAACGCCTGCTGATATTTAGAAAGGATCTGAATCAATTTGTGTTGTTGTTTCTCATTTAAATTAGCATTAATATTCAGAAACCTCCCTAGTGCAATTTCAATTGATCTTTTGTTATGGATAGTAGTAGTGGGGATCTATTCCATCAATTCTTCCAAAGGATCTCCCTGTGCTTCATTATCTAGCACATCTTTTAGCATTTGGCATGTTGGATTTCTTATAATGGCTAGGATGTTAATGAAGCTAATGATCACATCATTTTATAGTTGGTTCTTGAGTCTGAGAGATTCTTCCAATGTGAGAGGAGGTCATAGATCCTTTTATAGATATCTAGGCAGTGGAAACTGCTGATGTATAATAGGAAGACTTGGTTTAGCTAGAGGATACATGATTTTTTTCTTTGTGGAACTTCCTCTAGCAATAGTCATGTTACCTATGTGACGTCCTATGTATGCATCTATTGTTGTGAGCCACAAACTTCCCAGTATCAATGGGTGTCCATTGAGTCCACTTCTTGGGTTGATAATGAGGAAATTAGCTGGGTATTCCCAAGAGTCGACCAAAATTGCTATATCTTGTAATGTGCCAATTGGTTTAACCACTGATCTATCAACCAATTGTAACATAATTGAAGTAGGTTTGAAGGAGGTGAAATCCAGGATATTACAGGTCTCGATGGTCAGGATATTAATGGATTCCCCCAAATCCTCTAGTGTATTTGCAAAAGAACAACCCTTAATATGCATTGTTACCATGGGATACCCTGGGTCTGTATACTTGAAAGGCTCCTTATTTCTTGGAATAAAATCGGACAAGGATCCTACCATGTGAATAGTTGATGGATTTTTAGCTTTCCTGACAAGCTTCTTCCCACATAATTCCTTAATTGTATTTACATAAATTGGGATGTCTTTCAAATCCTGCAGGAGTGGTATCTTAACATAGATATTCTTTAGTTCCACTACAATATCGAAGTTAGGATATACATCTAGATTTTCTATCATTAGACTCTCGGGAAATGGGGGAGGAGGAGTCGCATCCTCATCAGGGTTTTGTGGCTTAACTATGTTTCCCCCTTATTCTACTTATTCCGTTATAACCACAGTCGAGGGTTTTATTGTTGGTTGTATATTATTTTAATTCTCCTGCTCTTGGTGAATGTTACTTTCTTCAGGAGGAATTATGCACCCTAACCTCAACCGGAGTTCATTGCACCCTACAGAGTTGATTTCCTCGTCCAAATTCTCAATAATTTGTACAAGCTGGGTTGGTCTATTATTAGGATTTGTATTGGGTTGAGTTGGTAATTGAGGACCCATTTGAGTTTGAGGATTCTTGGGTAATTGGAGTGGTGCTTTTAAAGTGGGTTGAGCTAGAGGATCCATCCCCATGGGTTGATTGGTCATCCCCATGGGGCACTGCCAGTTCTGATTCTAATTGGGGGCTTGGGAAGCTGTGCTAGTCCACTATGAAGGATATGGAATATTATTTGGATTTTTCCAATATGGGGTATGGTAATGTGAGTTAGGCCAGGTGGGATTTTCATCTGATTGATTTTTCCAGATGGGATTTGTAGCTGATTGATTTGGCCAGGTGGGATTTCTAGCAGATTGATTTGGCCAGGGTGTAGTAGAATATTGTTGGGACTCCCAGGTAGGGTTAGAAAATGGTTGACGTTGACATGTGTTTCCAGAATTTTTTTATTGATTATACTGTCTAAAAAAGAAAGAGGAAGGATCTTGTATCATACCTGGGGGACAAGCCTGCCATTGGCGACACTGAGCCATCAAATATATCAATTATATTTCCTCTTCTACCTCTTTAAAGGAAACTTTTATTCCTAGGAGTGATGGACATTTCTATGTTGCATGGTCTTTAGCACAGATAGTGCACACCCGAACCACATCCAAAGGAAATTCACTCGAACCGTGTTTCTTTCTGCATCAGTGGAAAAATATGGCCAAGGATTGTTCTACTTCTGCCTGTTTATGCTTAGCCTACAAAACATCCAATTGTGTAGTCAGAGTACTCAAAATATTAGTTTTTAATTCTTTAATAGATTGCCAACTTTGGCTCAGGTGACACCCCCACTAGTAATGTCGTTATTTCTGGTGAGGGGAGCCCGCATCCCTGATCTGATCCATGTACTCCCATGTGAGCAATTGATGCACAATAAGATAATATTATCATAAGTTTCTTGATAAATATCACCTTTCCCCATTACATTCAATGTTTCTACCCATTCATCCTTCCTTCCGTTTATCAAAGTGGATTTAAGTACCTCACCTGGTAGTGTGTCGTACGATGATATTTGCAAGTTATACTGAAATATTTCAACATATTCCTCTAGTGTCTCATTTTCTTTTCCAGTCATTTGAAATATGTTGTCTTTTAGATCCCTGGTTCTACAATAATCTTGATATTTTGTGAGGAAGGTTTGTTTCATTTCATCCCATGAATTTATGGTTCCTCCTCCTAATCCCATAAACCAACGTAAAGATTCTGCTTTCAAAGTGGAAGGGAATAACTTATTTTTATGGGGTTTAGAAGTGTAGTCATATCCTCTACATAGGACATCAAATTCGAATAACAATGCATTAGGCTCCTCTAAAATTAATCCATGAAAGGTTGGCAGATTTTGTAACGGGATGGCTTTCATGGGGGCATTAGTAACTGGATCAACTATCAGGTATTCCAAAGTGGAAGTCTGGGCTCGTGGTTGATTTGGTTGTGCCATTTGGCTGAAAATATGCCAATAATATTCAGGAATTTCTTGGCCTGGGTGTTCTATTTTGGGTGATTGATTACTTGATCCCCTAGGGGATTTAATCGCTCTACCTCTATCTGGGATTTCAAGTGTACCTTCTCCTATCACAGGAGATCCAGGATCAGGTGGTGGTGACCAGTTTTCTTTATCAACCCCGTTGGTCTCCCCTTATCCTTCTTCCAAATTACAAGAGTTTCCCTTACCTAAAGGGCTGAGCAGTGGAAGATCTGTATTTTGGAAAAAAAATTCATTCCCTTCAGTTCTGCTATGAACCTCAGCATGGGCTGCAGTTGGTGAATTTGTTGCTTGAGGTATTTGGGTAGAACCTTTTCGAGGTCCAAAGGAGGCTTGAGATTCAACTTTTCGGATGATATCATCTATGAAAGTGCTTCTTCTAAAGGGAACCAAACCCTGGCCTTTTGTAGTTTTTGGTGGGGGTTTTGGTTTTGTAGGTTCTTTCTTCTTAGTCATACACACTTCACACAAAATTCTAAGTACCTATATGACCTATATGCATCATCTGAACGTAGGCGCTGGCATAATCATTTTACTTATTTCCTATGTAGTTTCTTACCTTCCGTTTTCAATACCTCATCCTCTAGAGACACAACCTATGCTATATTTGACATTCTCCCCAACAACGACGCCAAAATGTTGGGCTCTAAATATTTCCTAAAACAACCTTAGTTTAACATTAATTTATCAACCGTGGATTCGTCTTTTATTTCAAGAATATCAACAAAGTCTATGCAGATATATGTAGAGGCTAAAATCATGTAGTTAAAGAAAATATGAGTTTATCAACAATCAAGTTCCTCACACATTCATCGAAATTCTAAAGATAAGATCTCTACTCAAAAAAATTATAACATAATCTATAACATGATGTGAATTAAAGGCATTAACTAAATTTCTCAATTGATCTAACTAAGAAACAATAATTGAATCTATGAAAATGATTAATAAACGGATCTACCAATGACTAGTTAATCTGTTGGAATGAACAACTAAGTACTGTAAATTCAGAAGGAATAACAAATGTGAATTTAAGCGAAAGGAACAACAACTGTAAATTTAATAAAGGAACAATGCATGTGAAAATGAGAAGAACTATCAAGTAATAAACTACAGTGATGGAAACTAGAACAACAATCGATAACATTCAAATGAAGAAACTATGTTCTTTAATCACACAACATAACTAATCTATAAAAAAATCAACACACTCATGCATTTATCTTAACTGTTGCAAAAGAGATATAAATCATAGAACTGAAATCAAATCGATACAATTACAGATTGAGATAGTAAGTACTTCAAACTGGTCCCTCGGTCTCCAAAAGAACTACTACTAGAAACTCAGTATGCAAAAATGGTGAAAACGCCCAAAGATTTTATTCATTCCATAATTGGTACAACATTTATAAAAGACTGCTTGTACATAGAATTTCTGAGTTCTGAATGCTTGGATAAATTTATTAGATGACTTTTTATGATTCATTACCCTCTATATATTACAATGATATGGGTAAATTAAGCTATCCTGAGGATCGAGATATCCTCATGATTTCTTTTACTATTTATAAAGTTTACAACATAGAGAATCAATCTTCCTCAAAATTGCTTTGTGCCTGATTTGGTCATCTTCCAATAGTCTACATATCTTCAAAATATTTGAGTTTAACAATATTTTTCTATTGCTGCAATAAAATCAAACATTTCCAACTGAATTTTAGAATTTATCCAATATCACTCAATAATATTTCTAGAAGACTTTTTAATCATTTTCTATCCTAATTATTACTAATTAATAGAAAAGTCAATCAAGATTATATCATAAACCGTGGTAATAAGGAGGATATTTATACATTTTCCTCAACTCAACACTTATTTATGGAAATGTTATGTTGTATATGAGTCTAGGCCTCATAGTGTTATTATTACTTTGAATAGGAAATTGTATTAGATACCCGAGGTAGTCCCACTTAGTGTTATTTTCTTGATCTTTGCCAAGCAATGCAGGAAGGTCATTTTCCAGAACGAGAACTTTTTATTCCTTTTGATTCACTCTTAGAGTGAGAAAAAGGTGGCGGCCACATCCACGGCCTTTGTAACCGACCTCTCCATGCGACAGAAGCAAGTGGATAAGTTCGTGGAAGAATACAAAGACATATTATCATCACCTATTGGGGTACCTCTATATTTTTAGATCAAGCATCCCATCGATCTGACCCCCGACGCATCGCTACCCAATGAGCTAGTAGTATATCACCTCTCTATGTTATAAAATGGGGATATGAAGGGTCATATCCAAGAAATAATCCACATGGGACACATCCAACCCAAATCATCACCTTATGGAAGTCCAATCATGCTAGTGTAGAAGAAAGATGGGACTTGGTGACTTTGCATTGATTATCGGGCCCTAAATAAAATCACGATCAGGAACCGGTACCCGATTCCCAAAATCAATGATCTCCTTGATCAACTCAAGGGGGGGAAATACTTCAGTAAGATTGATATGAAGTTTGGCTACCATTATATCCCAATAGAACAAATAGATGTATGGAAAACTGCCTTCAAGTCAAAAGAAGGTGTTTTTGAATGGTTGATCATGGCCTTTGGTTTGAAAAATTCCCCAACAACTTTCATAAGGATGATGGAAGATATATTGTGACCTTTCACTAATTATTTTGTGGTGGTGTATCTAGATTACATCCTCGTCTACAACAAGACTTGGGCAGAACACTTGCAACATATTCAACGAGTTTTTCACACTCTGCAACAACACAAGTTATATGCCAACTTTGGTTTGACAAATGCCCCAACAAATTTCATGAGGATTATGGATGATATCTTGTGACCTTTCATTAATTCTTTTGTGGTGGTGTATCTGGATGAAATCCTCATCTACATTAAGACTTGGGCATAACACTTGCAACATATTCCACATGTTTTGCACACTCTGTGGCAACACAAGTTATATGCCAACTTGGAAAAATGCTCCTTAGGCATGGACACGGTCCAATACCTAGGCTACATTGTTGATTCACATGGTGTGCATGTTGATCCATCCAATATACAAGTCATCCATGACTGACCATCCCCAACCACGCTCACTGATATTTGGAGCTTCTTAGGCCTTGCCAATTTTTATCACAGGTTCATGTTGGGATTCTCCCATATTTCATGGGCCCTCATCCAAATAACCATGGATGGTGTTAAGGAAAATTTTGTGTGGGGCCTATCCCAACATAAAATGTTCGATGATATGAAGCAATGTTTGTGCTCAACCCCAGTGATTTCATTACTTGACCTACAACATCCCTTTGAGATCGAGACAAATGCTTCAGACTATACAGTGGGTGCAATCATCGCTCAGAACGACAACCTCATGGCATATCATAGTGAGACACTATTAGATGTCATCCATAAGTACCCTACTTACGAAAAAAATGTAATCCATTGTGCAAGCATGTTATCAGTGGAGGAATTACATTCTCATGAAGGAGAAATTAATCCACGCTAATCATAATTCATTGTAGTTCATGCAAGCACAAGGAAAATTGCAGAATGACCACCATCAAAAGTGGTCCACATATTTGCAGTAGTTCCACCTCAACATCAAGTATAAAATAGGAAGTATCAACTGAGTCATTGAATGCCTCAGACACCTCTAGTCATGATACTCACCATAGTTCTAGATTCTTATGGCTATGATACCTCCAAATCGCCCCACCTCTATCAAACAGATCCTGACTTCGCGAACACCTACCAAATTTTGGGAGAAAACATAGTTGTCACTAATTTCCATATTCCAGATGGGCTACTATTCCATATGGTCCATCTCTGCATTCCATAAAGTGAGCCAACAAATCTAATTTGGGAATCTCACTATAGTTGGGTGGCAAGACACTTTGACAAGGAAAATATAGTGGAAGTGTTGAAACAACATTTGTATTGGCCAAAACTTCGATAGTATGTCAACAAGTATATTCGGTCCTACACTTCCTGCATTATTGCCAAAGCATCCACTAAGAAACAAGCCCTGTACACTCCTTTTCCTACTCCGAGCATACCCTGGGAATCCATATCAATGGACTAGATTTCATCCCTTCTATCCACCAAGCAGGAAAATTATTGTGTTTTTATGGTTGTTGATCACTTTTCCAAGATGGCTATTATGGCCTCCTACAAGAAGAGCAACACATCAGAGGCCACTGCCAAGATTTTCTTTGAATGAGTGTGGGTACACTTTGGGATCCTACAAACCATTATCTCATATTGGGATAGTTGGTTCCTCAACACATTCTAGTTGAGCCTTTGGTCACTACTAGACACCAATCTCACTAAATCCACTACCTTCCAACCCTAGACGGATGGCCAAACAGAGTTCGTCAACCAGATGATCGTGCACATCCTCTACATGTAAAAATACAAGAACCCCCACAACTGGGATGATATTATTCCCTATGTTCAACAAAACTACAATAGATCCATACATAGCTCAACCAGCCACAACCCCTTTCAGGTGGGGCTGGGATTTCAACAATTGGGTCCCATGGATGTTGCACTACCCCTTGCAGTCACCCAAGAAGACTCGTCGCATGATCCAATTGGAGATGACAAAGACACCCATTTCATTGAGAATATCCAACACATCTTCCAACAGGTTCAGGATATTTTATAGAAGCTCAATGCCAAGTACAAGCAACACCATGATCAACACCGGGTGCCACACTAGTTTTAGGTGGTAGACACAGTTTGGTTGCACTTGCATAAAAAACCCATTACAGGGCCTCATCGTAATATTTTTCCACTACATTATGTACCTTACACCATCACCAAATTTGTGGGTAACAATTCTTTCGAGCTCAACCTTTCCCCTTTCCTTAGCTTGCACCCAATGTTCAATGTGGACCTCCTTCGACCTTATTTTCCAACATTATTGGACACCTCAAAGATAGAAGAATAGTTGACACCAACATAGATTAAACCTAAATGAATGGAACATGCATCCAATGATCATATCATGGAAATGCATGTCACAGGAACTCGTTAGTAGAGGATCCAAATTTATCGAGTTGTCAAAGAAGGGAAACTCCTGCACCAAGGAATGTGGCTCACCCAGGGCCAAATTCAGCAGACATTTCCACATATGATGGGGGAAATCAATGTAATAGAATCCATTACTTCCTAAGGGGGACTATTTATCCAGGAGGATCTCAGTGGCTACCCATATTTTCCAACTGGCTCAAAATAGTTTTTTGGAAACTTACTATTTTTAGGAGTTTTTCAAGTCCCAAACTTCTAGGGCCATTTTGAGGGCCCAAACGATGTGTTTTCACAATAAGGAACCTCATTGATATTCGAAGTCTTTGGTTGATCCCCATAAATAAATATCCTTGTAAATACCTTTTAAACAAGCTATCATGCGCCCTAAAAGGAGATTGTATGCAAAAGTTACGACCCCAAGAAGTTGATGTACTAACTTACCCCAACAAGGCCCACGTGACTTTTGGTGTTTCATCTCCTAGGGTTAGGTTTTTGGATGTCTATGGTTTTGGAATTCATGTTTATTTTAAAAATTCCTTTAGATCCTCATTATATTCATCATCTTGTGAATGATTGTAGCCATCACATCTCTTCTCATAGATAATCTGCCACCATTCTAGCAAGCTTTTTTTTAGTCTGCATTTTATAGTTTGCAACATATTTCTTATTTCATAGAAGTCAATTTTTACTGTATCTCTGTGTTGATGTTATAAATATGTGGTTTCATTTAGTTTTTCTCATAAATCGAGGCATGGTTGTTGGAAATGAAGAAATATTTCCAACTGCATCATTACCCCTCCCAGGTAGAAGCTATAATTTCCACCTACCACTTGCAAGAAAAGGCATCCATGTGGTGGGATCAACTTAATAAACCCAAGAACCTTGATGATAAGAGGATCTCATGGAGGTAGTTCAAAGGATATTTCCAAGAGAAATATTTTTCCGAGCATTACTATGAGACAAATATGAAAGAGTTCTTTGAACTCAAGTTGGGAATGACGAAAATGGAGGAATATGAGAAGTGGTTCTTTGAATTGTTGAATTATGTTGAATTCATCAAGGATGAGAAGGTTAAAATCCAAAGGTTTCTAATTGTATTACCCTACTTCTATAGTGACAAGATTCAATATGATAATCCCAATACTTTGGAGGAAACCATAAGAATATCAAGACACCTTTATGAGAAAAGGAAAGGAAGGTCAGTTTTCCAAAACGTTTGGAATGAAAAGATGAAAGGGAAAAAGGATCAAAGGCATAAAGGTTTTAATCCACCCTTTTTCAGAAATAACTCCCAAGAAAATCAATAAGGCTAGTCATCCCAAAATGAGCAAAAGAGTGCAGATTCATTTTGGAAAAGGCCAAGGTAGTAGCATGTTCAATGTTGGGAATGTAAGGTAAATCACTTATATAGGGACTTCCCTCACAAAAGAGAGAGAATGAGGATTGTCCAAAACATTCAGGAGGTTGAAAAAGTGAAATACATGCTAGGAAGAATTCCATGGATTTATGTAGCCTTAGACAACAAGAAGGAAGAGTATCAATCCCCCATGTTTGAAGTGGATGGTAAGATTGATAACCAACCAATAAAAATTTTGATTTATTCTATAGCTATCCATAGTTACATAAATTCTAATATTATTGAAATATTTCACTTGCAAAGAAGTAAGCATAAAAAATCTTTCTTAGTTCAGTTAGCCATGGGGGCTAGGAGAAAAATTAATGAGTTGGTTAAATATTTCCTGGTATACATGAATGGACTTAGAACAAAGGTAGATGTAAAAATCATACCATTGGGTTCATATGATTGGTTTTAAAAACATCATTTTGTCCTATACTATTACAAAAAGACAAACATGTGTCTTGATGAGGAAGGGAAACAAGGAAAGATTCAAGGAATTCCAAGAGTTGTAGTTGTTAGAGATATTTTAGCTATGCAGTTGAAGAAAATATTTAGGAAGGGATGTTAGATGTTATCATCCCATATGGAGGAGGAATCCAAAGACAAAGTGGAAAGCATTGAAGACCATCCAGTATTGAGGCACTTTCAAGATTATTTTAGAGACATTCCAGGGTTTCCATCAAAGAGGAACATTGATTTCTGTATTGATTTGGTTCCAAGAGTTTCCCCAGTTTCTAAGACACCTTACAAAATGGGCACACTAGAACTAAAACAATTGCACATGCAACTTGAAGAAATTTTGAAGAAGGGGTATATATGCCCAAGCGTGTCGCCTTGGGGAGCCCTGGTTATTTTTGTGAAGAAGAAGGATGAAACCTTGAGGTTATTTATTGATTTAAGGAAGATTAATAAAGTTACCATAAAGAATAAGTATCATTTTCCAACAGTTGATGATTTAATTGATCAGCTAAAAAGTGCAAGAATATTTTCAATGATTGACTTGAGATAAGGTTATCATCAAGTAAGGATAAAATAAGAATACATTAACAAGACAACATTCAGAACAATATATGGGCATTATGAATTCACGGTAGTGCCATTTGTTGACAAAGTGTCCTCAGACACGCAATTTTATTAATAAGGAAAAAAGTGATTACAATAATAAGTGAGGACTCATAATCTCCTTAACCTCACTTTAAGAAGGATATTGTTTATATAGATCAAATCTAAACTAAAATCTAGGAGAAAAACCAACCACATAATCACATGAGTATGATAGGTGTCCTTTACATAGAAGTTATTTGTCTGTATCCTAACAAACTAGAATAAAATAATTTCTAAAAACATTTATACTAGAAAATGCTTAGACTATATAACTTTAGGATTATGAGGCTAACAATCCCCCCCCTTTAATCCAAAATTTCATTTTTACAAATACCAAGTTCATCTCTAAACTTAGTGAACTTTATTCTACCAAGAGGTTTGGTAAAAATATATGAAGTTTGATCTTCAGATGGATAGAACTGAGGCTTGATGATGTCTTTGATGATGCAAGATATGATGAAGTGGTATTTGGTGTCAACATGTTTATTCTTTGAATGAAATACTAGATTCTTGGTCATCTTTATTACTGACTGAATGTCAATAAATAAAGTAGTTGGTAATTTCTGAATTTCACCAAGATCCTATAAAATTATGCATAGCCATACAATATCACATGTTGCTTCCCAAGATGATATGTACTCTACCTATGTTGAACAATTGGTGATTGTTGTATTCTTTTTGAAATTCCATGATACTATTGTTGAACCCATATTCATTAAATAAACTAAAGTGGATCTTCTATCATCAATGTCACCTGCAAAAATTAACATCTGAATATCCAAAAAGTGTAAAAGTTTTGTTTCTTTTGTAGAGAAAACCAAAATCTTTTGTAACTTGAATGTATCTCAATACCCTTTTTGTTGAATTCTAGTGAATTTCCCTTGGTTCCTTCATAAACCTTGAAAGTATACTGACTGAATATGACAAATCTGGTCGATTATTTGTCAAATAAATGAGACTTCCAACCAATTTCCTATACTTTGTATTGTTTACCAATTCCCCCCTCTTCAAATTTTGAAAGTTTCAATTTATGCTCCATGGGGGTAAGAGAAGGTTTACAATATTCCATGCCAAATTTATTTAACAATTCAGTGGCATACTTAGTCTGACTGAGGAATATTTGATTAGGATGTTGAGATACTTCAAATCCAAGATAATAATGAAGTGTCCATAAATCAATCATTTTGAACCCTTCTTTAAGTTCTTCCTTAACTTGTTTGATGTGAGATTCATTATTTCATGTTATGATTAAGTCATCAACAGAGAGTACAAGTATCACCATGTGCTTATCTTGCATTTGAAAATACAATGTATCATCTGATTCAATTCGATGAAAACCCACCTTTCATAGGTAATCATCCATTTTTTCATACCAAGCTCGAGGAGCTTGTTTCAAGCCATATAAATATTTCACAAGTTTGCAAACTTTATGTTCTTGTCCTTTAGATTCAAACCCTTGTGGTTGAGTCATGAAAATATCTTCCTTTAGATCACCATTCAGGAAGGAAATTTTGGCATCCATTTGATGTAATTTCCAACCATTATGTGCAACCAAACTGATAACCATTCTGATAGTATTCCATTTAGTTGTGGGTGACAAAGTTTCTTCATAATAAATTCCTTCCTGTTGAGAAAAACCTTTAGAAACAAGTCTTTCTTTTCACTTGTAAATTTTACCATTCAGATTGTACTTTACTCGATAAACCCATTTACAACCGATGGGATTAACATCATGTGGAAAATCAAATAAGTTCCAAGTCCCATTTTCAAGTACTGAACCATATTCATTAATCATTTCTTCCTGCCATTCTTTATGTCCAACTACTTTAGAAAAAGAAGTAGGTTTAGTGGAAGCATGAGAAAAAATTTCTTCTTCTCTTGAAGACCCCCTAGTTCCAGTTTTTTTTTAATTTCATCTGAATGAACATCTTTGAGAAGTTGTTCGGCCCAATTTGGCTTCTTATGTTAAGGGGATTGTGGATCTAAATCACCATTATTATTGAAAATATGATTTTCAAAAAATGAGGCTCTTCTTTCATCTAAAGTATCTGAGGTTGGAGAATATTCTTTTGAAGATTCAGTATCATAAGGGTATTTTGTAGTTTCATTATCAGATGAATCAAAATAACTTTTTGATGAAGATATGTCTTCTAAAGAAACAAAGTATTTCTCAAACCAAAATGTTTTCTTTGACTTGTTCAACTTACTTTTACCCTTATTGTTTTTCTTCTCTAAATGACTAAGGAGATGATTAATCTCATAAAAAATGTTACTTTCAGCTTCATAAAAAAATACATCTCTGTTGATAATGAATTTTCCATCTAAAATCAACCGATACCCTTTATTTTCATTATAGTATCCAATGAAGATACACTTCATACTTTGATTTTCTAATTTAGCCTTCTTTTCCTTAGGAACTAAAGAATACCATCTTGAGCCAAAAACCCTAATATGATTTACCTTGGGATTAAAACCATACCAAGCTTCATAATGTGTTTTTCCATCTAAATACGATGTAGGTGATAGATTTCTGAGATAAACTGCAGCATGGACTGCTTCAACCCAATATTTTGTGCTCAACCCTTTAAACTACATCATAGATCCTGCCATGCCCATGAGAGTTTTGTTCATCCTTTCAGTAACTCCATTTTGTGGTGGAGTATAGGAATTTGTTAGTTTTCTCTTAATTCCATTGTCTCAAGAATAATCATTGAATTCAGTTGAATTGAATTCTCCCCCATTATCTATTCTCAAATATGCAACCTTTTATCTTGTAGCATTTTCAACCATGGGTTGAAAATTTGTAAACTTTTCAAAAGCTTCATACTTTTCCTTTAAAAAGTATACCCATTTCATTCTAGTGTAGTCATCAATGAACAATATAAATTATCAACATCCACCGAAAGAAGATTCCATTGGACCACATATATCATTGTGAATCAACTCCAAATATTTTGTTGCTCTCCATGAGTTGATTGGAAAATATTCTTTCTTTTGCTTGCCAAAAATACAAGATTCACACTTGGAATTTTCTTTCTTGAAAGTTGGAAAACCCTTTACCAAATATTGGGACTTAAGTTTCAAGAGACTATCAAAGTTTAAGTGACGAAATCGAAAATGCCATAATTTGAATGAAGACATTTCATAATTCATTGTTGTTGCAAACTCTTCCTTTCTTTGGATAACTTTTCCATTCATTCTTAGTAATTTCCCATCTTCATATCCCGTCATTATTGTTTTCAAGTTATCCTTCTCTGAATTAATCTTGACCAAACCATCTTGCATGATGATTTCATTTCCAACTTGTCGGATTGTGACTAAGGATAACAATTTTTTCTTAAAAGTTGGCACATACCAAACATTTGAAATCCATTTTTCACCAATTCTAGGGAGAAATACTTTCATTGAAACTTTTCCTTGAGGTATATGACTTCTCTCATCAACCAAATAGATGGGATTTAGTTGAACATATTGATAATCCCAAAAGTAGTCTTTGCGATAAGTAATATGTTGAATAGCTCATGTGTCCAATATCCAATTATTTTCAAATGAATCTTCTTGTTGAACTACTATCAAAACATATTCATATTGATCATCCTGGTCATATTGATCCTCTGCATATTGAGATGATTGTTGATAATTTGAATTTGATGTCTTCTTAAACTTTGGCAATTGATCATTTCTTGTAAGACAATTTGATGCATAATGGCCCATGTTTAAACATATTTTACATATCACTTGACTAAAATTTCCTTGTCTTCCTGACTGTGCATTATTATTGGGAGGATTAATTTGAAAATTGTGTTGATTAAAATTGCTACAACCTTTACCTTGACCATGATCTCTACCACGACCTCGATTAGAAATTTGATTCTGAAAATTTCCAAAATTTGATTTTCCTCTTCTTTTAGAACTTTAAGATTTAGTGAAAAGAAGATCTTCTCCTGATTGTTTTTGTCTTCCAAAGGATTTACTATGTTGAGCTAGTAATTCACTAGGTGAATCAAAAGTAAAAGTTGATAACTTATCACTTATTTTCAAGTATTAAGAAAATTATTATAAGATTGAGGCAAGCCATTTATTACAATGGAGACTAGAAAACGATCCTCAAGTTTAGAAAAAATGCCTTTAGTGATTTCCTTATGACTGTTCTTAATCCTTGAAATGTATTATAATACATAACCATTATCTGATAATATCTGTTTAAGCAATTTCATTTGTAGATCAACTCTATGAGATGAAACAGGAGTATCAAAAAGATTCTTGAACATATTCCAAGCATACCATGCATCTTTGGAATTATCAATATGTACAAACATGTGTTCAATTACAGAAGAATGTAGAAAAGCAAGTACTCTTTCATATTTCAAATTCCATTTAGCTAAATAAGTAGCATCGGTTGGCTTAGTTGGAGAAGTATCACCATCACAAATATCACACCATAATTCATTATAAATCAAAGTGTTCTGCATGTTTCGACTCCAAGATTTGTAATTCTTGGGTCCATCTAACTTATCTGATTATGTGAGTATATTAATTAATTTAGACATGATGTTTATGTTTCCTTATTGCAATATTACAAGCGAATAATCCAAAAAACACCAAAAAAAGAGACACAAGGCACCAAAAATAAGAGAACACAATCCATGCAAAAAGAGCACTTTTAAGGGCTTGGCCTTGACCCTTTAAAAGTCTCATTGGAAATGGAGTTTGAGAGAGTATTTCATTGGACTCTTCTCAACTTTTGAGCTTCAATGTTACAATCAAAACTTTCGAAATTTGACCCTTTTTACAAGACTAATAGCCTTTTACAAATAACAAAAATTGTGCCCCCCCTTGAACTATAAAAGTCAAACATGAAGAAACATTGTTTCTCGTTTCCCAATTTTAATGGTGAGAATTTCAACCTGAACAATCTGTAATCTAGTCTCATTCTCTTTTCTTTAGTCATGGTGGTTGTCCTTTTTAAACACTTCACAATATTTAAAAAACTAATATCAATATTTTTGAAGTAACACTTCAAAAAACAACCAAAAACCTTCTATCACTTCTCATCCTTATGTAAAAAAAAAAACAAATTATTTGTCTCTCGTAAAGCTAAAATATACTACTGAAAAGATGATCGAATACCAAGCGAATTGGTGGAGCAATTCTTTGAGTGACAGGACATTATTTATTGAGGTGTAGATCATGCACATAGTATCCTCGACAAGTGCTCGCACTAGGGATGACTGGACACCAGATCACCCAATATGATAAACTCAGGATTAGGAGAAGTACGTAAACATTGCCTCTGTCTACATATCTATGACTTCCTCACAATCTAATTCTACTTCTTATGTTGTGCAAGGGTTGGAAGATCTCTTAAGCAACAATGCCCTTTAGAGGGCCATGACACAAGAAGATTGGTTGTAGATACGTGTGTTGAAAATTACAAAAAGGGTAAATGAATTTGGCTTTGCCTTTGTCTGTGTGAGAAAACCTTTAGATGTATGCAACAAAAAAATAGTGCAAAGACAAACCTCTGCCCACTATTTGATTTGATGATAAATAGCAGGTAGATTGGATATGAGTGTAGTTTGTTATGTGTGTAATGGCACCATGATTTGCCTATGTGAAAAGGAGTTTCCTGATATAAGAATTGGTAAATGATAACCGACCAGTTCACAAATCGCTACAAATGAAAATAATTGATCAAGACATTACATTCAAAGGATTGTAGTAGTTGTTAAATATCGAAAATAACAGAAAGAGAATACTAAAGGAGCATAGATTGAAATATTCCCTTTATTTTGGGTGAAGGCCACATGCAAGTTGCAATATTGTGTTGGGACACATGTATGAAAAATAAGAATATTGTGATGGGATGCACGTTCAGATATTTCTCCTGGAAACTTGACAAAGATTTGGATTGTCTTGTGAAGAGAAGGTTGTTCTCAAATGGACGGGAAATAGCTAGTGTTGTGCCCATTTCGTCACTTGGGTGAGAAAACAATGACGCTTGCATGCCTAGTTTGGCCTGCTAGACAAGACAAAAGTTTGTGAGTGGGTTAAACAATCTAAAAACATGTAATAAAAAAATAAACAAACTAAAACAACTAATGAAAAAAAAAATAGAATGCATAAGAAACTTTAGAACCATAAAAAATCAACCAATGACCAAGATTATGCCACCAATGGATAACTATATTAGTTGGAAAAAAACCATAGAGAAAAATGAGGACTGTTGGAAGCAGGTTGAATTGGAAAGAAGGATGATCATGGGGAAATAAAGCGTGCAGAAAGTGAAGCAACAGTTGGAAGGAAACGCAGCATGCGTGCATGCAAGAAAGTGTGCACAAGGAAAGCAACAGTTGGATGGAGGAACAACATGCACACATGGGAGGAAGACCTGATGTCGGTACGGTTAGAGTTTTGGTAACGAATTGTAATGAATGAAGAGACAAAGATGTATAAATACCGATACTAAGGTATTGTGGATGAGTTCTCTATTTTTGATGGATTTGGTAGTTGTTCTGATTTAGTTAGTAGTTGGATTTGCATTATCGTAGATATGTATGAGTTGATGCGATATGTAATGTTTTTGTATGAACCATTTTGTAAGTTGTTGAGCTAGTGGAGGGGAGAGAAGGTATATCTTGAGGATTAGATCGTAGGATGAGGAGCCTGGTGCAGTCTAGTTCACCTCATATAGATCTTACCCATTTGAGGATAATTGTAAGTGCGCGACATTGTAGATGCAAAACTACCATAATAAAAGAGACGAGAGACAAATATTTATGGACAGAGCCCAGGAGGGGGTGAACCATGTTAATATATTTGTAATTTGATGAATACATGCATATATTTATCCTTCTTTCAATAGTTAAATATTGTTCGTAATGAATGAATGGGTTATTATATAGCTATGAAATATGGTTGCATTATTAAGGAAATAATTTGCTGAAGGTAATGAACAGTCGCGAATAATAGTAGATTACAATCACAAGTTATAGTAAATGGCTCTGAATACATATATCATATCTCATACTCAATCATGGGTTGTAAACAACTGAGTCTTATAGCCACCCATTAAATCTGTCTTGGGTGAGACTGTGTGGCACATTTTATGTGTTTTGTTTCCTTCTAGTTTACCAGGAGGGCCAATAGTTTTAGAGGCTTTGTGGGAAACCCAAAAGACATGAAACCTTGGTCAATAAGAAGATTAGATTAGAATAGAGGAGAGTAACCAACAAATGGTTTTGTTTCCATTTGTAGGAACAGAGGTGGATTGAGTAGCTGAGATAGGTTGAGCGAGGAATGAGCAAAGAAAAGAAGAGAGAAATGAGCCATTAGAAGGGAAGGTTGAGACCGTAGAACCTTCGAAAGAAGAAATCAAAAGTTGGTTGAGAACCAAAGAGCTAGAGTTTGCATAGAAAGACAATAGAAACCCTAGAATAAAACCCCGCAAATATCTGGACAAATACGTGTTTACTGATTTACACGAAGTCTTTTTCCATGATATTCCACATCTATTGCAGGAATGAATACTAAGGTTGAAGGATAATCATGCGACGAACCAGATTCAAAAGTTAGAGTGGACCCCATAATAGATTGAGCAGTTACAATAGGTTAACAACAAGTTCACCTACGCAATAGACTTTTGGATTGACAGTATTGTGGCAGGCTTCATAACAGAGTTTTCAGTTGACACAACGAAGTCATACAACGCAACAGAGCATGAATTTCTATGCAGACCTCGATGAAGGTACATTTGATCACTGTATACTTCTATTAATATAATTCTATATAACAAAGTTGTAATTACAATGGAATCAGACAGCTAAAATTTCCTGCGTGCATGGGGGAAGGGGGGAAGCATTGCAGAGAGAGGAGGAATAGAAGGAGGTAAGGATAAGGGAAATAAAGAGGAGGAACCCTTGTACCCGATCATGATGAACGAAGACCAGATTAAGTGGATCTTGGCATCAACAGGAAGGATGCATAGTGGAGTACTGTAACAATACAAGTTGAATACCAAGAAGAGAACCGTAGCCATGAGGGAAGGCTTGACGAGTGATGAGGAAGAGGTAGAGGATCTCCGGGCTGTGGAGAAGATTGAGGAAATCCTGCATGAAACATATGAAAGGAATATGAGAGTTCCAAGAGTGGGAGGATAAGGAAACCATCCTATCCATATTAATGTCATTGTGGAACCCATAAACCCATGTGTGAATAATACACCAAAGAGAACGCCACCACTTAGACAATCGAAGTTCGGAGCAAGTCCGACAGCAGAAAGTACATCTACACGAGCAACAACTGGAGGAGCCAGTCCAGAAAGCAGTAGTCAAGTATCTACACCATGCGAAGGAGGTAGTAGTTCAATATTAAGAATGGGAAGACAAGATCCCACCATCAGGTTACCCGAATTTTAGGGAGAAGCAGTAGAAGACCCTGAAAAGAACTTGTTCATTTTTGAAAAGATCTGGGAAGAAAAAAAGATCATTGATGAAGATACCAAACTTGTGCAACTATCTATTACACTAAGAGAACGCGCACTAGACTGGTACATGAGTCTAGACACAAACAATGCCCTGGGGATGAAAAGAACACTAGCTGGCATTAAGAAGTTATTAATAAATGAGTTCCATAAGCCGAGCTTAGAGGATCAGTACATGAATGAGATGATCAAAATAAGACAAAAACCAAGAGATTTTGTATGGGAGATCGATCAGAAATTCAATCAACTGAAGGGAAATTTAAAATAACTTATGACCTATATGCAACATCGACACCTGTTTTTCAACTCACTACTCCCGCACTTAAAATACCCTTTACAACAAAAAAAATTTAGGATGCAGGAAGAGGCACTGCAAGAAGCCTTGCAACTGGAAGAGAAACAGTACCAACAAACAGACCCAATGATCGAGGAATTGGAGGAGGATTTGAAGAATCTAACATTTCAGCTGAACTGGAATAAGAACAACGATAAATGAGAAGTTGTTTGGTGTACCACATGTAGGACATAAGGACACCATAAGAACGAATGCCCAACGTTCGTGTAGTATATGACAACAGGTATTCCAAATCCATTACTACTGGGAGGAATATGATGTGAAATTTGCAAAAAATTGGGTCACAACCCTTATCACTACACGATGATACAGATATACCAGACAAATCCCAAAGAGTTCATATTGCACATTTTGTAAGTTAGTGGGCCATGACGATAAATATTGCAGAACTATGGAGCTAATGTGAGAAAGGACATCGGATGCATATAGAGTATAAGATGAGATGATGATTGGGAAATCATCTCCATAGTTCAATATAGTCCCAACTCCATACAACACTACACAACAATAGTATAATATTGCACAACAACCGTACAATAACACATAGTCGAAGTACAACCCGACACAACCTCAGTACAATACCGTGCAATATAATCAAGCACCACAGTATAATGTGTTAAGAGGTGATTGAGCAGGCTAAAGAGGAGGAGGAGGAGCCAGAGGAGGTAGAGGATGAGGTAGAGGACCAGTCACATGTCACAATTGTCAACAACCAGGACATTATGCATGGGAATGTCCACTACCACCAACAACTTGTATGTATTGCCATGCATCGGACCATGATACAGAGGATTGTCCTACCTCACTAGTAAATATTTAGGAAAAGAGGAATCAAAACAACCAGAATTTTCAGTGAATCTCAGTTGAAGCAAGGTATGAAGGATGGACCATCAACATAGTCACACCTGGAGGAGCTCAAATAGGCACTGACGCAGTTTGATAGGAACTAGAACAAAATCAGTGGGTGAAGAATAACACTGAACCAAACAATTAGTTTGACGCGTAGAAGGATAAGGAGATATTCAAGCAAGCCAGACAAGAATTTTAGAAGGAGGAGATGTCATCGACTTCAACTGTGCAGCAAGACAACGAAGAAATATAATACATGATGCATCCATCATTAGATCATACCAACGATATGCAACCCATGGGACAAGTAAGTATAATCAAAGGATTTTTTCAATCATGTGTAAAGGTATTAAGTGATCCTTCATCTGTGAAAATATTTCAAAACATACTAGAAAAATGTAGCAACAAGATGGAAGAAAAGATAGAATCAAAAGAAGTTAATCACCTACACACAAGAATAAGAACAAGTAGGGAATTTAGACTGAATGTTAACATTGAGGATTTCAATATGGGAGACATAATACTAGATCTAGGATCATAAGTGAATATATTACCAAATAAGACATGGCAATGCATGGGAGAGCCAACTTTAGGATACTCACCTATTCAATTGAAAGTAGCAAACCAATATAGAGTCCTACCAATCGGTAGACTGAAAGGAGTTATCGTAGATCTTGATGGAGTACATACTAAAGAAAACTTTGAAGTCATTGAAATAGTGAACGAAACAACATCGTATCTAGCATTGCTTGGTCTGGATTGGGCGTTTGACAACCACGCCATAAAAAATTTGAAAACCAGGAAAATAAAATTTTAGTCCAAAGAATATAGGGTCATCACACCATTAGACCCATCATAAGTGGAGAGGTTTGTAGAACCTATTTGCGTAGACTTAGAGGAAATCGACCAATTGTACAAAAAAATTGTGTGCGATGAGGATTATGTAAATCCAACTGCAGATGGGGTACTTAGTTGGCAGAGCATTACTTCATGTGAAAGAGACTGAGAAACTAGGTTAAAGAACTAGTAGCAGAGGCTACACGAAGTATCCATGTGAATATGTGCAAGAATAGACCACGCAGTAAGATGGGTAGGCACAGAGATCAGGGAACCACCCAGTTTCCATGGACTAAACGGTTTGGAAACATTCTTGACACAATACGAAGACACAGTGTTAGAGAACCAGAGACTGTTAGCACTTGAATTATCACTTAAAGCCACACTCGCAAGATGGTGGGGCCCACACAAGGATACAATCACATATTGGTACCAATGTAAGCGGTTACTGCGCATAAGGATCGACACAGAATAGAAAAACAACAAACAACATAAGTTTGAAGGACAAGGGACACCAGTGGAACACTTGGAGAAGTGCAAAATGTTGTGGAAAATGACACCCCGAAGGAATGGCCTCATTAGATTATACACACTCTAGAGGTCATACCAGTGAATTGGTATATAGACCAAGAATTGCACAAGTGAACCGCGACCTAGACGACATTGCAAAAAAAAAATTGAATCACTTTATCATTTGAACATGAGAAACCCAACATAGATGCAGCCCTTAAACGGATCAGAGGAGTAATATTCATCAAAGAACCAGAAGTACAATTGATCACATAAGAAAAACAGCGGAACAAACAGATAGTCAAGGACCTGTTGGCATGTTACCATGGTTAGGATCATAATGTGTAATTTGGTCGATGGTGATGATTTTACCATTGTGGGGGGACATCATCGTTCAAAACACATAGGAGGATACTCCTTTCATAGCATACATGTAGCTACATCCAACCAATATATTGAAATTGAACAGGGCATCGATAACCTCTATGTCGATAAGGATGGTTTTACCCTTGAGTTTGACCAGGACATTTTGGAGGAGCCCTTCAGGGGAGGATGGTCGAACATCATAGTCTCTCAAGCTGATGGCGGATGGTACCAACTCAGGGGAGACAATTTTCTTCCATATAATTTTGGACATTATGCATTTTGATGCACCTTCATCGATAATACATCGATGAACCATGATTTTCTGAATCTTTACTAGTATCTGGAAAGCTACCAGAGTGAGGAGACGTGGTTCTCCGCTATCTAGATCAAATGTGATGAGTCTAGTATCAGCTGGGTCGACTGCCCCCAAAGCAGGGAGTAAGGATTTCTGTTGATTTGGAAGGGTTTGGAGGACCTCCAATATAGACATGGCTATAGGAGACTGTGCCAAGTCATCAACCGGACTGTAATTGTGTGTTGCCCTAACCTGAGGGTTATTGACATTTTGTTGTAATGGGAAGTGAGGGATACAAATGGTAGGTTCATTATTAGGGCATGGAATCATCAAGGGTTGTTTGGTTGTAGCTAGAGCTACTTATGAGGTGGTTGGAGTAGATTAAGAGGGAACATTGTCTTGACGACCACATGTTTGTAGAAGAATTTATTTTTCGCTAGTGAGGAGGATATTGCGATCCACCGGGTTTCTAGGGTGGATGGGCCTTGGGTTTTGATACTTCCCCATTTGTGGTGGGGAAGGATGTACCTCATGTTGGATATTCATCACACCTTGGTGTGGAATAGGGTTTTGCAACACATCTGGGGTGGCTATTTCAAGTACTATTGTGGGGTCTATTGAGGGGAAGGCGACGCTGGAAGACATGGCACATTCATGGATTCTTTCATTCATTTGAAGTCAGAATTTTGGGGGAAATTGTGAGTATAATGTCCATAATCACCACAAAGAGTGAAAGGGAAGTTTTTTAGGAGGTTTTTATTGTTTTTTTCCCTTGGTGTTTATTGTTATTGTCCCCTTGGGGGTTCTGGTTTCCTTGATTTTGGTTTCCCCCAACGGGTTGGTTTTGTTGGGGGTTGTTTCTGACTGGTCCCGGGTTATTATTGTTTCGGTTTTTTCCTTTATTATTGTCATTATTCGACTGATGGGACACATTTTTTTTATTCAACTGCTCAAAAGTATGAAGTTGTTGGATGGGAGAGGGCTGAACAAAGTTAATGTCAGCATGTGGTTGTCCATGTGGAGGAGCCACGGGTTGTGGGGGTCCAGAAAATGGGAATTAGGGATTGGTTTGTGGCAATGATATGTAGGGAACATAGGAAGTTGAAGCTCTTTCACTAGTGCCTAGGTTATATGTGGAGGTAGAAGGGGAACCTGAACTTGGTTGATAGGTCTGGCGCATCATGGGTACCGGCGACAGTCCACTCATGGGTGAGGGGGAAGAAACATTATATGGTTGTTGGTAAGGGGGCAGAGAGTAATATGATGGCCCTCCATATGGGTGTGTATATTGAGGTTCTCCTTACATAGGTGGTGGTTTTATGTAAGGGTTGTGGTGTGTCGTGGTGTCAATCAACCCATCCACAACATGAGAGAATCCAGGTTTGTCCTGGCCAAATGGTACGGGTATGGTTGCATCAGGTAACATTGTGTATAAGTAACCTGACTGAGCATAAATGAGGTCGAATTGTTGGGCCTTGTTGATGGCTTCCTCTTTGGATTGGGGGAAGGTGGATGCTACCTCTTTGGCAAGTATAGAGACGAGTGATTTTAGAAACCAATCAAGACATTTTTCTTGGTGGTTTCTTCTTTACATAAACTATGTCACCGACGTCATTTGTGGATGTGGTCAAAAATATGCATAGTTGAGGTTTGTTTTCACTCGGAGAGTAGTTCTAAACCAATTTCATGACAAACTGGTAGTTGAAAAAATGCCAAAAAGTCTTTGGCTAGAGATTCAAAAGTCACATGGGACACTGATCTTTCGTCCACATACCATTTGGTTGATGGACCAGTGAGTGTTATTTGAAATAACCTTAACTGGATGGAGTCATCCATGATGTTGTTTGAAGAGAACCATAAGTGGAAGGTCGTAACATGGTTGGAAAGATCTTCCCCTAGTTTTTCTTCAAATTTTGGAATATCTAAAGGTAGTTTGGTAGGCATATTGGGCCACATGGGGTCATGTAAAATGGGATATTTCATGATTTTATTCAAATAAGGAATCTTGATAGATAATAACTATGGCATGGGGGGATTTGGTGCAGGATTAGTTCCAGCCATTGTGTGAGTAGGTAGTGGACCTGACCCTTGGGAGAGATTTGGTGGGGTTGTACTTATTCCTTGAGAAGAAGTTTGCCCGCCCCTTCTTGTGAAGGAGAGATAGTGGATTGAAATCCTTGGGAATTGGACCCAAGAAAAGTGGAAACAAGTAAATATGATCCCAAAATAGTGTCACTCACAGGAATGTGAGATGGTTGAGTCGGTGAGTCGACAAGAGTAGGAACCGCTCCTAGAATAGGAGGGATATTTTGCAAGTGTCTGGAACGACGGGGATAATGTCGTTCCCCTATGATGTCCAACTTATCAAAGTGAATGTGTGCAAATGGTGATGGGAGAAATAAATGAACAACATACTTGTATAGTTTGTACCTTCACAAGATAATATAACTCACAATTGTATGTAATCAAATGAGCATCATACATAAATCAATTATAAATAAGCATACATGTGGGTAGGTGGATTTTGTCTACGTGGGGGAACAAATAAAACAAATTCTCATGTCCTAAAATATGTATCGTCCTTCCTATAAAAATGACATTGGACCTTCCAAGGGAACTCAACAATGGGGTCTGAAGCAATCGAAAGAGGAACTATTGAAGGATGAAATAATCTGTTATAATGAGGGGTAGAGGGTGCATATCTCGAAAGAGCTGGCGATATTTCCCAATAGCCACACAAAATATGATCAAGGTACAATTGCAGCCCACAATTGCCACCTAGGTAGATGTCCTAAATTTGGTCACTAGGTACCTCGGTCAAAGTGTGACATTTAGATTTTTGTCCTCAGAAATGAGTCATGGGCTAGATCCCTTCCAAGAGTTGGGTGACTCAAAGGGGACGCATAGAATAACCAAACCTCGACCTTCAACCCTTCACGAGTATCTCCTTCCCTTATGGTGTTTGAACACTTGAATTGGAGGATTTTGAAAGTTCCCTAATTGTCAACTTCTAATGTTTGAAAATGTGAGAACCAGATAACAAAGGGTTATTTGGATGCCTACCCTCGAGATCCTACCTATACTAAAAAAATTATTTTGGCACCTCCTGTGGAGGAAAAATTAGTGATTTTTTAGAAAAAAATTAGGTGTGGTGGGATGAGAGGTTCGGGGTGTGAACCAATCATGTTTGAATTAAGTGGGTGTGGATAATTTCTCAAGAAATAGTTGGACGTTTTGGAATTCCATTGGAGAAAACCTACTTCAACCTCCACAATTCAAGATGAAAATTATGTGAGTGAGGAGTGACATTGTGTGTGAGTAAGTGAAAGAGTGTGACAAATTTTAATAAGTTTAGGTGTGAATTTGCAACATGTGGACTTCCTGTGGTCCTTACAAATCGTTTTTACCTAACTTACTAAGTGTCATTAGCACAACCTTGTGGAATTTTAAAATCCCTAAAGAACTAGCATGTGGACATATGGGTCATTACCAATCCTTTAAACTTCCTAATGTTGTTTACACTAAGGAATATTGAAAAGATATCCTATATTGCAAGCATATGGGCATGTGTGGGCCCATTACTTTGATATTTAAACTTCCCTAGTGATGTAAACAAAGAAAGCAATTTCAAGAAACTATCCTAAGTTTGCAACATGTGGGCATGTATAGGCCCTTACAACTTTAAGATGATTTCAAAAAGATACTAAGAGGAGCCCTAGAGGGGCTTTGTCCTCTCCTAATTTTTTTTTGTTAAGGGATATGAAATGTCCCTTTCAACACCTTTTTGATTCTCAATATCGCTCTATGATGCGAGAGAAGAGAATAATCAATGATCGAAGTTAATTTATGGTCTCAATGTAAGTGTTTTTATATGTGATATCAATAATCTCAATTTAAATTTTACAAACCAAACAAGCCATCCATGTGGCAACTGAAGCAAAAGAGGAGAATATATGGTTCTTTTTACCCACTAAGTGCCTATGTTTAGATAACCTTTCAAATGGGAAAGGATTCTAAGTGGAGTGCATGGGCATTACAAATTGCATGAAAAAAAGAATTTGAAGGCTAGGGGCCCTCAAATCATCACAAAAACTCTTACAATTTTGAAATTATGGATATGTGTGCAGGTTACAATACTGATAGGTGCACAGTGGTCGTAGAGTGCACAAAAAAAATAATCATGTGGGGCGCACAGTGTGTTGAGTGTGCGTCTATGGGTTGGAATATCCGCGGACTTTCTGATACGCATCGGGGGAAAAATTATTGAGTTAAATTCTCCTCCTCCAACTCAGAATTCGGCTTTTGACAGGTAAGGCTGGGCTGGTTTCGGCACCTGCAAGACAAATTGATTAAATATAAGTTCTCTCTAAGCCCAAATAGGGTGGAATTTGATACCTTTTCCCTAGTATGGTTTCCAATATGTTGTGCATGTTTCGTCACTTGGGTGAGAAAAGCAATGGCACTTTAATGCCTAGTTGGGCCTGCTAGACAAGACAAAGTTCATGAGTGGGTTAAACAAGCCAAACACATGTAATAAAAAAATAAACAAAGTAAAACAACTAATGAAACATAAAATAGAATGCATAAGAAACTTTAGAATCATAAAAAATCAACCAATTACCAAGATTATGCCACCAATGGATAACTATATTAGTTGGAAAAACACCGTAGAGAAAAATGAGGACTTATGAGTCCCCTCTTCCTCCTTTAGAGGGATCTTGAGTTCCCTAATGGATGGATTTTCTTACAATGGAAGAAAAATGTCAAATGATGAAGAAAATCAATGCCTATTCTCTCAATAGGTGAGTGGAATGGTCTATTGTAATGATGCTTGAATACTCCAAGGAGAAAATAGGATTCTCAAGGGAGGATTGAGGCAGCGTAACAATACTATGAATATATTGGTTTCTTAGTGCACCCATGGCTTCCATTTATATCATTTCTTCAAGGAAAAATACAATTGGTTCTTGGTGTGAACAAGGGGCCCTTTAGGGAAGCCTTTGGTCTTTGACTAGCCCCCCATTCGGATTTCGCTCACATATAGAGGTCAAATCAACTTTGGAGCTGGTCCATAAGTGGTTTGGGGGGCAACAAGAACCATAAGTTCTTCGCCCACATGAGTGAACACTTTTCTCATACACACTCGTGCATTTGGTGCATTGTGTGCCCTGAGGGATTGTTGGCCCATGCACTATGCACATGCTTCCTTTAGTGATTTTTCACATGTCAGTTTTTACCCAATTGTATAGTTTTTGCCTTTTGAAATACATTTTTAGTATTGCAGGTGAAGTAATTGTTGTTGGCACTGTTGTATTTCTGTAACCATTTGCATGCAGTGTTGCGGATGAAATTTCAGTGATAAAAGATAGCTTCAATCCTCATATAAATCGCCCTCACAACAACGTTTCAAATAAAAAAAATGATAGGATCTAAAAAAATTCAAAATATGTAGCTCTAGATTTTAAATTGTCAGATTTATAAATAGATCTGAAACATTTTTTACAATATTAGCTCTCAAAAGAAAATAGTAGTGGATCTATAAGATCTGATACAATTAAAACAAAATGAGCCCTCTACTTGGATTACAACTAATTTACTTGTTAAATGAAGTAGATATGATCATAAATAAATCTGTAATGACAACAAATAGAGAATAGACATGATACAAAACTTATCAATCACTGAATATAATGATTTATCTTCTCAAAATTTTCAAAACACAAACTGTTATAATCAAAATGACCTTTTTCTTATTGAATTAACAACATAAATACCTCGTTAACGTTGTCCTTGAATTTGAAGAGATCCAGGATGATGTTGTGGAGACTTCCTAGCTTCCTCAATCCATCACCAATCCTTCCATCACCATTTCACCATGGCTCTGATACCATGTTGACAAAGTGTCCTAAGACACGTAATTTCATTAATAAGAAAAAAATTGATTACAATATGAAGTGAGGACTCATAATATCCTTAACCTCACTTGAAGAAGGAGATTATTTATATAGCTCAACTCTAAACTAAAATCTATGAGAACAACCAATCACATAACCACATGAGTATGATAGGTTTCCTTTACATAGAAGTTAGGTGTCCTTATCCTAACAAACTAGAATAAACTGATTTCTAAAAAAACTTATACTATACTATGCTTAGACTATAGAACTTTAGGATTATGAGGCTAACACCATTTGGGCTATCAAATGCCCCAATAGTCTTTATGTGTTTGATGAACGAATTATTTAGGGAGTACTTGGACAAGTTTGTAATTGTGTTCTTATATGATATACTCATCTATTCTAAATCAAAAGAGAAACATGAGAAACATTTAAGAATGGTGTTGCAAGTTTTAAGAGAACATGGATTGTATGCTAAGATAAGTAAGTGCATATTTTATCAAAAGAATATTCACTACTTGGGGCATATAATATCAGCAACAGTGATAGAAGTTGATCCTGAGAAGACAGAGGACAATAGAGGATGTCCAACACCAAAGAATGTGACATAGGTTATATCATTAATGGGTCTTGTCAGTGATTACCGAATATTCATAAAATGTTTTTCAGACATTGCAAGTCCAATCACTTGTTTTCACAAGAAGGGAGTGAAGTTTGAATGGACTTCCAAGAATGAAGAGATTTTTCAATAGTTGAAGGGAATATTGACAAGTGCATGAATATTGAATATTTTAGATCCAAATGAAGATTTTCTTTTGTGCATCGATGCATGCAAGGAAGGACTCGGTGCATTTCTCAGTCAAAGGGACCATGTGCTATGCTATGAGTCCAGAAATTTAAAAGAGCATGAGAGGAATTATGCTACACATTTCTTGGAGTTAGCAGTGATTGTACATGCGTTGAAAATGTGGAGGCATTACCTTATGGGTAATAAATTTGAGCTAAGGATAGACCATTGTGGCTTGAGCTAGGGAAACTAGATCGATGGAATTTCTGAGTGAATATGGATTCACAATTAAGCACATAAAGGGAAAGGGAAATCAAGTGGTTGATGCACTCAACAGGAGAGCTCATGAATTTCATATTGCATCCATCAAAATGTATATGATATATATGAAAGACAAAATTATTGCGACAACAAATTCAGATAAGAACTATGTGAAAATAAAAGAGACATTACAACAAGCTAATTTTCAATAAAAATATAATTATTATGAGCTAAAAGAAGATGGATTTCTCATGTAAAAAGATAAGGTGTATGTGCCGAATCCAATGAGATGAAAAATGTAGTGCTGAAGGAGATGCATAATGTGCCATATGTCGGGCACCCAGGATATCAGAAAACAATTGCAGCAGTAAGAATCCAATACTTTTGGCCGGGAATGAAGAAGGAAGTGTGTAATTACATTGCTAGATGTCTAGAATGCCAAAAGGTAAAGAAAAAACATAGACACCCAACAAGTTTTCTACAACCATTTCCCATTCCAGAATGGAAGTGGGAAGTATTTGCAACTGATTTTATTACTAATTTACCTAGAACAGTGAAGCAACATGATTCCATCATGGTGTCGGTAGATAAATTGACTAAAGAAACACATTTTATTCTAGTAAAGACTACACACAAGGCAAAAAATATCACATATATCTACATGAAATAAGTTGCTAGGCTACATGGGGTACCTAAAGAAATAGTTTTAGATAGAGATCAAAATTTCACATCTAATTTTTGGAAAGGTTTGTTCAATGGCCTTGGAACAAATTTAAATCTTAGTACAACATATCATTTAGAGTCGGATGGCCAAATAGAAAGTACTAACAAGATAATTGATGATGTGCTTATAATGTATGTTATAGATTAGCGATCAAAGTGGGAAGATTTTATTCATTTAGTTGAATTTTCCTACAACAATGGGTATCATGAATCATTGAAAATGAGTCCATTTGAGGCAATATATGGAAGAAAATGTAACACACCCATGAGTTGGGATAATCTAGTAGACAGAGCAGTTGTTGGGCTAAAATTGTTAAAAGAAATGGAAGATCATATGGAAAAGATAAAGTAGAATTTAAAATCTACCCAGGATAGGCAGAAAATTTATGGAGATAGGAACAAAGTTTTCAGATATTTTAAAGTGGGAGAACATGTGTTTTTGAAAGTTAATTCAAAGAGAAGCTTGCTAATATTAGGAAGTTTCCCAAAGTTGGTAGAAAGATATTGTGACAATTTTGAAATATTAGAAAAGATAGGGCCAATTGCATACATGTTATCTTTGCCTACATCCATAAGAGTGCATAATGTATTTCATGTGTGATTTTTAAAGAAATATGTATCTGATCTTAACCACATAATTGATTGGAATATGATCCAGGTGGAACATAAAGGGGATTTACGGGTGGAATCAATATGCATCTTGGATCGGAAAGTCAAAGTGCTCAGGAAAAAATACATAGGGTTGGTAATTTTTCAATGGACCTACTATGGTATTGAAGATACTACATGGGAGAATGAAGAAAACATACATAAAGACCACCCATAAATTGTTTATAGTTTTCAAGAAAACATAATGAAAGACACCATTTTGAGCAGCTAAAATTATGGAACCACATCTCGGAGTCCTAGCCAACTGTGCTAGGGACCTTGAAAAAATAATGTCTCATTACTTGGGTTATCCATGATAAATGGATGGTATATCCCATGATTTATCCCTGATAAATGAATGGTGCATTCCTTGGGTCAACAAGTTGAGAGGAACATGAGATTTTGGTTGGAGTTGCTACTGGATTTGTTAATTTACATAATTTTTATTTCTAAGTATTATGATGTAAATTTTCATATATATGTATATCGTCATAGACTGCATTGAGTATGGCACACAATTGTAGGGGAGGCAGAATGTAACATCCAGACTATAATCCCCAATTTAATTAATTTTTGTGTAGATATAATGTGTGGCTACGACCAAAGAAATGTAATATGTGAATTGTATGTCTATGTTTTAATAACAAAATGTGATGCCAATTGTTAAGGGGACATAGAAAAGATATGGGAAATTAATTAATCCACAAGAGGAGGGAGTGTCTAGGATAATGGCCAAGAGGGTTCCAAGGGGGGAATTACCTATGTATATTAATTCAACCCATTTTCCTAAATTTTCTATTTGCATATGAACCTTCCCATTTCTGATTAAGTGTTCCCAAAGTCAATCATTGAATACATGTAAGAGGGTGGGTGTGAGTTTTCACATCCAAAATTTATTGGGAACATGGGGGTTGAGTACAATTAGCTTGGGGAACAGTGTGAGTCAATAAAGGAAATCCAAAGAGAGGAAATTCATATGGGTTGGGACAACATTTTTAGTTAGTCAAGTTTTGTGCAAGGGAGGCAAGGAGAGAGCAAGAAACAAAGCTTGAATATGATGTAGCCATGGATGGATAATTCTAGAGAAAGTTGAAGCATAATTGGAGCAAATTTGAGATGGAAAAATGAAGAGGTAGGTTTTCAGGTCTAAAGAGTGAACTCTTGTGTGAGTTTCACTAAAACAACAAGTGTTTGTTGTTGGTTTGTTGGTAGTTTTCCTAGCAAAAAGTTCCCTTGAGTTCCCAACTTAGAGATTCCTAGCTACCTGTGCTAGAGAGACCCTGATAAACAAATGGCACAATCCTTAGGTTAATCATGATAAATAGAGGACATATCCCTTGGGTTATCCCTGATAAATGAATGGTACATTCCTTGGGTTGGATAGGTCAAGATGAAGAGAGCTAGTGGAAAATAAGGATAGTTATAGGGGAATATCAATTGGGTTGTGAGTTTTATGAGTTGTGAGTGGACTATGAGAGACCAGCCTATTTTGTAGATTTCTATCCTCGGATCGGGGGTGCTGGCTGTTGATATTTCAAATAGTCTGCCTATGGTTGGGTGGAACGTTCGTCCCAAGAAGTTGGTTGAACAATTTTATTTTAAAGAAAGTTTTTTTCTTGTTGTCGAGTTATTTACATGTGTTATTGTTGTGCATGAACTTTCAGTAATGTGAATGATTTATATGTTGTTGTAATGAGTTGTTTAGATGCATTTCATGTTGATTATTAGCATGTTGTAGATGAATCTATTTATGGTTATAGAAAATATCTAAGTCTATTTTAAATTCGTAGCTGCAAGATATAAGAAATAAGCTAACAATAAAAGAATTAACTTGGTCATCTTTAAATTTATTTTTTTATGTGTATTCTACACCGTAATGTCCCTCGGTTTGGCTGGGAGATATTACATTCACAACCTATAAATCCATAAATGTGCACACCCTTGTTGTAGCTTTCCACCTACACAGTTCACATGGATATGAAGGAGAAAAAATGGCTATCACACTTATCCTCTTTCTATCACAACCAGGCTAATCAAGATGTTTTGTTTCCATTTTTTCCAATTTTGAAATCCACCAATGTTTTCTTAAAAATATTTTCCAAACACGATGCGAGATCATTTTATATCACTAATATTATCCCTCACCCTTTGGGGAATAAAATATCTCAAATAAAATAGAGGAAAACTAATATCAAGGATACAACACAATCTACCGACCTTCCAAGATGAGAAATGAACTAGGTATTATTTGGTTTAAACACTAATGGATCACGAATACATAACTCTTAGCCTCATTGAAGTAGTTTGTAGAGGTAAATTTCAACATAGGGATGGTTGAAATGATAAGTGAAAATGCAAAGGATAAAGTAGGGAAAGTGCAATATAAATACCTACAACCTGTAACAACCCTAGTAGAATATATGTTTAGGAATTATTAAGTAAAAAAATAATTAGGGGATTAATTGTCTTAACATGGTTTTAACTAAACAAAGATTGGCATAATAATACTAATTAAATATTTATTAATTAATTAATTGTTATAATTTTGGTTAATTAATTAATTAAATTAATTACCTATCACATTGAATGAACAAGGTAATAAATTAAAAAAAAAAGGTTAATAAATTATATTGTTTAAAAAAAAGGGTTACATATACAGAGGGGATAAGGAGCATTAATAAGTGGATAAGGGGCATTAAATAGGTGGGTAAGGTAATAAATGTGTAGGTAAGGAAGTAAATGAAAAAAAAAATGCGGTGAAGGAGGGATATGAGAGGAGGAGGTTTACGAAGGAGGGATTACCATTCTACGGGGATAAATTTTTTGGGGGGTTCTCTTGGATTGTTTAGGGGAGTTTGAGTTCTGTAGTCAAGAAGGGTTAGTACAAGGGGCACCGGTTTGCTGGGGGTTTTGGGCACGGGGGCCAGGATATCCATATGGTATCCTGGAGCTAGGTAGTTGTCCTAGTTGGCAGGATGGAAACTCGTTTTGTGCAGAGTTGGTCCGTGGCTTCAAGATGGGCAAGGAAGCAGCAGGAAGGTCAAAAAGGAAAGTGGAAAGTGAAGGGTTAGAATCAGACCAAGGTATTTTAAATTTCGTATTTTTTTATTCTGTTATGAATTTTATTATTCGTTGATCAATTTATATGCGTATGTACTGAATTTATAAGAAATTACCGAGTTTCATAAATCAAGTAGAAGTTATTGTTTTGTTTGATTAATTATTTGATGTTAAATTAATATGGTCACTACAAATGGTATTAGAGCACCTCGTTCACAATCTGGAGCCTTAAGGGCCAAGTTCCCAGCTCCAACTCTAGCTCTGCCTAACCTGCAAACCAAACACATAAATTTTAACACAAATATAAATATAAAAGAAATACATATTGAAAATGTAAAAACAAATTTACCAAATTAAAACGAGTGAAATGTGAATACAACTAGGGTTGTTATACAAGCTCAACGTATCTTTGAGGGGAAAAATCACCTTTCATAGTAAGCAATTAAAGATTAAACTCTGTCACATTTCCTTAAAGTACTTCAGAACTTGCTTCAAGAGAAGGCCGTGTATAAAACAAAAATCAATCAATTGATCTTATCTTGAAAAATCTCTTAACAGAACCACCGTTAGTGTGAAACTGCTAAATACTTAGTCAAAAAAATGAAATATAAGTCAATTTAACTTCCAATCCAAAGTGGCAACTTCCACGGGTTTCTTTATTTTATAAAATATCTACTCATATACAATGAAGAAAAGTAGGGAGTCCTATGTCTTCATCGGAAAATATAGTGATAGAGAAAGCTACTTTCCAGAATTGTTAAATGGAGATAAAAACTTACATCCAATATACCTACTGCTCTGCAAAAATGGAACTAAGTACTTCACCCAATAAACTTACTACTTCTCAATCGATCATGTGTTGAGATAAGTGCCACTTTTCACACTAACTGTTAGTTATCCTGAATCAAAAATCTTACTAAAATTTTCAAGTAACAATACTCAGTCCAAAGATCACTAGGGTTGTCCCTAACCAAACCTAGTAACAGAGGCCAGTAGAAAGATCCAGAAAAAAAAAAAAATTTGGCATAAAATTTGGCAAAGGAGAGTTAAGCCAAAATGAGGTAAATATGTCCATATCTTTTGTTTAATGAAGTATCTGAGGACGTCCTTCAAAGATTCTACAGGATTTAGAAACTGCTTATGTGAATTAACACGTCGAAAAGATATTCAATGGAAGTCGATGCAAACTTTTTAACGAATACACTCAACTGATCTCCAACATCGCATTAGTCCAAAAGATAAGCTGATAAGCTGCGCTGCAATCTGTGCTCTCTTATTTTCTAAAACACCTAGGCAATACTTAATTGAGTGCAGGATTTTCATGTAGTTTAATATATCCAAAAATAGCCGAGATATTTTAGTGATTTAAATGCGTGTGAACCGGACCTTCGCCGAAGTTAAGGGAACAGAAACAAAATATGACAAAAATACTCAAGAACTTAATGATTAAGTAAGTTTTGTTTTATAGAAATATGTATAATCTTGATGGCGAGTTTAAATCAAACCCCAAGGCTGTAAAATCTAGCAGACTGAAGCTTCAAAAATCAAAAGAAAAACAAAAGGGGGAGTAAAGGAACCTTCAAACCAGGGTTCTGTTTCCACTGCTATGCAAATCTTGTAATTTTTACGGCCTTGAAAAGAAACGAACCTTGCAATTTCTAAAGCTTTGAAAAGAAACGATCAAGTAGGGAACAAAGGCAAGGTGAGGCCAGTACCTGCAGTGCGCGACAATGGTGGCAAGACCATCCTTGCTGAAGCTGTCGCAACTGGTAAGCATGAGAACCTTGAAATTGGGAAAAGAATGCGCGAGGAGCTCAAGGCTCTCGTCAGTGACAACCATGAATTTCAGCCTGAGTTCTTCTAGCCAAGGGTACACCTCCACCATGGCAGTCAGCCAGGGGTGGACATCGGTGCCCCAACCAAAAGGAACCATGTTAAAGTCCGCAAAATGGGGCTTCCCCTTGAGCACAACGGACTTTATCCTCGGGAACTTCCTGGTGAGTATAGCGGGGTTCACCGCGTAGCAATTTCCGATGAAAACCTTCTGCCTGCTGCACACCTCGATTCGAAACCATGACTTGTAGACCAGGGAAACCATGTTCTTGTCCCTGTGTGACGACAGGAATGCCAATACGTGCTCCAACACTTCATCAGGGAACGAGCTCATCCTTCTCACCACCATAATAATAATTGCAATCCTAATAATAACAAATATACCTCATGCACACACCGCTTAGATTTCAGACCCCATGGTTGATTTTGGAGCTACAGGGAAAAACTAAAACATCCTACATACCTTCAAATTCATCAAAGCCCACAAAAATAAAAAACAAACAAAACAAATCCCAAATGAAAATGATCGCAGATTACACCCAAAAATCTTTAGAAGGTATCTAGTTGTATCTTTGTATATATGTACCACGGTATGGGTAGTGGATACTTACCTGGCAGTGGCTCGGGATCTTATCACTAAATTGTGAGGCTTTTAAGGACTGTCTTGATCGCTAACAACCACACCAACACCAACGCCAAGAGCAGAGGGACAAATAAGAGGTGAGAGGTGGAAGTGAAGGAGTGTTAGGGTTAAGGAAGAGCTTAGTTTTTGGTACTAAGAACTGAGGTTTTGGTACTGGGAGCCAAGGCCGGGCACGTGGGCCTCATGCCAAAAGCCCGACCTTAAAGGCTGCCAGTGAATGCCATGGAGCACATTAAACTCTCGCCAAACTGAAAGTAAGTTTTTTTTTAGAATAATTATATTATTATATTTTTTTTATATATTAATGTTTAGTTTTAATAATTTATTTAAAAGTATTAATACGCCTTTTGAATAATTAAATTATCATTTTTTTATATATATATATTTAGTTTTAATAATTTATTTAAAAGTATTAATACACTTGTGTAGATTTAAATTTTTTAAAAATATATATATAATTATGAGTTTTAATTTAAATAATTTAATAATATAGGGCTAAGTATAAATTTTAGAGGCCCATGGGTTTTGAACCCAAGACCACCCACCAAGTGAAATCCTTAAGAACAACACTAACACCAACGCGTCCTCATAAGTCTTTACAAATAAATTATTTTACTTATTTAGAGTAATGGTAACGCTGTAGGGATTAGAGTGGTATTATTATTAGGAAGATACAGTATGAAGATTAAGACTAACTGGCTTATTACCTAACCTATTGATCCAGAGCCAACTAACTGAGTTGAATCATAATTAGTGAATGCACCGGAAATCAAGGTAAAGGATTATTTGGTGCCGCTGATCTTTTTATCCCAATTATAAACTCCGATTGTCCAAGCGTTAGGTTCACGAGACCATACACAAAATTCGTCGAGCCGAGCGCCAAGTCCCTCTACTCCATTCCACCAGTCAAAGTCAATGCTAAATCTCAATGCATCATTCGACAACGCCAACACTACGCACCAGGGAAAATCTCACGAGTCAAGCATCGGAGGATATTTAGTTGTAAGCGAAAAGTTAAAAGGACTTAGACTAGGACAGGCGGAAAGGAGGTGACATATGCACTAGGAGAGTAAGCATAAGAATTGGTGAGTATGGAGCAAGGCTAGCGTAGCTACAGGGCAAGGGAACCAATAGTTTTTTTATAGGGGCGAAGAAATCAAGCTTAGACGCTTAATTCTAACCCTAACCTAGCCAATCCCCTAAATAAGTAATGTCTGTTTACACACAAGTAAAGAAAACTTACGCCTAACCCTGTTTCTAGTTTGAGTAGCACCATTTTGAAACATCCTCGAACTCACTCTGACAACTTGGTTGATGCAGGTTAAAGCATATAGGATGGTCAAGACTCGAGGGAGTCGAGGCAGGGGAGCGTCATCACAAGCACCGCCAACACCACCAGCGCCACCACCACCATCGCCTGAACTAGCTCTCATACTGCGCTCGTTGGAAGCCATTAATGAGACTTTAAAGGGGTGACAACAGATAGGGACTGAAGTGGAACCCCCACCATCTGGAACGGGTAATCCAGAAGCGTCAAGGGATTCAGGAGGAGGACCTCCACTCGAAGACATCACGTGAGAATTGTAGAAGATAAAACTTCCAAAGTTTTTCGGGGGTCGCCCCAGTGAATGCGCGGAAGCATGGTTGGAAGGCATGCCAAGGTGTTTTGCCTTAAGGGACTATGCATCCAAATCAAAGGAAAATATCGTCATTTTTCAGTTAAGAGACAATGCCTTGAACTGGTGGGGAAACATGGAAAGACAACTACACCTTACCCCAGAAACAGTATCTTGGGAACTTTTTGAGGAGAGGTTCCAAAGGAAATATCTACCAACATACTACGAGGAACAACAGGTAGGGGCATTTCATGCCTTAGTACAGGGAAACAAAACTGTAGAAGAATATGAGATCAGATTTATGGAACTGGTCAAATATGTTTCATATATGGATAATGACGAATGACAGGCAGAGTGCTTCATCTATGGATTGAACCCTAAGATAAGATCTATGGTGCGGATATGGAAACCATCTTCAGTAGCAGAAGTGATGGAAAATGCCCGTTATGCGGAGGAACACGTGAACTTAACCGGGGGTACAAGACCGACATTTCCGCATCTTCTAGGATTAGTAGCAAAGGCTCCAAGGACATTTCCTAGGGGAGGGGGCTCAAGGCCACCACCATATGGTAATATAGTTGCGCCAAGGGAAGTAGTTGCAGGGATTTCAATGGAAATGAGTGCAGCATCTCGTTCATCACCAACAACGCAGACAGGTCCACAAGAATCTCAGGGAACAACAAGTAGGGGCAGGGGTTCCAGGGGAAGGAACACATTTCAGAGACAGTCACATAACAATACCGAGGTTCAATCTCATGTTACCTATTTGGGGTGCGGAGGACTCCATTACCAACATGATTGCCCGTAGTTACAATCAGGGTTTGTGCATAGAGAAGGAAAGGCACCGATGGAAAGATCAAGTAGCAGCCACTAGATTTATGTAGCGGTTAATAACCATCAGGGCGAACATCAATCCACGGTGGTGGAGTCATCAAGTACGCTAAATCATATCAATGTCAAGATTTTGTTTGATTCTGGTGCGACAAATAGTTTCATTTCACCATCTTCATTAGAAAAGAGTGGGTTGGCAGCCTACGAGCATGATGACTTTACACAAGTCGAGATGGCTTCGGGGGAAAAACAAGCAGTAGGACCTAGTGTCGATAAGTGTATAGTAGACCTAGGAGTGTGTACTACCAGGTTGAAAGTATACGTCACTACTCTCGGGGCATATGACCTAATCATTGGAATGGATTGGTTAGCATCTCATCAAGCTTTGGTAGATTGTTTCGCAAAGAGGGTGCTTTGTGTTGATGATGAAGGAAGACCAGTAGAGATCCAAGGTGTACAGTGAAAAGTGTCATTATTATTTATATCAACTATGAAGGTTAAGTAATGCTTGAGGAAAGGGTGTCAACTTTATGTAGTGGAAGCAGTGAATGAAAGGAAGGGACCCTCATTGGATCAGTACCCGGTATTGTCAGAATTTAAAGATGTTTTTCCAAACGAGTTACCAGGGTTACCTCCTGAGAGGGAGCTTGATTTTACCATTGAGCTAAAACCTGGTGCAAAACCAATCTCCAAGACTCTGTATCGGGTGACAGCACCAGAACTTTATGAATTGCAAATGCAGTTGAAAGAGTTACTGGACTTAGGGCTAATAAGGCCCAGTGTTTCACCTTGAGGCGCACCGGTAATTTTTGTAAAGAAGAAGGATGGATCCTTACGCCTGTGTATAGACTACAAGGACTTGAACTGTGCTACAGTGAAAAATAGGTACCCGATGCCATGAATAGATGACCTCTTCGATCAGATGAAAGGAGCAGCAGTATTCTCAAAGATTGATTTACAATCAGGGTATCATCAGTTAAGGATTAAGGAAGGTGATATCCCAAAAAATGCCTTTTGAACTCGGTTTGGACATTATGAGTTTGTTGTAGTACCCTTCGGATTGACTAGTGTGCCAGTAGTATTCATGAGCCTCATGAACGGCATATTCCAGAAGTACTTAGACCATTTTGTACAAGTCTTTTTAGATGACATCCTCATCTATTCCAAGAATGAAAGAGAACATGAGGAACACTTGCGAATAGTGTTGTCCTACCTTAGAGAGAACAAATTGTATGGGAAGTTGTCGAAGTTTTCCTTCTTCCAGAAAGAGATCCACTATTTAGGTCATATCATTTCCAGTGAAGGAATCTCTATGGACCTAGAAAAGGTAAAGGCCATTATGGAGTGGCCAGTGCCGAAAAATGCCCATGAGGTGAGAAGCTTCATGGGGCTAGTAGGTTATTACCGGAGATTTGTGGAAGGGTTCTCAAAAATAGTGAAACCCATCACCACCTTGCAGCGCAAGGGGGGTAGGTATGAATGGACAATAGAGTGTGATAGTGCATTCATTGAGCTTAAGAGGTTACTAACTAGTGCACCAATTCTACGAGTGTCGGATATGGAAAATGACTTCACAGTCTGCACGGATGCCTTGAAGCAAGGGTTGTGGGTTGTGCTAATGCAAGATGGAGGAGTGATATCCTATGCATCAAGGAAGTTGAGGAAACATGAAGAGTTATACACAAATCATGATTTAGAGTTGGCAGCTGTAATGCTAGCTCTGAAAATTTGGAGGCACTATCTTGTGGGGTGAAACTTTGAGCTCAAAACAAACCATCAAAGTTTAAAACATCTCTTCACTCAAAGAGATCTGAATGCCAAGAAAAGGAGATGGAGTGAGTTTATGAGTGAGTATGATTTTGGTATTTCGTACATCAAGGGAAAGGAAAATGTGGTTGTAGATGCCTTAAGTAGCATACCACGTATCTTCTCCTTGGTAACCTTAAAGGTCAATCTGAGGGAACATGTGTTGGCACAACTCCAACGAGACAATTGGTATTTAAAGGTTACTTCAAACCTCTAGAGTGGGAGGCAGTTAGACCCAAAGTATGAAGGATATAGTCTAGAACAGATGGACTGTTAAGATATCGAGGATGTACATGCCTGAGAATGGGGATATTTGAAGCATCATACTGAAGGAAGCCCATAGAGAACTTTATTGTGCGCATCTAGGTGTGAAGAAGATGTATGCAGATATAAGGAAAATCTTCTTCTAGGTGGGCATGAAGCGCGATGTAGTCCATTTCATCACCAAGTGCCTAGAGTGTCAACAAGTGAAAGTCGACCACCATCACCCGGTAGGCCTCCTACAACAACATGATGTTCCTATGTCGAAATGGGAAGTCATTTCTATGGATTTTGTTGTGGGGTTTCCGCTCACATCCCATAGACACAATGCCATTATTGTGATAGTGGATAAGTTAACCAAGAGTGCTCATTTTATTCCGGTTAGAGACACTTACGATGTCACTAATGTGGCATGTGTGTTTTTAAGTGAGGTCATCTGTTTGCATGGGATACCTAAGAAGATCATTTCAGATAGGGACTCCAGATTCACTTCTAGGTTTTGGACAAGTTTACAGTCAGCGTTGGGGACTCAATTGAACTTAAGCACAACTTATCATCCTGAAACAGATGGGAAAACTGAGAGAGTAAATCATGTCATGGAAGACATTCTTAGGATGTATGTAATGGATAATCAAACCTAGTGGGAGAAGTACCTACCTTTGGTAAAGTTTGCCTACAATAACAGTTATCATAGCTCCATCAGAATGCCACCCTACGAAGCTTTGTATGGGAGGCCATGCAGAATTCCATTGAGTTGGGATAGACTAGAAGACCGAGTAACAGTTGGGATAGAATTGATTCAAGAAATCGAGGAACAGGTGATTCAGATTAGGCATAGACTAATGGAAGCACAAGATAGGCAAAAAAGATATGCGGATGCACATAGGACCGACCGAAGTTATGAAGTGGGAGACCAAGTTTTCATTCGTATCAGGCCTAATAAGAGTACCATACGGTTTGGGAAGGGTACAAAGTTGTCACCTCGATTTATAGGACCATTCAAGATCCAAGAGAAAATTGGACCCATTGCATATCGTCTCGTACTGCCACCCCACTTGCATAAAACTCATAATGTATTTCATG
>JZKD02S1684619.1:266794-290745 GCA_000966675.3 Picea glauca | reverse complement strand
GCCATAGGTCTGATCAAAATTGTATGTGCCAAGTGGAATTTACAGTAACTTCCCCACAACTTGTCGATTTTTGTCCTTTCCAGGAGATCTCACTTGTATAGTGTGCCCCGCACAATATATTTGATATAAAATTCTGAAACTCACACCCAAAATACTACAGACTATCCACGATGCAATGAAACCAGTCCCACACAATTTGGATACTCTAGGAAGAAGTTATGATTGTTTTACCTGGAACACCTTCTTGAGAATAGTCAATAGGGCTAGTCAGATACCATGTCTTACACAGGGTGTATCTACAAATTTAAGATGACCCAGAAGCTGACCTTTTTACCAAAGATAAAATACTAATTTCTATAAATGTTCGCTGGAGTTCAGGGTCTGAAACGTTACAGAAACGTTTTTATAGAGAAAATTCCACAATGACTCCTTTCAGGATGATTCCAGAACCCTATCTTGTACAGGTTGTATCTCCAAAAGTATAAGGCCTCAAGAGATGAATTTTTAAACCAACGTACCTTGATCCATCTTATAAATACCCTCCAAGCCGTTCCTTCTGAAATGTTGTAGAAAAAAAGTTATAGCGAAAATTCCATGGTGTCTCAGATGTAGCAGTGAAACCCCAAGACCTTGAGCTCTGAAACCATATGTTAGGAACCAAACATCAATATAGCATAGAAAAATCTCAAGAAAAGTACTCAATGCCTTGAAAAAGAGATAATTTCAGATAATAAGCCTCTTCGAGGGGGCAACCTCCTTTTACCCCACTTAAATTTTCAAGTACAAGATGATTCAAAATGAAAATGTCCCCTTGGTATATATAGGAGACTAGGAGGAATAATTACAAATAATGGCCTAAAGATGACATAATTGAAATAACATTACTAATCTAAATTACAACTAATGGCATAAAGCCAACATAAATAAAATAACATTACTAATCTAATATGCCCCAATTAAGGGGTAATGAGCCAATATTAGGGATTAACACATCTAGCCTCCCTATGGAACAAGAAGAGGATGAATGGACTGTGCCTTTCCAAAAATTGCAGAGTTGCTACAACATCAATGTCATTGACGATGATGATCCCAAGTAGTTAAACATTACTAAAAAAAAAGGAAAAAGAAATGTTGAAGGACCATGAGTTGAGCTAACATTTATTGGTCAGCCAATCAAGATTAAAAAATTCAACATTGGGACAGAGGAGACACTAAAGCTTGCCAATGTCAAAGATTATTGGGATGTTGTTACCATTGACAAGATTACAAAGTTACTGCACGAATATCAGGACTTGTTTCTGACCAATTTCATTGATATGAAGGGTATCAAAGGTCCTATGGGAGAAATAAGTATCCCTTTGAAACCAGGTGCGAAGACAATCAAGCAAAGACCCTACAGATTGAACCCAAAATACAAGGAAAAAGTGAAGATTGAGCTAGACAGAATGTTGGAAGCAGTGATTATTGAACCTGTCGAAGAATCGGAGTGGATCAGCCCTATGGTCATATAAGACAAGAAGATAAGAAAAATCAGGATATGTGTGGACCTCAGGAAGTTGAATGATGCCTGTCTGCATGACCCTTTCCCTACACCATTCATTGATGAAGTATTAGACAATGTGGGAGGCTAAGAAGTATATTCTTTTATAGATGTATTTTCAGGATACCATCAGATCCATATTACCAAGGAGGACCGCCACAAGACAACGTTTTCCAAAGAATGGGGATCCTACCAATACACAGTGATGCCATTCGGACTGAAGAATGCCCCAACCATCTTTTCTAGGGTGGTGGTCGAAGCATTCAAAGAAGTTTTGCATAAATTTTTAGAAGCTTATTTTTATGACTGGACTGTGTTTAGATTGTTGAAAAATCATATTGAATGTCTAAGGCTAATGTTGGATAAATGCAGGCAGTGTAAAATTGCTTTGAATATGAATAAGTGCATCTTCTTCTCACCATTTGGAGTGTTATTAGGACATATTGTATGCAAGCAGGGATGGTTGGTTGATCCATCTAAAATTGCAATTATAGTTGATTTTCCACCTCCTACTTCAGTCAAACAACTGTGCATTACACCATGACATACTTTCTATTACAGGAAATTCATTAAAGGCTATGCCCAAATCAGAACACCGATGGAGAAATTGTTAAAGAAGGATTGTCAGTTTGGCTTGATAGATGAATGCCAACAGTTCTTCGACACACTGAAACAAAATATGGTCACTGCGCCCATTCTGGTTTTTCCAGATTGGAAAAAAGAGTTTCATGTGCACATCGATGAGTATTATATTGCATTGGTAGCAGTATAGGCACAACTGAGAGAAGGGGAGATCGACCATCCATTAGCTTTTTCTAGCAGGAATCTATCTACAACAGAGATCAACTGCACCACTACCAAGAGGGAAGGATTACCCATGGTGTATGTGTTGCAAACATTCTACCACTACTTGCTGGGAGGACACTTTAAAATATTTACAGATCACTTTGTGCTGAAATATCTAGTCAACAAGCTAGTGTTGGGGGGGTGAATATGCATATGGCTTCTATTGTTTCAATAATATGATTTTGACATTATAGTTAATCCAAGAAGAATGAACAAGGTTCCTGACCACTTGTCAAGGTTGGAACATGGAGAAGAACCCACCAGTTTGGAGGATACATTGTCTAATGCACAAATGATCGCCATTAGAATGATTGATGACCACTTCACAGACATTGTCTATTTCTTGTCAACAGGAATGGTACCTATTGAGTATACAATTCCCTAGAATAAACACCTAGTGGTATGCGCTACAAAATTTTCACTTATAGATGGTCAGCGATACAAACTAGGACCTGATGAGATACTGAGAAGATGTGTTATGGAGACATAGCGACCATTTATCCTTGCAGAAGATCATGAAGGGCTCGCAAGAGGACACTATGCAGCGAGAGAAACTGTGTAGAAGGTCCTGAGATCTGGCCTTTGGTGGCTTACCTTACACAGAGATACTAAGGATTATGCTAGAGCTTGTGATGTGTGCCAAAGATTTCACAAACCATCCATATGAGATAAAATTCCATTAGCACCAAAAATGACCCTACAAGCATTTGAAAAGTGGTCCATTAACTTTGTGGGACCTATAAACCCACCAAGAAAATGCACAGGAGAAAGGTATATCATTACTGCAACAGAATACTTAACTAGATGGGCCAAAGCGAGAGCAATTAAATACTATAGTGCAACTACAACTACGTGTTTTATATTTGATGACATAATAACCAGGTTTGGATGCCCCAAGATCCTTATGAGTGATCAAGGCACACATTTCATCAATAAGACAGTTGAAGCCTTGATTGAAGAATTTGCAGTCCACCATCAGAAGAGTACACCTTACCATCCATAAGTAAATAGAACAGTTGAAGCATTTAATAATATCTTGGAGACAACATTAACGAAGATTTTCATTGTGAATATGGATGATTGGGACATAAGAGTACTTGCAGTACTATGGGCCTATTGAACCACTTGCAAGAAATTAATAATGCAGACTCCTTTCAAGTTCGTTTATGGTATCGAAGTTGTTGTCCTGATGGAATACTTGGTACCAAGCTTAAGAATTTATGCTTTTGCAGGTATGGATGAAATTGGTGTTGTTCAGGAAAGGCTCACCCATTTGGTTGAACTGAAAGAAGATAGATTTATTATAGGATTCCACCAACAGGTTCAGAAGGAACAAGAGAAGGCATATCATGACAGGAACATCAAGAAGAAGGCACTCAAGAAAGGTGATTTAGTACTGATGTACGACAGTAATTTTATAAGACACCCAGGGAAGTTTAGAACACCTTGGCTTGGACCATATGAGATTACCTATGTTACAGAAGGAGGAGTTGTGCAACTGAAAACATTGAAGGGAGAATGGAAGGAAGGATTGGTGAATGGGAGTCGACTTAAGTTGTACTATGACAACCAGTTTCCTCGCAGCTCTCAGTAAAATCATGAGAAAAATGTTCTAAGTACCAGATGCAATTGAAAATAGGTACCAAACATGGAAAATATAGTTTGCATAAGGAGGGAGAGGAGGCATAAATCATAAACCAAGGTTTCCCTACGCAATCCAAAGTCGAAGCAAAACAGAAGGATAAAATCTAAAGTGCCTCGGGACGAGTCATAGGTGAGAGTTGGGGGCATGTTGGCCCTTGGTTATGGAAGGAAGTGAAGAACAAGGAAGAAAAGGTGAAAAGTGAACTTCGCGGGAGACATAGTGACTGTCACTCGGTCGAAGTAAGAAAAAGAGAAGAAGAGGTGGAGCAAAGCAAGGAAATGCAAGCCGTTGGATGAGGAGATCAAGGATGACAAATCAACAAGGAATATAGATCGTGGACAACTCAGCAAGAAGAAAAAGCCACCGATGGATGCTTTGTAGAACCGCGCGAGAAGGAAGGAAAGACAGGTTGGTGAAGCCCAGAAAAAGCGAGTCAGGTTGACCTAGGGTTTTAGACACCTAGGGTTTTGGTATTTTACGGTTTTAGCACCTAGGTTTCGGGCTAAGGATGTCAGTGAGGTATTGTAATGTATAAATAAAGGTAAAGAGGACCTGGGTCAGGTCGGTACAAGTTGGTAACTCTGCAGTACAATATTGTTGATGATCTAGCTATAGTATTGAGAGAGGGATCATTGTAATGAGAGAGAGAAGTGTTGAGAGGGAGGAATCCTTCTGGTATTATAAGATATTCTATTGTGTGCAAAGGTAAATTCCTGTAGTTGGGTGCGCAGGAAGGGGAGAGAAAGAGAGAAGAGAAAGAAGATCTGCTAGCCAAGAGCACAGACAAGAACTGTATGCTTTCCTTAATATAATATAGCACAATTTTGTGGACATATCCCTAGAGAGGGGGTGAACCACGTACATCTATTGTTGGGTGTATGATTGATGCTTTGATCCCTGTCGTTGTTATATTGTTACCTACCTTATTTGATAGATCGAACTTATAGCTGTGAAGGATACATATATCTTGTTGAATGATAGATGCATGATATATTTCTATTTTAATATATCCACTTGATATTCCTCTGGTTGTAGACATCTATGTACTTCAACCCCCTCATAGTTTCTTCGGGTGAGACTGCATCTACTTCACAGGTTCTACCGAAAGGGCCAAAATCTAGGGCTTGTTGGTGCTCTCTTGGAGCTAAACCCTGGGTCTACCCCTGTGCCAATAGGTTGAATAGATTAACTTGTTTAAAGTATTTTATGGTTTGCTTCTTTAGAAATAATCCATCAATCCATTTTTTGAAGCTGCGTAGGGTAAATAGTTCAAGCTCATTATTAGGATTTGCTAATTGATAAAAATAAAAGAGTCATTTCTTAAGTAGATTTATCCTTAGATAGATCATGCCCTTATTTAGACAATACTTCCATTAGCTTTTATGCCTTGTCTCATACAGTGCCACAACTCTAAGTTTACTAACCTGGAGTTGATAATTTAATTGAGGGATTTAGTGCATATAGAATACCTTCCAGGTATTGTAGTGTTGAACACTTGTTTGAGATATATAAGAGATAATAATTAATAATAAAGCCTCAATAACATTAACATATGCCCTACATAGGGTGCCTTTATCCCTCACATTGTAACACATATTTAAATATGGTTGTATAAAATATGGTAAGAAAATCATACAGAAACTAATTATAAATCTAACATTGATTGTTTATCATCCATAGATTTGGATTAGAAATGCATCAAGGATTTAATACTAGTTATTCCAGCATGTCAACCACATGAAAGAAACATAACAATCAATAATGAACAAAAAATAAGACATCGATATCCATGTTTTTACTAATAAAAATTTAATGTCCAATGAATATTGATGAGCATTATAGAGAGTCATACCATCAATCATACACAATCTACTAGATTTCAGTCAATCTCCATACAATATAAGACCACTAAGAACAATATACAAGTGTACCATTAGGGAAATTTTGAGGTAAAAAATGGGCCTAAAAAATGTACTATCAAAATCAACTTTAAAAGAACCAATATGATTCAAGATAATGATGTTAACCATAAGGGTAAATATTTTTGAAGGGAAAGGAAGAAAACTGATATTTTAAATCATATTTTCCACTTTTTTTCTTATAGGATTACTGAAATTTCAATTGTAGGAACTTGATGGATGTGGAATTAAATTCCTCATCCAATGAGTTCCTACACTTGAAATTCAAGTAATCCTATAAGGAGAAAATATGAAAATATGATTAAAAAAGTAGTTTTGTTTCTTTCCCTTTGAAAATTCATAAATCTTATTTTATTATTTTAACTATTATTTGTTATTTTCCTTAGAAGACCCATTGTAGACCTCAAATTTCCCCTAATGAATAGACACTATTGTTAGTTTCCCTCAAGAATCACAATGATCCTTGGAATTAAAAAATGTGAGGAAGAAAAGGAAGATAAATCACGAAAGAAAAAGAATACAAAATTAGAAAAAGGACATAGCCATTTGCAAGAGTGGTGAATCCTTAGTTTTAGTTGTTGTGGATAGAAGTTCTCTTCCCTTCTCTTTGATGTTCTCTTTACTCTCCGAAATATAGAAAAATTTGAAGATGCTTTTGAATGTCTCATCTCTCGTCTTTTATAGCATCTTCCTTCTCATCTATGAACTCTACAAGTTGTACCTTCTATGAATATTTTTCAAACCATTTTTTATTACTTTGGTTACTCTTCCTCTACATGTGTTTACTAAAACTGAATTGATTCTCCTTGATTCTGATGCATTCACCATAGGAAATATAAATGAAATTATTTTCCTAGTAGTGAATCCATCTCAATAAATAATCATATTCCATGGTGTATCCCATGATATAACCAAGAATCAGAAGGTGACATGTGTTGAATGTGCTACTAGGATCCTCCTTTCTACTTTAATTGTTTCTCCTTTACTAGACCCCAATAGATGCCAAATGTTGAAATACAATTTGTTCAATATTTTGAATAAGATAACAAGGTGTTGCAAGATGGTGTAAAAAATGTGAGAACATGTCATTTGATGACACTAAATCAATCAAATTTTCATCTTATTGAGATGTCAGAACTATTGTTGGGGTAGAGCATATATTTGGGATGTGTATCTCTAGAGTTTTCCCTTTTAAACTTAAATTTAGTAGTTTAATCCAAGGTTAAATGATTATAAATTCCTTTTTATTTCATTTTTCCTTGTTTTAATTAATTTTTCATATTTTTGTTTTTTTTTAAGTTGTTTGAGATGAGTTCCAACCTCATTATATGTAATATGTAGAAAGTAGAATTTCAAATCCCACTCAAAATTCAACAGAGTTAATATTTTTTCAAGATGATGAGATTTGAAGTTTAGATATTGTAATGCCCATTTGTTATAACCTTATCTTGAAAAAGATTATTTCAATACTTGAAATGAAAGTATTCTTTGGTAATTAGACTCAATTACTTAGAATAAATCTTCTAGTGGTTTGATGGTGAATTCTTTTGTACTAGGAGGAAAACTAACATTCTTGATAACTTGATCATAACTAGTGGGCATATCTTGGAATTTTTTTCTCTATTATTCAATTGTATTTTAATTCTCAAGAAGGTGGGAAAGCAAGACAAAGATATACTTTCTCTCTTTTGAAAACATGTTTTCCCATATAAACCAAAATATTTCAAGGAACCTTTGGGGTCCATCAAGAGAATATACATGTTCTGTGATGAATAATGAATAGTCCCCTTATCTCCCATTGTCCTCTTACTTATTCCTTTATTATATATTTCCTCATGAATAATTAGTTATATGTTAATATTACATTTTTAAAATTATATTGCTAGGTTGTAGTGTTGGTGTCATCAATTGATTCCTCATATGGTGGAAAATATTTACAGTGTGTTAGACCTCCATCTAGTTGAGAATGCAAACTCATACCACATGTCTTGACTATTAGATAGTGGTCCCATGAGAATATCAAATATTCAATTCTTATTTCCTCTTTCCTGGATGTTTATTCCATTGCACATGCTCACTCATTATTTATTATATACATGGAGGAGCCATGATGTAGATCTAATAGAGGAATGTGAGAGAGGTGAACATGCTCCATCGATTTGAAATGATTTGACAGTTTTTGCACTATGTATCAATATTGAATCTTGTATCAAACCATATTTTTCACTCTCACAATGCGTCTTCATATCACCTAAAGGGAGAGGCATATATGGGGGTAATGTATACGTAATAGGGGTTGTCCTAATAAAAGTACCATATGTTGAATGAGTGAGAATAGGTATATATAGAGGCTAATATATTCATTATTTCATATGAACATATAACTTAGATATATGAATGTATTAAGGTATTTGGAGGAGGTTCTGATTTTTATCACTTTGTAAATTGTCTTCGTTGAGGAGGAAAATCACAAAGGTATCCACAAACCAAATTGAAGATGGAAGCTATCCCTTCCAACCTAGAGGGGGGTCTCTCTCTTCAAATCAATCACTAGAAGGATTGATTTGGTATTTCATCCAAAAGGATATATCTCTAAGGTAAAATTGAATTTATAGAGTTGGTGGCAATGTGGACAGAAATTCCATTGGGAAATGGAGTCACTAAAAGGTCAGAAATCAATGAAGGCTTACTGGATACTTGGTGGATTCAAAAGTGACTAATAAGAGGAAATATAGAAAGCAATGATTTATGCCAATTAGATATCGGTGTAGATAGAATATCAAAAAGAAAACAAATAACCCCTTAGGGCATCTAACAAGGATGAAACCCAAGGTGATTATGGTAGAAATACAACTGGAATTACATGCAATAGAGCATCATATGTAGATGAATTCTGATACATATAGTTCACATTAACATAAAGAAGAATAAATATCTCATAGATGTATATAAACTAGAAGAAAAATACTATAAGATCACATGCATAAAACAACACAGTCACATGTATCTCTAGAGTCAAATTTTAGGGACTTATGATCCAACAAATTTCATTAATATCAAAGAGAATTAAAAAATGTATTCAATAGTCTCTTCCTTACACACTTGCCAACCCTTTAATTTCATAGATTCATAGAATATATACAAAAATGTCTTCCTATTCTACCAAAATTCGAATTCAATTGTCATCCTACGATAATGCTAATAGTTACAATATATTTGGCTACAAAATATGAACAAACAACTAAAAAGAAGGAGTCAAACTTTACTCATTAATTTCACATAACAACCTAATGAAACTCAACCATTAAATCTGTAATATGTTTCTCTCAACCTTTGTATTTGATGTGGACAAGATGACAGACCTTTCTGACTCATCCATGATGATTTGGAAGCATTCTGGAAACTCTGTCACAGTTGCATAGTGTTGGGGCCTTCGTTTTTGTTTTCAAAATTTGCACAAGGAATGCTCCAGTCCCAATTTTGGTCAAACAGAAGTTGCGCAAGTCACGGAGGAGATGGACACCATAAAAAGGAAAGAGACCAAAAATGGTTGGAAAGACAGTGTAACACCAACATGGAGAATGAAGTTACAACAAAACAAGAACAAGAAAGTATTAGAAGTCTCAAACCCGAAGATCCCAATTGGCTTATATATATGTTTCAAATATGATTGTAAAAAGGTTGTTGTTTTTGTTGATCTTCAGATGATTGTTCAGATGGAGATGTAATTCATATAGTTCTATGTTATTGTACACTTTGGAAAAATATCAGATAGATTTATAGAGTCTGGGTTTGGGAACCAGACTACGGTTGTAACATAGTCATGTCCTGTTGTAATGTTGGAAGAGAAAGGGTTGGGTTAACCTTGCCTCTCCATAGTATAGTTTTTTTTTTAAGCTTTGGCATGACCGAGTTGTGTCTGTAACTTAGTAGAATCATATAATTCAGAAGATCCATTTGATTTTAATACAAAGAGAGACCCAAATTTTGAAATTATTATGTCTGTTTAACTTTAGATTATCTTGAATGTATCTTCGTATTGTCTTTATGTTATATCTTTTTAATTGGATATAGCTTATTTATGAATGCAACACAACTCCTTTTTATTTAATCTAATTTAGGAATGTTCAAAGAGTTCTGGTTTAATCTATATTGCACAAGACTAACAGAGATCCTAAGATAATATGGGTTTGTCTAAGTATTCTTATTACCCTTCCCTATTTTCCTTGTCTTGGTTGTAATTTGGGTGAGACTTATTCCCTTCGAGGAAGATTAAAATTCCCATTCTGTAGACTACTTCAGTACCTTTTGTTGGTAACCTGAGAAGGACCCTGGTCTGATCAATTTTGCGCCAACAAAATGGTTCCATTGTCGGGACCTGCTTCAAGAAGGAACTTGTAGGGAGAATGATTCCATGGATCCATCGATCCCATATTCATCAGTGGTGGGAGAGGAATTACGACGCCTTCATATGGAAATAATAAGAGTTGTGAGGTAAATATGTGAAAGATACAAGAGAGGTTGTCTTTTACTCAGAAGGATCAAGTGGCCAATATGATATATTTTGGGTTAAATTTCTAGAAGAACTATTCCATTATATAGATAGTATCCAAGAAGCTCTGGAAGTCCAAGAACAAGTCAAGAAGACCTGTACTTGGGATACAAAAAATATTTCACTACTTCATCGGTTGGATCACTCGATCACGCGAGCAATTGATTTTTGGGTCGATACAACTCTAGAAGGAAACATTATTGAGTTTGCAATTGAGAATCATCAGTCTTTTTCAAGGGAAGAAGTGGATTTCAATAAATATGCACATGGAAGGATACTTAGAGAAATTCCCCTATGGATTAAGGTATTATTCATGGAGGAAGGGATGTTGACTATGCTCGGGACTGAGATGACATCCTAAACACCCATGCTTGGGATGGGGTGACTTTGGGGTGGGATCATGGCCTGAGAAAGGGGAGAGGGTTCTTTGATAAATGGGGGAGCGACAAGAAATAGACATAAGGAACGAGTGATCCTTGAAAAGAGTCATCATAGTTGAGAAGTGGTGGCATGGTAAGATAAACAAAGCAGTGAAGAAGTCTGGGGTGTTGAGGAAAGAAAATTGACTAGAAGAAGTCGATGAAGGAAAGGAGGAAGAGCTAAGGAACATGAGAAGAAAGGAAATACTGGCCAATCAAATATTAAGTGAGAGAGAATCACAAAGAGAAAGAAGTCCCCAAGAGGGTGGACAAGAAGAAGAGTGTGTAGAAGCAAGGGAAGATCAAGCCGACATGGATCTTGTCAAAGAAAGAGAAGATTCAGCCCCGATACTAGGAAAGATCAAGAGCTTGACCAAAGAGACAGCTCCAGAAGATGAGAATGAGACCCCCCAGATCAAAGAAACCTACACAGAATCCAGTGGAACCATCCCCCAAGTGTCTTCTATACTAGTGGTAAATTCTATACTACCTTCTTATGCTATTCCTATTTTAATTCAGTCAGATAGTCAGTCACAACCGGTGAGCACAAATACTGGGAGGATATTGGGATCCCTTGGTATATCGCAACCAAGACTATTAAGGTTTATTTTGATAGGAGTAGTAAGATAAAAAAATGGTTGGAAATGCGGGAGGCTCAGTCTCTCGATACCCATAATTTTGGGGTAAAGGAGACTAGGATATTGAGCAACATTGGTTTCGGTGTGAAGTGATTTGGAGGTCTAGAGGGATTCTAGATGAAAATAAATGGGTTGAATTCAATACTACCTTGAGATTTCATGCTTTCAAATGGTACATGAAGGTTATTGATCTAGGAGGAGTGTAAGGACAGACACTCACACTTGGCTAAGTTTGGACAAAGTTCATAGCAAACTTTAAACTGCCTTAGTCAGAACAACAATCTCTATCTAAGTTGCATGAAATTCAGCAGAGAGAAGGAGAATCGGCTTTGGAGTATAGTTAGAAGTTTAAGGATTCCATTAGGAAGCTAGCGCATCCAATTCATGAAGATCACCAGAGAGAGTTGTATATCTAGGGATTGCTACCTCTGATACAAATTATGTTAACACAACAACAGATAGCCTCCTTGACAGATGCCTTGGAACAATCAATGAAGATTGAAGCCATGGCATGATATTCGGGGAGTCTAAGGGTGACTAGACCCCCAGTGGATGTAAATTTGGTGCAACTATAAGGAAAAATATCGGTGCTGACATAGAATATTCAAGAATTGACAATACCCAAACTAGGACAACCTCAAGTCTGGTGTACCAGATTCTACACAGAGGGGAATCTGGAGAACGAATGTATAGATATGAGGGGAATGGGACCACCTCACAATCTGATGGGACCCTCATCACAACCCACATGAGTATTTACACAAGTATATATGAATGTACCATTCCATAACCCCACCTCGTATCATGCCTTTCGAGGAAATCAAGCATCATAGTCAGCTGATTATTGTGAGATCTGCCAAATTTATGGGCATGCGCCGAGGAAATGCCCTATTATTTAGAACTATTCTACCATACCGAATACCATACATTGTGAGTTATGTGCATCTACCACTCATGCTATGAATCATTGTAGAGCGTTGGATGCACTTGTAGACAAATTGGATTGAACATCATTCAGGGTGAATGAAACCCCGCAAGGACCGAGAAGGGGATGAGGAGGTGGATCCGGAGGAGACTTCAGAGGAGGAAGAAATGAGGGAACAGGACCAAGTAGATGATACAACTGTGATGATCAAGGTCACATCACTAGGTATTGTCTTCAACTGAGACAATCGTGGTGCTCTCACTGTCGAACCAATGGACACGCAACCAAAGACTGCCTAGAGCTAATTACAAAATGGGAAGATCGAGCATGTCAATGAGGATGCAAATTCATCAAATCATAGGTAAAGAGGGAATTCAAGGGATAAATACCCAATATTAATATCATTACTCTAGGAGGAGAAAATAATGGTATAGATAATCTGCCTAAGATCTAGAAAGAAACACCTAAGGAGGACACGTATGACCCTTTGAAACATAAGTTATTTCTTAGAGATGCAATAGAGGTATTCTAGAGTATCCATGGCACTGAAATAGAAGAAAACCCCCCTCATCCCACCATTTATCCTAAGATTTCATAATTCTCTGCTTCACCCCCTACACCCCAAAACCCCATAATCTCAATGAGACAACTTGGGCAGTCGCAAAATGCAGTCAACCTTTGGTTTAAGTTATTTTCATATATTCATGGGAATGGCCAGTTGACAAAGAAGTTGTGTAATGCCTTGTATCTAGTCCTAAGAATAGAGTAATCCATGGGAGCTATAATAATGACTAACCTTCCTGAGAAGAACACTCAGAGAGTGTAAAGAAGGAAAATATGGATTGGGAAAGAGTTTATACTAGCAACCCAGCTAGATGAGTTTGAGATTAAGGATGTTATGGTAGATCTAGGATATTATGTTAACATATTTCCTAAAAAGACTTTGGAAGATTTAGGGAAATCACAATTGACATATTCCCCAATCCAATTGAGAATGGCCAATCAATATTGTATTTTCCCAATAGGAAGGCTGGAGAATGTGGAGATAGATGTTGTGGGAGTAAATAATGTAGCTAATTTTGAGGTGATCAAAATCATTGGTGATAAGGACCCTTATCCTACACTACTTGGTATTGATTGAGATTATGATAACTATGTTGTTATTGACATGAAGAGGGATACTATGACATTTGAAGAAGACAAAATACAAGTAGTTCAACCCTTTTATCCATATGTAGGCCCTCGATACATAGAGAAAATAGACAATAATATGGAAGGAAAATATCTAGATCAACTATATGTCATAACAATAGGAAAGAGATAAGAATACATCAATCCTATGATTGATGGATCAATAAGTTGGAGGAGCATACAATCATCAGATGGAGATTCAGAACTAGAATTTGACAGTTGGAAACATGGTGCATATGAAATATTTTCAAGATGCTGTGAAACTTTCAGAGCAATGAGATGGGTTGGAACCAAGGTCAGAGAACATCCGACATATAATGGTACATCAGACCTTGGAATTTTTCTGGTTAGCATGGAAGAAAATATAGCAGAAGATCAAAGGATCGTAGTTCTGGAATTAGCCCTGGAAGACACCCCTACCAAGTGGTGGGGTAGTCACAATGTAGTAATTATAAACTGGGAGGATGTGAATCATGCTATCCAATGTATATTTCAATATAAGGAGCAACTAAAATCAGAGATGCAGATGGATTTTCAAGTTGCGCAACTATTCAATGGACAGTTTGATCCTAAAACACATATCGAACAATGTGTAAGAAAGTGGAAAGTTATGGAAGTACCAACTCACTTGTGGGTTCAGTTAATTCCCCATTCGCTAGGTTTGATACCAAAATCCTGGTACATTCATGAAGAGACTAGAAGGCAGACCAACAGTTGGAAAACTTTAGCAGACCGATTTTGCAATGATTTCTATTTCAAAAGTAAGTACCCTGAGCTTAAGATAGTCCTGCAAAGAATTAACTAAATTATTTTTACCGATGTTTGTAAATGGAAATCAGATCCAGTGGTATGTGTCAATCATAGTCAAGTGCTTCAGTCTAACCTTCACCTAGAAATAGACAAGACACCCATAGAATGCTACAAAAACAAGAAGGATTTGGAAAACCCTGATGATTTAGAATAACTTAGGAATTTATCCATTAAGGAAACAAAAGGAAGTAGAGAAATCCATAACAAACTGCCCACTTAAACTGATAGCTCCTATAACCATCCATTGAATTCGCAAAATGTCAATATAGGTGGTGTGTTGGTTTTTTCACATGGGTGAGAAAAACAACAACACTTGCATGTCTAGATGAGCTTGCTAGACAAGACAAAATTTTGTGAGTGGGTTAAACAAGCCAAACACATGTATAAACAAATAAATTAATTAAAAAAACTAAGAAATAAAAGTTAGAAAGCATGAGAAACTTAGAACCATAAAAATAAACCGATGACCAACATAATGCTACCAATGGGTCAATAGATTAGTAGGAAAAACATCGTAGATAAAAATGAGGATTTATGAGTCCCCTCTTCCTCCTTAGGAGGGCTCTTGAGTTCCCTAATGGAGAATTCTTCATACAATGGAAGAAAAATGGAAAATGGTGAAGAATACCAATGCCTATTCCCCTAAGAGGTGAGTGGAATGGCCTATTGCAATGGTTCTTGAAGGCTCCAAAGAGAAAAGAGGATTCTCAAGGGAGAATTCTTGCAACATAAAAATACAATGAAGATATTGGTTTCTTATTGCACTCATGGCTCTTATTTATATCATTTCTTCAAGGAAAAATGTAATTGGTTCTTGGTGTGAACAAGGGGCCTTTTAGGGCACCCTCTACTCCTTGACCAACCTCCCATTCAGATTTTCCTCAGATATGAAGGTCAAATCATGTTGGGAGTTGGTCCATAAGTGGTTGAGGGGCCGACAAGATTCATAAATGTGCCATTCATAGAATTGTGCAGCTTTTCTTGTACACAGACGCAGAATTAGAGAATTTTTCACTCTGAGGGATTTATTGGACCACGCACACTGCGCACTATGTGCATGCTTCCTTTGGTTAATTTGCGCATGTCAATTTTTGACCCAATTGTATAGTTTTTTTTTCCTTTTGAATGCATTTGAGTGTTTCAGGTGAACTAATTGTTGTTGGAACTATTGTGTTTCTATAACCATTTGTGTGCAATGTTGTGGACGATATTTCAGTGATAACATATTCCCCCTGATGTATGAGGTTAGGATCATACGTATAGCCGAAATACATCAATGTTTCTTTTACTGAGAGTACCATTGTAATGAAGAGTGTTGAGAGGAACTGTGAGAGTGATCCATCAGAGGGAGAGGGAAAATTGTGGGACCCAAACCTTTCTTTACGGAGAAAAAATAAATATGTGTACAAACAAGGAGGACATGCCCCATGCTAGTGTCATGTAACCAAAATGTGAGATGACAACTAAAGATGTATGTTGATGTAGAAAAATACAACACCCTTAGGGGCGGTTGATAATGGAAGATGAAAGTTCTGAATGGTGAACATGCTCTGAAGTGAGGCAAGGATGCATGTAAGAAGTGTCAATGACTCATATGCATTGATGGAATAATGATTTCAAAGGTCTTCGGCTGGTATGAAACAACTGCAATAGTCTCATGGTAAGACCCACCGTAACATGAGAGTTTGTTGAATTCAAATGTTATGGGGGTCAACGGAATCATAGAGAAATGATGGTTCCCTCTGTGCTGTCCAAGACTCCACATTGTAAAGGTAATGAGAGTCAAGATATTTTCACCCTTTTGGAAATTGTGTTGATGTCGACATAAGGGAGAAATGACTCCAAGAAGAAAATGGCTTCGTGAAATCCACTAAGATGATATCAGGTACTGACAGGTAACATGAACAAAGTCAAGATGTGGTGGGACTCTAGATTTCCCTTGGTTGGGGAATTTGGAAGGATGATTGGTAGCAACCGTAAATATGCATCTAGTGTTAAGGGGATGACTAGATAAGGGGTTAAAATGTGCCAGAGGATAACAAAGTGGACAAACTCAAAGATCATGGGTATATGGACTTGGGATACTCAAGGTTTGTGAATGATGTCGAAATGAAAAAAAAGTGGATGCTCCAACCAAGGGCGACATGGGTTGTGTTTCTAGGGAAAAAGAAGTACATCATGAAAAAAAGCTAAGTAAAAGTTGGAAACAAAGTCTTTTTACAATTACCAAATAAATAAAGAATAATTTGGGTTGAGTGTACAGATATAGAAATAGGTGCCCCAGTGAAAGATGGTTGGGCCTGTGAGGGCGCAAGTTGCGAAAGAGAACTTGTGGAGGGTGGGGGGCCCATAGGTAGGTTTTTGTATGAGGTAAATGAATGGGGGACAATATGCAAATGGAAAAACTGATGGTGTATGAGATGCATGGCTAGTGATACTGTGGAGGTGTAGTCTATAGAACCAAGATAACATGGTCTAGGAGTTGTTGACGAGTGAAATTGACCATCCGTCAACTGGAAGAGTGGATCCGGTCTGGGGTTGTTTAAATAACCCAAGACGTTTAGGATGACCCACCTTGACGGGTTTCGCGACTCCATTAGCCGATCTAAGTCTTAGGAAAACAAATGAAAACTACACTAAGGAACTAATCTAAATGAAAAAAATAATTAAAGCAAACTAAATAATAAATCTAAAATACATATATACAATCTACTAACTAAATTATACAACTATAATTCTATAAAATTAAATGTTCAATTACCAACAAAATCAGATCTAATTACAAATATACAATATTTACAGATTACATATTTAAATGAAAACCTGCAAAAGTCATTTGTAATCTGTCCTAAGACAGTGAAACTATTATTTTGGATTTTTTATAATTTTATGAGAAAGAAATTAAGTAAAAACTATCCAAGCTAAGCAACTAAAATAATAACTCTAACTACAAATCTGAACTATACATATATCTATCTAAACTACTTATATTATACTAACAAAATAACTATCAAATAACAAATAACAAACTAACCTGAAGTAACGCTTTAGGCTTGTCCTGTATACAGTAATTGATTCAGCTGTTCGATGGGAGGAAACCCGCACTGGATTCTCCATGAGCTTCTCGTAAAATAGAAGAAGTTGTGCTCTTCAAATATAAACGACAGGACAAACAAGACATAAAAGATAACAACAATTTAATGATTAACAAACCATCACAATTTGATAATTCTGTGTGCAACAATTTGTGCAAAATGATTCATTTAACGAAAAAGGTAAACCTGTAATTCATTAAACTGAAACACAATAATTGTTGAATTTTTAAACAAGAGAGATCAGATATGGACAACATATAAATCAAATCACATCAACATGCAATGAATCTTGATAGCTAAAGTAGTCGATAATTGACTGCAAACTGATATGAAGAAAACTTGAAACAAAAGTTTGATATATTGAAAGCGAGTTGTTACAAGACATCAACTTTCATCCCAGTCTGTATCATAAATCCATAGTCTGGTTCTCCCAACCGTGATGATGATGGGTCTATTACAAAAAATAACAAGTATTTAAAGACTTCCCACGGGGTAAAACATCCCTGTGGGAATTATCAAAGTAGTTTTACAAAAAAATCTGGGGATAATATCCCAAGTCTCTATTTCTAACTCAAGCTAACAACCTATAACAAAACTGTATCACAAAAACATCTCTCAAACTACCACAGCATGCCCATTGGTCATTGAAATTTGTATACACCTGAAAGAGGACAAGACTAGACAATATTAGAGGATATTTTATTGATAAAATTGACAGAAATCTAATTTTTAAGACTAGCTACAAAATCTTGTGATTCTGTAGCTGGTCTAATTTGAGCACAAAATCGTTTTAAAATCAATCCAAAACTTAAAGAATTATATTCAAACTATTAAACAAACATCTAATTTCTAATTGGAAATCAAATGAATTATTCAAATCAAAACTTCTATGCTAATTTGAGAGCAAAAGAAATCATGGTCAATCGAAAGATACATGCATTATGTTCAACATTTGTTAGCACCAATTCAGGGTAAACAAAGTTGCTAAGATAATTCGAAAAAAATGAAATCATTTTCATGAACCAATTTTAATCGACACAAACTGTAACTGGTTAAACAAATCATTCATGCAATAGTTTATGTCGCCTCAGCCATTGACAAAATTGTTCTCGAATAAAAAACAAAACTAACAGGATCATCATTTTTTCTTAATGTAAGACTGATAGAACTACCTTGAATCAATCTTTAATGTATATGCAAATGATCATTGCTAATCGAGGGAATACAATATCGTTTCGGGTTCAACCAAAAAAAATGAATCAAACCAATTTGGGCCCGACACAATCGTTATGCAAAATCGTATTTACCAAACAAATCTTGTGTACAGGTCGAATGCAATCCAAAACAAAAATATTGATTCAATACAAAACATAATCGTTCCTAGTAAATCGTAGTCAATAGGATTGTTTTGAATATATTAGAAACAAACAAAACTAATCGAAACCAAAACCAAAATGATTATCCTAACAAAATTGTTAAAAAGAAAACCAATCAGAATAAAAAACAACTCCATCGCCTATACTAATCTGAGCACACTAGAATCTCATTAACTAAATCATAGTTGTGTCTGAGTTTAGCAAACAAATTTCCCACTTATGATTCATAATGAAATTGTTTTGGTAAAATGAAAGCAACATAATCATTTTGAATCAAAACGAACAGAGCTATTGAAAGCAAATCCAAACGGTTATATTAATTCAAAACCAACTCATAAAATGAAATTAATATTGAAATTCATACCTGAGCAGTAAGAAAAGGCTTCTATCATGATAACTTGGAATTGACGAAGGCTGTTGCTTCTTTGGCGTTCCTGAAGACAATTGAACTGCTGGTTTTTTGTTTCTTGTCATTGGCTTGAATCCTGACTCTCTCTTTTGACAGCACTGTAACTTGCTCCTCTAACGATTTGATCTTTGATTGCAACAAGGGAACGTCGTTGTAATAATTCTCTAGCCAAGAATTACATTGGATGCATGATGGTTGCTTGGGATTTGGCATCAAAGGCGAGGGTTTGTTCAGATTACCAGAGGTTTCCTTGTGCAGCTTGATTCCTGGGTAGTTTGGGTCGTGTTTGAGGCACGGGGGCAATTTAGAGACATAGTCATAGGGTTATTTATAGCATAGGCCATGGGAATAGGGGTACTCCTCAGCTAGGAAACGCTCAATATCAGAGTCCGAGTCCTCGCTCAACACTATGGGCTTTTGGTCGATGTTCTATTTAGTCTTGTTCTGGGCAAGTCTTGATATCAATCAAGCATTTTTCTTCCCTTTACTGTTGATAGCATTGTCACCTCTTCCTTTCTTACTCACAAGCTTCTTAACAGCCTCAGTCTTGTCTTTAGTACATGGGTTGGCTATGACATCACATAGATCTATGTCAGGGAAATCTGAGGGTTTGGCAGGGGGTAGAAGGATATGAAATGGCACAACTGGCCCAACCAAAACTTTCGTAACCACAGCCTTGTTGATTTGAGTAGAATCGGGATGGGAAAATCCATTCCTAGATAGGAAGGCTTGCCAATTATCGCCATGAAGGATCAAATGATGGACGATGATGAGTTTAATCAAGCTGTGATGAAAAAGGCTGCTATCAGCCTTCTCACGCTTGAATCTCTTAGACATTTTGTAAAGACTACGCAAGAAGTAATGCGGCATATTCAAAGGTAGCCTATGAAATTCATCAATAACCGGAGGTGATACAGAAATACCAAGCCATACCGACCTTCACAGGTCACAATTGTTTAACAATTACCAAAATATCGTGCCACCTAGGTTTGAGGGTAGTGATAGGCATAGCTTTATCACAGAAAATAATCTTTCTTGATATGAATAGTAATGCCCATGGCACCTCAAGTACCTTGGAATTTTTGAACCATCTTTGACCTGTAGCTGGCAGTCCTATAGCCGAACTTATGAATTCCTCATTGAGCTCGAGCTGTATGTCTCCTACTTTATCCCTGCACTCGTCGAAGGTGAGGGAGAATTATTGGGCAACTGAAATGTTGAAACCCTCAAACCTCTGTATAAACACCAACCAGCCACCATTTTCTAAATCCTTATGGGCATTATCGAATAGTAACAGAGTTTGGCTATCGTTTGGCTCTATGTGCACCATCGATGCCATAGACAGGAGAACACGGTGAGTAGGGTGTTCGGGCAAGGGTTCGAACAGAGTATATGCAGGGGAAGAAAGCTCAAGGGCTTACCTGAAAACAACAGAGTTAACCCGGGATAGGGGAAAGCATTAATGACTGAATGTGCGAAGGTGGTGGAGCTAGCTCAACCCATGTAAAACATTCATTTCTATAAGTACAATCGACAGCGCATATAATGATTCAAATCACTACTGGATATGTTAACAACCACGCCATTCAAACAATCAATGAAATCTATGGTAGGTGGACCAAACATTTGCGCAAGCAATAGGTTTAGCATAGTTTTAAAATCAAGACAATGATTCGAAATCAACACCAAGGGTTCGATCATGTCAAATATGTATGAAATGATTTATACCAAGGGTCTAACCACCACATCAATGTATTTTCATGAAACCAATATGTCAAAGAAATCGATGAAAGAACATAGAAATCAAACCACCAATAAATCAACGATTGAATCACAATCCTTAACAAATCATCAGAGCCTCATAAAAAACGAAGTCATATTAACAATTAAAGAATGTCAAATGAGTAAAGATATTGGAGCCTTGCCAACTGTGCGACTATAATTAAATTGGAAACGCAATGAACACATAAACAAGAGTGACCATAATAATTTAATGTGACTTCGAAATCAAATTTTTTACGCTTGCATTCATGAAAACAAGAACAAAGGGAGCTGTGCAAATGTACGAAATAATAGTGTCATTTTATTCAAAGATTGCGATGAAAATCAAGGGTTGCAAAACAATTGTGTAGGAAGCTTATAAGAACAGTATAAAAATGTGAATTGGCTGCCAACAATGGCGACACACTAGTAGAAGCAGTTATCTCAGCCAAAAGAACAAATCTAGATTATGATTATGAGAAAAACTCTAACTCAAAAACAACAACCAAAAAATTGTTTAAACATCATTGTTTATCAAATATTCCAGCAGTGCTTAAAGGATGAAAACTGATAACAGTCTTAAGATAAGAAAGCCGCGATATTAAATATGAAATCCCCAATATTGTTGACAGAGCCACTGCTGCCAGCAGGTGTCCATAGCCTCGACAGGGTTTCCATTTAACCCACTCTGATATCTATATCCTGCCAAGAAGTTCCAGATCAGAATAAAGGACATTTTAAGGTTAAGAGGTTTCATATTTGCAAATTTTCATATACTCGACATTGCTTCGCTGCCAACAGGCCTATTCAGTACCCCGACGAAGTTGTCTTGGCATCATGCGTGCATTTACCTTCTTCTAGTAGACCTGTTCAGCATCCCGGCAAGTTTATGAGCATTTCCCACAACTCTTTTAATGATTTATTTTGTTTTTCAAAGATATATAGTCGAGCGGGGTGACGCTGAAAATTATGATATTTTAGCATATTTTTTTCAGACCTCAACAGAATTTTTTGGAACTGTCCTTCATTAAGATCCAGAGATGATTTATTTACAAAACCAACCTTCGAAGGCAGGGAGACATCTTCTGAGTTGTTCCTTTAAGGAACAGGGACAACGTAAAAAGATAATGGATGATCGTGACAAGCTTTACTCATAGATCGAAATCAGTTAACTTCTTTCAAACAACAGTCTTTTCAACACAAATGTGAATTTCAGAAGTATATAATTGATGTTTCTACAATTTTTCAGCAGCCATTTAAGTGAAATAACTTTTTGTTTTCCTTGTCTGAACAGTTGCAAAATTTAGGTATGTGTACTTCCAAAAACAAAAAATAATAAGCATAAAAGGAAACAAAACACACCAGTGAAGAAAAAATTGGAAAGCAAAGAAATCTAAACAAAAAAAAAAAAAAAAAAAATATGTACAGAAGGTGCATCTGAAAACCTCATGCCATAAAATGCCTTGGGAGACTGAAAAGTAGGAAAATATCGTTTGATGGGAAAGAAGTCTTACTCGTGGTACCTTGGGTCAGGTTTGATTCATATTTATTTATCTCTTTACTTTCCATTTAATATTTTCATGACGATACTGGGTTTTTGAAAATAAATGTTCAACTAAGAGTAAAGAGAGAAGGATCAAGGGGACTTCCCTGACAACAACCGTATTATGGTTCTCGTGGTGCGCCCACTTGCGTTCATGACTGCATTATTACAAAGAGAAATAGTGAGAAATCAAACTGAAAGAAAACCTATTCCTAAACCTACCCTAACTATTAAACACATCAGGATACTATGTGAAGTCGTGTTTCTAATGTAGCCATCGGAGTAACTCTAATCCTGCAATGGAAACAAGATCAAGCATTACTAATAAGAATGGTAATATATCAACAGATGATAGAAACATAACACACTTACCTTCATAATAATCATCTAAAAACAAAGTAAGCATGATCTTACCATTTCCTTGGATATTCTTGTTGTACGAATCCTCCAGCCATTGCGCAATCTTGCCGTGATAAGGGTCATAATGGCATGGGTGAGTGTAAGTAGTTTCGAAAAACTTGTAAGGATTATGAGGAAATGGAATAACCATCAACCAAGGCTGAGATGCCCCATCCTCCTGACAATTCTCTAACTGTTCATTAATTTATTCACATGAAGGATCTAAAAGAAATATGTCACGCCTACTTCGAAGATACTTGGGTAAAAATAAAGCAAGCTCAACTTTGTCTTTATTGTAAAAAAAATTCATATATGAATATTCAAGCCATCCTAAGATCCTGTCACAAAAATGGGGATCCAAACCATGAATTTGATGAAACGAATATATCAATGGGAAACTCATCATAGCAGGATTCGTGTAATCAATTAGATCATTGGTTTGAATGTTTCCTTCGATGAGATTGATCATTTCAAAATGTGAAGCATAAACATTAAGATTCGAGCTAAGCAAAGAACGAATATGCAACTTAGAATGTTTGATCTCCATAAAATATAGTGCATTGTATTTTTCAACAATATGTTGGATTACTGAGAGGGGGGGGGTGAATCAATAATAGAGCAATTTAACCATATAATCCAAGTGTTATATCAATGAAGCATTATTATCCAATAACTGCAGAGTATATAAGCAATGAACAAATGAACAATCATACACATACACAGTACACCAGTGTTTTACGTGGAAACCCAAATCGAGAGAAAACCATAGAATGCTTTTTCTTATATGTCTTGAAGAATTACATTCATTGAAAGCACCAACTTCCTTTGTTTTCCAGCTGCAACTGGAAGGAGGCTCCAACCCCCTATTTTCTCAGGCTACAAC
>JZKD02S1684619.1:241743-266784 GCA_000966675.3 Picea glauca | reverse complement strand
AGTGGGGTAAAAGGAGGTTTCCCCCTTGAAGAGGCTTATTATCTGAAATTATCTCTTTTTCAAGGCGTTGAGTACTTTTTCTGAGGTTTTTCTATGGTATATTGATGTTTGGTTCTTAACAATGAGTTATAAGAATGAGGGTATTCACCTTGAGCCAGTGGCGAATCATCTTCCATACTAGTCTTAGACTGGAAATACAATGATTCAAACGAAAAACCGATTTGGTTGTCAATAAGAGCCTGATCAATAGATTCTACCTCCCTGGCTTGTTCAACATTATTGGAAGAATTTTTCTCTTCTTGTGAAGAAAATTGTTCTTGCGGTTGAGTGATAGGATTTGCAATTGGTTCTTCATTCATGATTGAACATGAATGGATGGAAGGGATGGAAGCATCATAGATGAGATTTAATTCCAATGACATGTCATCGAGATTAAATTTACAGAGGATATGATAGACTCTTGTCAAAAAGTTTTCTAACGATGAATCACCGTTGATTAGCGAAGTATGAAATTCTTCACATAATTGATCGAAATCATAAATTTCAAAAGCATCTAGAAACTCATCTACAAATTGAAACCAATAAAAAATGTGACATGCCGAAAAGGATTCAAACCAATGTTTGATTCGACCTCTAAAAGTAAAAGCGAAAAGTCTGCATAAAACTCTTAAATCTGAGATGTCATGTTTGATGCATTTACACCAAAACTTGTTAGCAGATAAATTTCCTTCACCATCAAAGGTGAGTTTGGACAAGCGAGAGACTGTCTCGTTGGGAACATCGGGTAATGAAAAGTTGAAAGCATGTTCCAACACAGTGATTTGGGGAGCCATGGGGAAATTGAATATATTTAAACTAAGGCTCCTACAAGGCCATCTTGTCAGTCGGCCCTCCTTCTAGTGCCATTTGTTGACGGGTGAAATTGACCATCCGTCAACTAGAAGAGTGGATCCGGTCCGGGGTTGTTTAAATAACCCAATCCGTTTGGGATGACCCACCCTGACGGGTTTAGTGGCTCCGTTAGCCGATCTAAGTCCTAGGAAAACAAATAAAAACTACACTAAGGAACTAATCTAAATGAAAAAAATAATTAAAGCAAACTAAATAATAAATCTAAAATACATATATACAATCTACTAACTAAATTATACAACTATAATTCTATAAAATTAAATGTTCAATTACCAACAAAATCAGATCTAATTACAAATATACAATATTTACAGATTACGGATTTAAATGAAAACCTGCAAAAGTCATTTGTAATCTGTCCTAAGACAGTGAAACTATTATTTTGGATTTTTTATAATTTTATGAGAAAGAAATTAAGTAAAAACTATCCAAGATAAGCAACTAAAATAATAACTCTAACTACAAATCTGAACTATACATATATCTATCTAAACTACTTATATTATACTAACAAATTAACTATCAAATAACAAACAACAAACTGACCTGAAGTAACGCTTCAGGCTTGTCCTGTATACAATAATTGATTCAGTTGTTTGGTGGGAGGAAACCCGCACCGGATTCTCCATGAGCTTCTCATAAACTAGAAGCAGTTGTGCTCTTCAAATATAAATGACAGGACAAACAAGACATAAAAGATAACAACAATTTTATGATTAACAAACCATCACAATTCGATAAATCTGTGTGCAACAATTTGTGCAAAATGATTCATTTAACGAAAAAGGTAAACCTGTAATTCATTAAACTGAAACAAAATAATTGTTGTATTTTTAAACAAGAGATATCAGATATGGACAACATTTAAATGAAATCACATCAACATGCAATGAATCATGATAGCTAAAGTAGTCAATAATTGACTACAAACTGATATGAAGAAAACTTGAAACAAAAGTTTGATATATTGAAAGAGAAAGTTGTTACAAGACATCAACTTTCATCCGAGTCTGTATCATAAATCCATAGTCTGGTTCTCCCAACCGTGATGATGATGGGTCTATTACAAAAAATAACAATTATTTAAAGACTTCCCACAGGGTAAAACATCCCTGTGGGAATTATCAAAGCAGTTTTACAAAAAATCTGGGAATAATATCCGAAGTCTTTATTTCTGACTCAAGCTAACAACCTATAACAAAACTGTATCACAAAAACATCTCTCAAACTACCACAACATGCCCATTGGTCATTGAAATTCGTATACACCTGAAAGAGGACAAGAATAGACAAGATTAGAGGATATTTTATTGATAAAATTGACAGAAATCTATTTTTTAAGACTAGCTACAGAATCTTGCGATTCTGTAGCTGGTCTAATTTGAGCATAGAATCGTTTTAAAATCAATCCAAAACTTAAAGAATTATATTCAAACTATTAAACAAACATCTAATTGCTAATTGGAAATCAAATGAATTATTCAAATAAAAAATTCTATGCTAATTTGAGAGAAAAAGAAATCGTGGTCAATCGAAAGATACATGCATTCTATTCAACATTTGTTATCACCAATTCGGGGTAAACAGAGTCGCTAAGATAATTCGAAAGCAATGAAATCATTTTCATGAACCAATTTTAATCGACACAAACTGTAACCGGTTAAACAAATCATTCATGCAATAGTTTATGTCGCCTCAGCCATTGACAAAATCGTTTTCGAATAAAAAATGAAACTAACAAGATCATCATTCTTTCTTAATGTAAAACTGATAGAACTACCTCGAATCAATATTTAATGTATATGAACACGATCATTGCTAATCGAGGGCATACAATATCATTTTGGGTTCAACCAAAATAAATGAATCAAACCAATTTGGGACCGACACAATCGTTATGCAAAATCATATTTACCAAAAAAATCTTGTGTACAGGTCGAATGCAATCCAAAACAAAAATATTGACTCAATACAAAACATAATTATTCCTAGTAAATCACAGTCAACAATATTGTTTTGAATATATTAGAAACAAACAAAACTAATTGAAATCAAAACCAAAATGATTATCCTAACAGAATTGTTTCAAAGCAAACCAATCAGAATAAAAAACAACTCCATCGCCTATAGTAATCTGAGAACACTAGAATCTAATTAACTAAATCATAGTTGTGTTTGAGTTTAGCAAACAAATTTCCCACTTATGATTCATAAAAAATTTTTTTTGGTAAAATGAAAGCAACAGAATCATTTTAAATCAAAACGAACAGAGCTATTGAAAGCAAATCCAATCGATTATATTAATTTGAAACCAACTCATAAAAAAAAATTAATATTGAAATTTATACCTGAGCAGTAAGAAAAGGCTTCGATCAAGATAACTTGGAATTGACGAAGGTTGTTGCTGCTTCAATGTTCCTGAAGACAATTGAACCGGTGGTTTTTTGTTTCTTGTCATTGGCTTGAAGCCTGCCTCTCTCTTTTGATAGCACTGTAACTTGCTCCTCTAACGATTTGATCTTTGATTGCAACAAGGGAACATCGATGTAATAACGCTCTAGCCAAGCATTACATTGGATGCATGATGGTTTCTTGGGCTTTGGCATCACAGGTGAGGGTTTGTTCAGATTACCAGGGGTTTCCTTGTGCAGCTTGATTCCTGGGTAGTTTGGGTCGTGTTTGAGGCATGGGGGTAAGTTAGATACATAGTCATAGGGTTCTTTAGAGCATAGGCCATGGGAATAGGGTTACTCCTCAGCTAGGAAATGCTCAATATCGGAGTCTGATTCCTCGCTCAAAACTATGGGCTTTTGGTCGATGTTTTGTTTAGGCTTGTTCCGGGCAAGTCTTGATATCAATCGAGCATTTTTCTTCCATTTACTGTTGATAGCATTGTCACCTCTGCCTTTCTTACTCACAAGCTTCTTAATGGCCTTAGTCTTGTCTTTAGTACATGGGTTGTCTATGACATCAGGTAGATCTATGTCAGGGCAATCCGAGGGTTTGACAGGGGGTAGAAGGATACGAAATGGCACGGCTGGCCCAACCAAAACTTTCGTAACCACAACCTTGTCGATTTGAGCAGACTTAGGATGGGCAAATCCATTCCTAGATAGGAATTCTTGCCAATTATCGCCATGAAGGCTCAAATGGTGGACGATGATGAGTTTCATCAAGCCGTGATGAAAAAGGTTGCTATCAGCCTTCTCACGCTGGAATCTCTTAGACATATTGTAAAGACTACGCAAGAAGTAATGCGGCATATTCAAAGGGTAGCCTATGAAATTCATCAATAACCAGAGGTGATACAGAAATACCAAGCCATACCGACCTTCACATGTCACAAACTGTTTAACAATTACCAAAATATCATGCCACCTGGGTTTGAGGGTAGTGATAGGCATACCTTTATCACAGGAAACAATCTTTCTTGATATGAATAGTAATTTCCATGGCACCTCATCTACTTTGGAATTTTTGAACCATCTTTGACCTGTAGCTGGCAGTCCTGTAGCCAAACTTAAGAATTCCTCATTGAGATCGAGTTGTATGTCTCCTACTTTAGCCCTGCACTCGTCGAAGGTGAGGGTGAATTGTTGGGCAACTGAAAGGTTGAAACCCTCGAACCTCTGTATAAACACCATCCAACCACCATTTTATAAATCCTTATGGGCATTATCGAATAGTAACAGAGTTTGGCTACCGTTTGGCTCTATGCGCACCACTGGTGCCATAAACAGGAGCACACGGTGAGCAAGGTGTTCGAGCAAGGGTTTGAACAGAGTATACGTAGGGGTAGAAAGCTCAAGGGCTTACCTGAAAACAACAGAGTTAACCCGGGATAGGGGAAAGTATTAATGACCGAATGTGTGAAGGTGGTGGAGCTAGCTTAACCCATGCAAAACAATCATTTCTATAAGTACAATCGACAACGCATATAACGATTCAAATCACTATTGCATATGTTAACAACCATGTCATTCAAACAATCAACGAAATCTATGGTAGGTGGACCAAACATTTGTGCAAGCAATAGGTTTAGCATAGTTTTAAAATCAAGACAATGATTCAAAATCAACACCAAGGGTTAGGTCATGTCAAATATGTATGAAATGATTTATACCAAGTGTCTAACCACCACGTCAATGTATTTTCATGAAACCAATATGTCAAAGAAATCGATGAAAGAACATAGAAATCAAACCACCAATAAATCAATGATTGAATCGCAATCCTTAACAAATCATCACAGCCTCATAAAAAAATGAAGTCATATTAACAATTAAAGAATGTCAAATGAGTAAAGATCTTGGAGCCTTTCCAACTGTGCAACTATAATTAAATTGGAAACACAATGAACACAATGACAAGAGTGACCATAATAATTTAATGTGACTTCGAAATCAAAGTTTTCAGGCTTGCAGTAGTGAAAAAAAGAACAAAGGGAGGTGTGGAAATGTACGAAATAATAGTGTCGTTTTATTCAAAGATTGCGATGAAAATCAAGGGTTGCAAAACACTGGTGTAGGCAACTTATAAGAATAGTATAAAAATGTGAATTGGCTGCCAACAGGAGTCCATTGGGAAAGCTAGCGATATGCTGAGAAGAAGTATGGGGTTCATTCTTAGAAGTACAGAAGACTATCGGGACTCCCATCCCTAAGGGGTGGAATCAACATGAGTGTCAAGTTGCCAAGGGGAACTATGAATGGGAAAACTCATGTGAGGATAGTGCTACGAGGTGACAGTACCAAAATACATTAGAGGTGACGATACTGCAGAGTCGGATGTAAGGACCCTAAAGGTAAATGAAAAAAGGTGTGGTTGGGAGATGTAATTGATTTATAGAGGCAATAATTACATACCATTGTTGAACATATACCTGAAAGGGTTGTGTTGCTTTGATGGCCAGGTACCTGCACACATGAAAACCAAATACCCGACGTGAACAATATCTGATGATAAATAACATATAGCAGTTACTTGATAAATGTGAACATGAGCCTACGTACCTGAACGTGACGTGAGAGAAAAGATCCTTTGGGGCCTAGTTCAGATGATGGCCCGAGGAGTGTAAATGTGTATATGGTGGGACCAGGATCCCATGGCTGAGAACGGATTGGAAAATGGAGGCTCTGGGCTCCTGTAAATGACTATGGAAGTTTGGAAAAAGGGACTATATATGGATCGTGGGCCCATAATGCCACCTCATTCGTACCCACTGTTGTAGTGATGTGATGAGAGAATTATAAGGAGATTTGGAGATTACGGGAGCTCGAGTTGACCAATCTGAAAGTTTCTAGAGACAGGTTAATGGTCCCATCCTCTCGCATAATTTGAATTTGGTAGAAAGTAGTTAGGGGGTGTATGAAGGGTCATACATGGGTAGTTTTTGGTAGGGGCCCACTAGTGTGCAAGAGAAGGAGGAATACCCACATGCATATGCGCAAGTATAATTCCTTTTATCATGCATAGTGTGCATCTATGATTCACACAACCGTGCATGTTGGCACGGTGGAGGGAAAAACAAGCACGCATGAGGTGCGCACCTGTTGGATTGATAGCTACACATTATGCGTAGTTTTTTCTCAGATAGTTGTGCATCAGTGTGTAGCTATCCAAAGAAAAACAGCCCACATATGCACACCTATCTGGGTGACAACTACACATAGGATGCATGATTGTTTTGCAGACAACTATGCATGAGTCTGCAACTGCATAATGAATAGGTGCACACATGTGCGCACCTGTATGGGTGAAAGTTGTGCACTGGGGGCAAGGCTAAGGGTTTTGAGATTTTATATTTTTTGATTTTTTTTAAGGATGATGAGGGATGACCAAGTTTTTTTGTGTGGATGTAGGTGATCAACATATTCCAGAGAGAACGATGCCAGTTCATTGGAGAGAGCGAGACTGGAACCGTCTCTGGGAGACGGTGAGACAATAGTCGGGGGTTCAAAGGCACTTGGCGACCTATGGGTTGCTCAAGTTCTTCGAATTCCCATTGATAAGGTCATAGGATTTCCTGCTCCATTATCTGATAGCCATGTGGAGCATGGATATGAAGTGTTTCATCATCAGAGGACAAAAAATTACATTCTCGTTTCTCGAGGATATCTATTTTTTGATGGGTCTCTCATTCTGTGGGATGGCCCTTCCGACTGAGCCCCAACTATCGAAGGATGAGAGAATGGGTGACTTGTCACGTTGTCATTACTTGGGTTTGAACCCGATGTTGGTTTCATTCATCTGGATTGAGGCGATCAATTATCTCCTCACATAGTGCATCACCGCCATGGTGGTGAGGATCTACGGATCCTTAAGGACTCATCGGATCACAGGAGGTCAGTTGAGGATTGTGGAGAGGGTTCTAGATGTAAAACATTTTTCCTTGGGTATTATGTTGCACACCAAGATGATGGGGAAGATTCACCAGTGTCAGACATATGACTCTGATGAATTTACCTTTCGGTCTATTTTGATGGCCTGTTTCTCGAGAGGGGGCCCCTATTGCACCCTAGGATTTTGTTGGAGCCTACGGGGCCACAAGAGCCACAATTGATGCAGTGGGATCATGTGTTGTCTTGAAATGGGGGTGGAGAGGGTGGCCATTAATTCATAGCCATGGTGGCATGGGTGTGGTGAAAAATTCCACAGTACGGTACCCGTACACTGGTATGGATTACTGACATGACCCAGATATGGTGTTGCCTCCTGGGGAGGACTGGGATGTTTGAGGTATGTCTTTGTAGTCATGTTTGTGATTTTGATAGCATAGAATTTGATTATATATGTATATATGAATGTTGACTCTACATTTGGTGTTGTTTTTCAAATGTGGGACCTTGAGGCCGAGAGGAAGACATGGTCGTGGAGGAGCCCCATCGAGGACCAGTACGATCGTTTTCAGTAGAGTTGAGAGTAGGGCAGAGGTGGAGACGGGATGATGTTGGTGCTATACCAACACATGAGTAATGGGAATAGGTTGTAGTGATGGTAGAGGACATGTTTTTTCACTTCAAGTGGGTGTTGTAGGGTGTATCGGAGGCGATGTGGGCACACATCCAAGACAAGAAGGTTATGGAGCAGTGTGTGGGCGTACCTGTGGAGTGGCAAACTACGATCCATCGGGCGGTTGTAGCCGGGGTAGCAATGATTGGTCACTTCCACATGGACCTGGAGGGCCCCCAGCTAATGGGGCACCTCTAACTAGAAGAGGACCTAGGGGGGGGAGCTTTGGGGGCACCATGAGTGCTGGGGTTTTGTATTTATAGGCTCAAGAGCCCATTTTGTATAAGGTAGTTGATATCCATTTTGTATAGGGTAGGGGGTACCCATTTTGTATACGTAGGGGTGAGGGGAATCACTGGACTATGGGTGATGTATTTTGTCTTTTGTAAACACTTATGACATTATTGATGATATATACATACATACATACATACATATATATATATATATGGACATATATTTTTCGGATCATGTATGTCTCCATGTGTTGATGTTTTTTATGATTTATGAAGTCTTTTCTATATGCTATGACAAATGTATGATGTTTTATGTAAATGTGATGATGTTTTAATGTGGTAAATGGAAATATAATACTAGGTTATCCATGTTATATTCTATTTATTTAAATTGTCTTGGAATATGCATAAATGTGATTGAATCAAAGTTGCGAGATAAAATTTTAACTTGCAGGTATTTATGAAAGTGGAAAGAATCGTGAACATAATATACAGTTTTGAGTTGCAGGATGACCAACTAGGAATATAATAGAATGCTAAGGTGATGAATCTGGTAGTGACTGGCCTCGTTGAGGAGTCCAATGATGATGATTTATTCATCTTGGTTGTTGGTGGCTGAGCCCAAACATATGCCATTGTACTGGAGTAGTATATGTGAGGGTGTATAGAGGGCCCAAGAGGCTGAAGCAAGATTCTGGGTCCAATGGTTGTCATCATTAGAATAACCAATGTAGTAGGTTGATGGATGATGCATATGTCAATAACACAGATGATATATTGATGCAGGAGCATCGCCAACACGTCAAGCAAGCCAGCGCGAAAGTGGAAGACAGTTGGAAGGCGTCCAGTAAAAAGTTTTTGAAAACACCTTGAAACTATTGCGTGGACATTAATGTAACAATTTAATGAAGCACACTTGTATATTGTAATGGACCTTGAGCGGATTTCTCTCGTCCTTAGTAGGTAGATGACATTTAAGATAGTTAATGTAAGGTAGATAGAAATTTAATTCTAGACTAGACAGTTTGAGAGCGCAAGAGGGAAACGAGATATAGACACCCTCATTGTGAATTTGTAACATTATTCTGGACCAGTAGAGAAAGAGCATGCAGAGAGCTGTGTAAAAACACCCATGTACAAATATTTGAATTAATAGAAGAGTTTGATTCAAATTCATGGCTTTGTGTCTGTTCTCTGTGTATTGATATTGATATGCTCATGAATGTTTGCTTCCAGTTATACATTTGCTTTTATATGTTGTGTATATGATTTCATGTTTGAATTGAAGTCTGTAAGGGTGAAGGAATGAGTTTCAATTGTTTCTCTATTTGAGCCAGAGAATTCCTGCAAGGAGTGCAGTTGAATTGTCCGCAAGGAGTGCATTGACAGAGGGTTCAGATAGAGATAGCTTTTGTTTTCATTCATCCCAGAAGTGCAGTTGGGCACTGGAGCTGTGCAAGGAGTGCACAGGCTAAGTAAAGTTCAGGATTACGAACCTGAGAGAAGAGTTTGAAGGAATGTTTTGGTAGGCATGCGCAGAGTCGAAGTATTCAACACTCGAAAGTGTTTGAAGGTTGCGCAAGGAGTGCGAGAAAGAGGTCTTTCTTAGAAGACTTGAAAGTCATGGGAAAGATCAGGAAGGATAGGCCTTTGAGTTTGTCGAAGAATGGCAAGACAAGTTTTGCCTTGAAGGCTGGCAAGAAGCGTCGTAAGTTACGTGCAGGAGGGCGAGTTCCGCGGAGGAACATTGAATCATTTGCAGGAATCATCAAAGAATAAATGGACGGTCGGTATTCTCCGGGGAGAATTCACGATAATCCAAGGGCCGTTAGATATTGAAGAGGTGTAGGGGAGATACGACATCATAGTCTCTAGAGGTTTGGAGCTTAGGAGGATCAGATCTATTGATCAGGGCCATGAGGACCGTTGGATCTACACGTATATCGTGTATCAGGATTTGGTAGATTGAAACTCCAAATTATTGCAATAGAAATTGCGATATCGTGATACGCGATATCCCAAAAGTCAAAGGACAGTGTGTGGGCCACAGTAGAGTCAACGAGTGGAGAACAGGTGGCATGAGCTATCGGAGTTTCGCAGTGAGAAGTGCGAAAACATTGCATCAGGATACGTGAAATCGCGAACCCCAAATTCCCGATAGAGGTGACGAGACGTTGAAAAGTCAACTCGCGCATGCGTCGGAGTATCGATGTATCAGGTATCAGGCGTCGGAGATACAAGTGTTCGACATCACGAGTAGCGAAATCGTAATAGGAGAAGTCCCGACAGGTAAGGGAGAAGGTCAACGTTAACTTGTATCGGCGTTCGGGGAATCGAGAGTGCAGTGCTCGACCACTAACCTCGCGAAGTCGCGAAGTCCGATCCTCCGAGTGCACAGAGGGGATCGTGAGAAGAGTTATGTGGGTGTAGATTTCCTGATAAGGAAATAGAAGGACCGATTAGTGTTCTTCGGGCTGAGGGAAGAGAAGATCCTATGAGCAGGCATGGCTGTGAGACTGTGACCTGCGTCAGTTTAGTATCAGAGCCCAGAAAGATTCTTTGCTTTCTGTAGCAGAGAAAGATAATTCACCATGCATTCGAGGAGAGATAGATAGTCACCCAATCCAGAGGATAGGGAGATGCCGTGACGAAGGGGTAGGTAGATGGAAAATCCATCCATAGAGAGACAAATGCGTGATCTCCGAGCTAGACTCAAAGACATGGAGACAACGCAAAGATGCACAGCCAGTGCAGGGGATATGAGTGATTCCGAAAATGAAGCTGAGGCTTAACAAGAAGAAGAAGTTGTAGCTGAAGATGCATCAAACGAGCGTTTGATCAAAGCTATTGCCAGGATGGGTGCAAGAGCAAAGATGGTCATTCCAGTTTACGAAGGAAACTTGGATGCAGAGGAGCTTCTAGACTGGATTAGAGCTCTGGATACATACTTCGACTATGAAGATGTCAAAGAGGACAAGAAGGTCAAGCATTCTGTCACACGCTTGAAAGGACATGAAACATTGTGGTGGGATGAACTACAAGCTGACAGACGCTGCAAGGGCAAGCAAAAGATCAAGAGCTAGGACAGAATGATTGTGAAGATGAAAGAGAAATTCATTCCCAGGGACTATCAAATTTCTTTGTTCAGGCGAATGCAGAACCTGAGATAGAAGTTGATGACAGTGAAAGAATACACTGAGGAATTCTATAGACTGAACATCAGAGCAGGTCATCGGGAGAGCGATGATGAAAAAGTTTCCAGATATATGAATGGCCTGAGATATGATATCCAGGATGAGATGAGCATGGTAACCATATGAATGGTGGAAGATTCTTATTATATGGCTTTGAAATCTGAAGAGAAGTTGAGCCGAAAGTAGAGTTAGAGGGGCCGAGGTAGGAGCCAACCTAGAGGCAAGTCAGTTGCCCAGGATAAATTCCAGAAGCCCAAGGAGGAATGGAAGAAACCTTAGGGTAAAGTTGAGAGAGGTGGAACCTCACAGAGAGGGCCATATGTTGAACAACGAGGGCAACATAATGAGAAGAGAGGAGATTATGCTGACAACAACACTTTTCCTCGTACTAGAGGTAGAGGAAGAGGAAGAGGTGGAGTAACCACATGCTTCACATGTGTGAAAAATGGACACAAGTCTTACGAGTGTCTAGATAAAAAGAAAGAAATTGGAGAAGCTCACATCACCGAAGCATAGAGGCGAGATGTTGAGGCAGAAGACATAGAAGGTGGAAGATCACTGATGATGTGAAAAGTCCTTTTGACACCTGAGAAGGAGGTGGAAAGTTCAGTCCAAACGACCAGACTTTTTAGGACTTCTTGCAAGACCAAGGACAGGGTGTGCAAGGTCATTGTAGACAATGGTAGCGAGGATAATCTCGTATCTACAGAGATGGTAGAGAATTTGGAGCTGGAGACGACTGATCATCCAATCCCATACAGAGTTTCGTGGCTACAAAAAGGACATCAGGTAACTATTACTAAGCAATGTTTAGTTGAATTTAAGATAGGGGGATATAATGATAAGATCTTATGTGATGTCATTCCCATGGATTTTTGTCATCTATTGCTGGGTAGACCATGGCAATATGACAGGAATGCGATTCATGATGGGAGGATGAACACATATACCCTGGAGAAGAGTATGAGGACACACATGTTGCTTCCGATAAAGGATAAGGAGGTGAAGCCGGAAGTAAGAAATACAATACTTCTCATGAGTGGGAAGGAACTTCTTACAGAGGTTAAGAAGAAGGAGGATCCACAGTTCATTGTGGTCAAGAAGCTGAGGATTGTTCTTACTAGCACAAGAGTGGATGATTTACCAGAGGAGGTTCAGGAACTGCTGGAAGAGTTCATTGATATAGTCGTGGACGAACTACCTCGTTTGTTACCGCCGATCAGGAGTGTGATTCATCATATTGACCTCATACCAGGAGCCAGTTTTCCAAATAAAGCCGCGTACATATTGACGCCACAAGAAAATGAGGAAGTTAAGAGGCAAGTCCAAGAGTTATTGGACAAAGGTTTGGTCAGAGAAAGCTTGAGTCCATGTGTTGTACCAACAGTACTCAGTCCGAAGAAATATGGAGGCTGGAGGATGTGTACTGACTCAAGAGAGATTAATAAGATAACCATCAGGTACAGATTTCTATTGCCAAGGATGGATGATCTGATGGATTGCTTGAGTGGAGAAAAATATTTTTCAAAAATTGATTTGAAAAGAAGATACCACCAGATTTGCATGAGAGAGGGTGATGAATGGAAGACAACATTCAAAACAAACAAGGGTTTGTATGAATGGCTTGTTATGTCGTTTGTCTTAACAAATTCACCAAGTACCTTCATGAGGTTGATGAATGAAGTCCTAAAGGAGTTGATCGAAAAAAAAATCGTGTATTTGGATGACATACTGATATTTAGTAAATCAGTGGCTGAACATTTGAAGCATTTGGCTATTGTGATGAAGAAGCTACAGCAGGAGAAGTTGTTGATAAATATGAAGAAATCCTCATTCATGAAGACATAGCTCATTTATTTTGGATTTTTTATTTCGGAAAATGAGTTGAGGATGGATCCAAATAAGGTGTAAGTAATCAAGAGTTGGCCATCACTGAGGAACATATTCGAGGTGAGAAGTTTTCACGGGTTGGCTAGTTTCTACCGAAAGTTCATCAGAAATTTCAGTGGAATCAGCGTAGCGATGATGGATATAGTGAAGAAAAGACATAAATATTTTCACTAGACTGATGAGACTAAGAAGAGTTTCAAATTCTTGAAGAGGAAGATTACGGAATAACAAGTTTTGGTGTTGTTGAAATTCCAAAAGACATTTCAGGTGAAATGCGATGCAAGTGGGTTTGCAATAGGGGCAGTCTTAAGTCAAGAAGACAGAATGATAGCATATTTCAGTGAGAAGCTGAATGAGGCGAAATTGAAATACTCAAACATGTCAAATGGGTTGAGTATATGCAAAATTTCACTTTTGTGATTAAACACATTTCTTGTACTGCTAACAAAGTCGTTGATGCTTTGAGTAGGAAGTGTTTGTTGTTGCAGGAGTTCAGATTCAAAACATTGGGTTTTGATGATCTCAGGGACATGTACACAGATGATCAAGATTTTGGAGAGGCGTATGAAGCAGCTGAGAATCCAGTTCTCAGAGATAGTAGCAAATTGGCCGAATACATGATCCAGGAAGGATTGTTGTTCAGAAGCAATCAGCTGTGTATTCTGAAATGCTCCATGAGGGAGAATCTGCTGAAGGAGAAACATAGTGGAGGATTGGTCGGACATTTTGGTCATGAAAAAATGTTCACAAAGATGAGAGAGTCATACTTTTGGCCAGAGATGCGATCAAAGGTCAAGATATTTGTGGACAGATGCAGAATTTGCCAACATTCAAAGGGAAGAAAGCAGAATGCAGGATTCTACCAACCATTTCCCATACCTGAAAGGTCGTGGGATGCGATTAGCATGGATTTTGTATTAGGGTTTCCAAGGACACAAAGAGGATTTGATTCAATCTTTGTGGTAGTGGATAGATTTTCCAATATGGCACATTTTATCCCATGTCAGAAAACCAGTGATGCGAATCACATCGCGAACCTGTTTTTCAACAAAGTCATTCGACTTCATGGCTTACCAAGGAGCATAGTTTCGGATAGAGATACAAAATTCATAGGGAATTTTTGGAGGACCTTATGGAAGAAGCTGGGAACTAACTTGACATTTAGTTCTACGTATCATCCTCAGATGGATGGATAGGAGGAAGTGGTCAACAGAAGTCTTTAAGACTTGCTGAGAAGCTTGGTGAAAAAGCACCACAGCAGTTGGGACAATATATTTCTGCAGGCAGAGTTTGCGTGTAATGAATCAGTGAATCGGAGCACAGGCCAGATTCCATTTTAGATTGTATATGATATGCAGCCGAGAGGATTTTCTGAACTGAGATATTCAGAACAAACTGCGACTAGTAGCGCTAGTGCAGAAGACTTCGCAGAGGCATTGAAAGAACTTCACAGCAGGGTGAAAGAGCGACTGCTGAAATCAAGCCAAGAATATAAACACAGAGAAGATCATCATAAGAGACAACTTCAGTTTGCAGTTGATGATCTAATTCTGGCACATTTGAGAAAATAAAGGTTCCCAAGGGGAACATACAATAACCTGAAGATGAAGAAAATCAGACCATGCAAGGTCTTGAAGAAGTTTGGGGCGAATTCTTATGAGATTGAGTTACCTGATGGGATCAGAATTTCTCTGATATTCAATATCTCAAATTTTTACCCATATAAAGCTAGAGAAGCATAGACTGGAGATGAGCAGCCAGCAATCTAGTGGATGAAGCAGATGCCAGTTGCAGAGAAACCACAAATGGAATGCATACTGGACAAACGAGTTGGTAAGAAGACTAGAAGGAAAGAATACTTTGAGTATCTGGTCAAGTGGAAGAATCATCTAGTTGAATATGACTACTGGGAGAGCGAAGCGGAGATATAGAAGCATGGACAAACCATGTAGGAGCTCATGGACAAGAGCCCATGGATGTTTTCAAGTGAGGGAGTATGATGCAGGAGCATCGCCAACACGTCAAGCGAGCCAACACGGAAGAGGAAGACAACTGGAAGGCGTCCAACACAAATTTTTGAAAACACCTTGAAACTGTTGCGCGGACATTAATTTAACAATTTAATGAAGTGCACTTGTATATTGTAATGGACCTTGAGCGGATTTCTCTCGTCCTTAGTAGGTAGACGACATTTAACATAGTTAATGTAAGGTAGATAGAAATTTAATTCTAGACTAGACAGTTTGAGAGAGCAAGAGGGAAACGGGATATAGACACCCTCATTGTGCATTTGTAACATTATTCTGGAGCAGTAGAGAAAGAGCATGCAGAGAGCTGTGTAAAAACACCCATGTACAAATATTTGAATTAATAGAAGAGTTTGATTCAAATTCATGGCTTTGTGTCTGTTCTCTGTGTATTGATATTGATATGCTCATGAATGTTTGCTTCCAGTTATACATTTGCTTTTATATGTTGTGTATATGATTTCATGTTTGAATTGAAGTCTGTAAGGGTGAAGRAATGAGTTTCAATTGTTTCTCTATTTGAGCCAGAGAATTCYTGCAAGRAGTGCWGTTGAATTGTCCGCAAGGAGTGCATTGACAGAGGGTTCAGATAGAGATAGCTTTTGTTTTCATTCATCCCAGAAGTGCAGTTGGGCACTGGAGCTGTGCAAGGAGTGCRCAGGCTRAGTAAAGTTCAGGATTACGAACCTGAGAGAAGAGTTTGAAGGAATGTTKTKGTAGGCRTGCGCAGAGTCGAAGTATTCAACACTCGAAAGTGTTTGAAGGTTGCGCAAGGAGTGCGAGAAAGAGGTCTTTCTTAGAAGACTTGAAAGTCATGGGAAAGATCAGGAAGGATAGGCCTTTGAGTTTGTCGACGAATGGCAAGACAAGTTTTGCCTTGAAGGCTGGCAAGAAGCATCGTAAGTTACGCGCAGGAGGGCGAGTTCCGCGGAGGAACATTGAATCATTTGCAGGAATCATCAAAGAATAAATGGACGGTCGGTATTCTCCAGGGAGAATTCGCGATAATCCAAGGGCCGTTAGATATTGCAGAGGTGTAGGGGAGATACGACATCATAGTCTCTAGAGGTTTGGAGCTCAGGAGGAGCAGATCTGTTGATCAGGGCCACGAGGACCGTTGGATCTACACATATATCGTGTATCGGGGTTTCATAGATAGAAACTCCAAATTATTGCAATAGGAATTGCGATATCGCGATACGCGATATATCAACAGTCAAAGGATAGTGTGTGGGCCACAGTGGAGTCGACGAGTGGAGAACAGGTGGCACGAGCTATCAGAGTTTCGCAGCGAGAAGTGCAAAAACATTGCATCAGGATACGCGAAATCACGAACCCCGAATTCCCGATAGAGGTGACGGGACGTTGAAAAGTCAACTCGCACATGCGTCGGAGTCTCAGCGTATCGGGTATCGGGAGTCGAAGATACAAGTGTTCGACATCGCGAGTAGCGAAATCACGATAGGAGAAGTCCTGACAGGTAAGGGAGAAGGTCAACGTTGACTTATATCGACGTTCAGGGATTTGAGAGTGCAGCGCTTGACTACTGACCTCGCGAAGTCGCGAAGTCCAATCCTCCGAGTGCACAGAGGGGATCGCGAGAAGAGTTATGTGGGTGTATATTTCCCGATAGGGAAATAGAAGGACCGATTAGTGTTCTTCAGGCTGAGGGAAGAGAAGATCCTATGAGTGGGTGTGGATACGAGACTACGACCTGCGTCATATATCATACATGACGAGTGGTGGTTGAAAAGAAGACTAAAAACTCTACAAATGTGTACAAAGAAAAACCTAAGGTAGGATGGCTACGCTTAGGCATAAAACTTCTTTAAGTACAACCCATTGATGGGTTCTTTAAGAGGGTAGCCTACTGGAGAGGCTAGGATGTATTCCCCCTTAGTGAGGCAGTGTTGGACGATGTAGGTTCCATGCCATAATGACACAAATTTCCCATGGTTGAGGGTATCGTTGGAGATATCGTAGGCTAAGACGAGATCCCCTTCTCCGAATGAGAGAAGGTTGACATGGAGATCGATGGTGGCTTTGGAACATTTCTTATCTGACTCATTGTTCTATAATGAAGATCAATGATATTCATCCAATGACTCTAAGGTCAACAGTTGTTGCTCCATCGAAGCAGTGTTGGGTAATATCTCAATGGCAGTGCATAACGTGGGGATTTTTCATTCAATATGGATGGTGGCCTCGATCCCATGGATGAGGTGGAATGGTGTAAAAATGGTGGCATTGTTTACTACCGTGTGTTAAGCCCATAATGTAGAAAACAACATATGATGCCAAATGGTCGTATGTTTGTTGATGGTATGTTGTAGCATGGTTTTGAGGACTTTGTTGACAACCCCGAGATATCCATTGGACTGAGGGTAATATGGGGGGGTGAACTCATGGGAGAAGTCTAACTTTGAGTAGATTTATGTGAATATCTCATTCTCAAAGTGTTTACCATGATCAGACACTAACTGTAGTGTGATCCGGATTTTATGAGAAGAACAAAATGACTACAGATTATTACCAGATGCTTAACATAGAATAATAGAGATACAATAAAACTAGTTTTCTATTCAATAAGGAAATAGGCTGAAACTGTAAAATGCAGTGGAAAACAAGCTTGTTGGAATGGTGGCGGCTTATGTCTAAGAAGAGATGTGATGACTGTGCTGATTCACAAGAAGATGATTACAATGAGGCTCTCGAGGCCTTTTTACAATAAACAGGAGTTTCAAAAACCCTAAACATCCAAAAACCTAACCCTAGGAGATGAAGCGCCAAAAGTCATGTGGGCCCCGTTTGGGTAAGTTAGTACATAAACTTCCCGGTGTTGTAACTTTTGCATCTGATCTTCGTTTTAGGTGTATGATAGCCCATTGGAAAGATCTAACCGAGGACTACAACAGTTGCAAACTTGCAACATACCCCAATAAACATCATTTAGGGCCTCAAAATGGCTCCGGAAGTTCAGGACCCGAAAAACTGCTAAAAAGAGTAAACTATCAAAATTGCTAAAAAGTTGTTTTGAGATAGCTAGAAAAGGTGGGTGGCCAACGATATCCACCTGGATCATAGTGGGACTCTGAATCAAGTAATTACGAGGTTGAAGAAAAAATGTGTTAATGTATCAGTGGTGTTGTTGAAAGTGGGCATGGCTTCAACCCATTTGGTAAAGTAATATATATCCACAAAAATGTACTTGTGTCCATTACTAGATGGAGGATGGAAATTCATGAAGTCGATGCCGCATTTGCAGAAGGGGACGATAGTGAAGATTGGATGTAGAAGAGATGGTTGTGCTCATGCTTTATTTGCATAGAGCTAGCATTTGTCGCGTCGTTTGACAGCGTGGATGAAATCATGAAACAATGTGGGCCAGAAGTACCCTGCTCGAATTATTTTTTTGGTGATGGAAATACCTGAGAGGTGTCCACCACAAGAACCTCTATGGAAATCATTCAAGACTTTTTCAACTTCATCAATGTTCAAACATTGGTGAAGGATGGTGTTGACCCTGCATTGATAGAGAACGTCTACGATGAGGAGATATCGAGGGGCCTAATGGAGAATTCATTGAAGATCGTCTCAAGAGACATGAGACCCAAAATTCTGTGTCTCTAGGTAGACGAGGAGGTTATCGTACCATGGTTCATCGAAGGGGATGAAAAATAGGTGTTCGTTGGGAAAATTTGTATTGACGAGGGAAGTTGTGGCGTCCAAGGGAAAATCTGTAATGAGTTTGGTGAGGACAAGATCTTTCTTTATTTTGGGACTTGAGAACTCTAGGTGATATTCCTGGAGGATAATGATTCATCGGGTAAATGTTCCATTAATTTTTCATCGATTAAGAAAGTACTGCATGGGGTTGGAATCTGCTAGGACATTGGTAGTTCGAAGAAAGATATAATGGTGCAACTATTGGACTATGAGGACAACTTCCAGGGTGAGTTTCTCATCATGATTTCACTTCAAGGGTGGCCCTGAAAGATTTTTACTAATTTAGTAAATGACATGTTCATGCCCATTATCCCCTAATTGGACGAGGACTCCTGCTACTGAAATGACTGAGGCTGACAAGTAGAGGATGTAATCATGATCATAGTCAGGAGGACTAATCAAAGGGGCATTGGATAGGGCAGATTTAAAATCATAAAAATTTGTTTGATCATGTTCATCCCACCAGAATGGGATATCATGTCACATTAGGTGGATAAAACCGTGCGTGCGTGAGTGGCGTAGTCTGGGACAAAGTGGCATAGAAAGTTGGGTTTGCCTTGTAGGCTCTGTAGTTGGTGCAAATTCCTAGGTGGTGGAATTTCTATGATAGATTGTACTTTGAGGGGGTCCACCATGATACCTTGTTGGGAAAAAATGAACCCAAGGAGGTGTCTGACATTGTTGCAAAATAGGCACTTGAGGGGGTTCAAGTGGATATTGTACTGGCGAAATCTTTGGAAAATGATGTGTAAGTCGTCTAAATGTTGTGTTCACTTTTTGGATTCAACGGTGAGGTATTCCAAATACGAGAGGATGATGCAAGAAATATCATGAAAAACGTAGGTCATGGCCCGTTGAAACGTAGAACCTACATTATTGAGTCCAAAAGGCATGATGTGATAAGAAAAATTAACCCAAGGGGTAGTAAAAATGGTTTTATACTGATCTGTTGGATGGATTTGGATTTGAATGTAGCCATAGAACCCATCCAAAAAGGAAAATGCCTCATGGTCAACACAGTCATCGATGATTTGGTCGAGGAAGGGGGTTGAGAATTTGACTTTGGGACATGCGTGATTGTGATCATAAAATTCTGTGAAAATGTGAATAGTGCCCTGTTTTTTGTTAACAGGGATGGGGTTGGAGACCCATGAAGTGTACACAATGGGGTAAATGAAGCCAACAACGTGTAACTTGTCAATTTTGTCTTTGATAGCTACAAATTTGGATGGGTGAAGGGGTCACTTCTTTTGACAAACTGGGGTGACATCTGGCCAAGTGTCGATGTGATGTTCGACTATAGATGGATTGAGGTCGGGCATCTCCGTATATGACTAGGAAAAAATATCTCGGTATTCCTGAAAGAGATATTTGTAAGAAATGATTTCTTCAGGGGAGCATGCGACGCCAATGGTGATTTCCTCTATGATTCTCGGTTTCATGGAAATGTCAATTTTGATAGTGGGGAGATGTTGGCCATGTTTCCTTCTTCAAAAGCATATGGGGCACGGATAGGGTTATTGAACCATTCTATATTCCCTGAAGGAATAAAATACTTTGTTTTAATTGTGCATATGGAGGTTTGGATAGGAGGATGAAAGGCCTCCTTTGAAAGAAAGAGTGCTCGATGATGGAGTGCATTCCATGGGAAATTCGGGGTAGTGAGTTCCTCCAGGATATCTTTTTTGTAGTGAAAATGCGATAATATAGGGGATCTTGGTAGGTGACAAAGGGGACTATCCATGTGTAGTTGTCCTATAGTGGTGAGGATGCAGATGGAATATCGTGTACAGGGTTCTAGGGACTGCTAGACATAAAGTGAATGTCCTGATACTATGGAGAGTGTCTCATTCGCATAGGTACGAATGGTGAAATACATCGAGTATTAGTGAGCTGAGCCCCAATAGGGGTTGGATGAGAAGGCTCTTGCCGAGACGTTTGTTTTATTGCGACTAACCTTTGGAGAAATTGAGGTAGATTTTGGAAATGATGAGTGTAGTAGCCATAGTCTAAATAGATGGAGCAAGCAAATTTGGTTCACAAACCCTTATTGCATGCAGTGGGGGACTTTAGAATAGCATTGGATGTACTTGGTGGAGTGGTGAGCAATGTGGATGCTCGTGGGAGCTGAATCATAGTGCGTAACTAGGGAAGAGTAGGACATCTATTAGTGGGATGTCCTTCTCTTTCGCATAGTGCACAAGGAGGTTCAACTCGGGGAGGAAGTGGAGTTGTGGGCTCTTTCTTCTTTCATCTACCCCCAACAGTGGTAGAGGTGTCAATTGTTGGGGGTGAGGGTGGTGTGGCATGAGATTGTACTAGGATCTTTATGGGGATTCCCTCTATCTCAGGAGGGAGATATGGTTGAGGAACCATCGTAGGTAGATGAAAATACCATATAGGGATGGAGAGCAGCATGTTAGGAAGGGTAAGGGTTGCTGCTACCTGGATTTCTTGGACTCCAGGTGGGGGGTAGAAAAACTTAATTTGGGTAATGGCTTGGGGGACTCTCTCCCAAACCGGAATTTTCCCTTGGATGGGGGGGGGGAATCAGGGATAAGTGGTGTAGTGGGGTTCTCAGGGAATTCCTGAGGTAATGGTTCTTCAACTGGTTGAACATCGATGTGAGGAGATGCCTCAGTGGAAGGAATAGTGGCTTTGTGATCTGTTCCATTAGAGGAAATGACACACACTTTTTTTGAAGGGTGTAGGAGGGGTGGGGCTTCATGATATGCCCCTAACAAGGTTGGATACTTGAAAATTATGGGACCCATGTCGATGACCGAATAAGCATCCAAGATAATACAGATAAGGGGGAGAATGTTATCAATGTTGGTGGAATGGTTAGGCTCGTAATGTATGATTTGGTCGATGGTGACGATTTTACTGTTATGGGGGAACATCATCGTTCGAAACATAGAAGAAGCCACCGCCTTCATAGCATACATACAACTACATACAAACAAGATATTGTAATCAAGTGGAGCATTGATAACTTCAATGTCGATGAGGATTTTTTTTCCCCCGAGTTCAACGAGGACATTTTGGAAGAGCCCTTCAAGGGACGGGGGTTGACCATCATAGGCTCGCAAGGTGATGAAAAATGGTACTAGCTCAGGCGAGCCAAGTTTTTTCCATACTACTTTGGACATGATGCATGTGGATGCACCTTCATCGATGTACTTTGATGTTCTATATCTTCACTGGTATCTGAAAATCTATCGGGGTAGGGAGGAGTGGTTCTCTATTATCTAGATCAAAGGTGATGAGTCTAGTATCATTCGGGTCAACTAGCCCCAAGGCAGAAAGAAAGGATTTCCACTGAGTTGGAAAGGTTTGGAGGACCTCCAATACAGACATTACTGCTACAGACTATGCTAAATCGTCAACCATACTGTAGTTATGTGATTCCCTAGCATGAGGGTTATTAACATTCTGACATAATGGAGTGCGAGGTATGTGAATGTTTGGTTCAGTGTTAGGGCATGGAATCATCAATGGTGGTCTGGTTGTAGCTAGAACCCTTTTTGAGGTGGTTGGGGTAGATTCAGGAGGAACGCCATACTGGCGACCGTGTGTTTGCAAAATAATTTCTTCTTTGTTGGTAAGGAGGATGTTGCGATCGATTGGATTTCTAGGTTGATTGGGGCCTGGGTTTCGATACTACCCCATTTGTGGTGGGGTAGGGTGTACCTCCTGTTGGGTATTCATCACACCTTAGTGTGGACTAGGGTTTTTCAAAACAACTGGAGGTGGTTGTTGCAATTATTGTTTTGGGGCTTGTTGCAGGGCAGGCGATGTTGGAGGGCATTGCACGTTCATGGAGTCTTTCTTCCATTTGAAGTCAGAAATTTGGGGGAAATTGTGAGTATAATGTCCATACTCACCACAAAGAGCACAAGGGAATTTAATCCTAATATTTTTATTGTTCTTCCCTTGTCATGTTTTTTTATTTCCCCCTTGGTGGTTTTGGTTGCCCTGATTCGGGTTTCCTTTAGAGGGATTGTTTTGTTGGGGGTTATTTCTGCCTGGTCTCGGGTTATTATTGTTTCATTTTTTCCCTTTATTCTTATAATTATTCGACTGATGGGACGAATTTTCCATATTCAACTATTCAAAATTTTGAAGTTGTTGAATGGAATAGGGATAAACAAAATTAACACTGGCATGGGGTTGTCTAGGTGGAGGAGCAACAGGTTGTGGAGGACTAGGAAATGAAAAATATGGATTTTTTTGTGGCAACGATTCATAGGGTGCATATGACGTTGAAACTCTTTCACTAGTGCCCAGGTTGTATGCGGAGGTAGAGGGTGAACCTAAAATTAGTTGAGAGGTTGGACGCATCATGGGTACTGGTGAGGGTCCACCCATTGATAAAGGGGGAGAAACAGGATATGGTTTTTGGTGAGTGGGAGGAGGGTAATAAGATGGCCCTCCATAGAGTTTTGGATACTGAGGTGCACCATAAATAGGTGGAAGTTGGATGTAAAGGTTGTGGTGTGTCATGGAACCAATCAACCCATCCGCAGAGTGGGACATCCCAGGTTTGTCCTGGCCAAATGGTATGCGTTTGGGTGCGTCAGGTAACACTGTGTACAAGTAACTTGATCGAAAATAGATGAGGTCAAACTGTTGGGACATTTTGATGGCCTCCTCTTTTGTTTGAGGAAAAGTGGATGCTACATCCTTGGAAATAATAGAGACAAGTGATTTGAGAAACCAACCAAGAAGTTGTTCCATGGAGGTTTCTTCTTTACACAGACTATGACACTGACGCCATTCATGGATGTGATCGGCTATATGCATACAAGTAGTTTGTTTGAACTCCAAGAGAATTTCTAAGTCAGTATCATGATGAACTCATAGTTTTAAAAAGGACAAAAAGGATTTGTCCAATGATACAAAGGATGTGTGGGACCCTGATCTTTCGTCCACATACCATTTGGCTAAGGAACCAGTGAGAGTGCATTTAAACAACCTTAAGTGGGTGGAATCCTCCAGGATGTTGTTGGAAGATCACCATAAGTGAAAGTTCATAACATGGTTGGCAGAATATTCCCCTGTTTTTCCTTCAAATTTTGGAATATTTGAAGCTAGTTTGGTAGGCATATTGGGCTAAGTGGGATCATGCAAAATGGGATCAGTCATGAGTTTGGTTAGATTAGGAATGTTAAGGGATGCCAAGTATGTCATGGGGAGATTTGGTGGAGGATTAGTTCCACCCATCATGTGAGAAGGTGGTGGACTTATCCCTTGAGAGGGTTTTGGTGGGGTTGTACTCCTCCCTTGAGAAGAAGTTTGTCCCTCGCTTCTTTGTGAAGGAGAACTAGTGGATGGATGGGCTTGGGAATTGTACCCAAGAAAATTCAAACCAAGTAAGGTTGATCACAAATTAGTAGAATTCATGGGGGTGTGATATGGTTGATATGGTGAGTTGGCAAGACTGGGGACTCCTCCTAGAATAGGAGGAAGATTTTGTAGGCATCTGGAACGACGGGGATTCTTTGGGTGTCTTACGGTTTTCGACTAGGAAAGTGAATGTGTGAAAATGGTGACAAGAGAGGAATAAATGAACAAGAGATTTGTATAATTTGGACCTTTACAAGATAACACAATTCACAATTGCATGTAATCAAATGAGCATCATACATAAATCAATTGTAAATAAGAAAACATGTGGATAGGTGGATTTTGTCCACATGGGAGAACAAGTAAAAACAAATGCTCATTTTCTAAAAGATGTATCGTCCTTCCTCTCAAATAGCATTGGTCCTTCCAAAAGAAATAAACAATGGAGTCTGAAGCCACCTAAAGAGGAACTAGTGAAGGTTGAAATAATTAGTTATAATGAGGGGTAGAGGGTGCATATCCTGAAAGAGCTGGCAATATTTTCCAATAGTGACACAAAATATGATCAAGGTGCGATTGCAACCTGTCAGGCTGCTAAATTGTAGCTTTTAAGTGTCCTGAATCACTAAATTGTCAAACCAGGGTTGGTATACTTCGAGCTGATACACAGTATGTGCAGGCAAGCGTCTAGTCTTT
>JZKD02S1684619.1:207030-232598 GCA_000966675.3 Picea glauca | reverse complement strand
GCCTGTGACTCTGCTATCTCCCTCTTCGAACCATAACGCATGCCATGATGCATCGGTTTCGAACTGCTCCACTGGTACCGCTACGGTGTGAGTTGGTACCTGGTACCGGAACCCTTAGGTGACCCCTTTGGGTGGTAACGGGATGTTGATTATATCAAAAGGAGGTCAAAAAGGGTGGTACTGGCATATAGTTGGAGGTCAATGGTATGTATTATGGGCAAAGAACATGGTCAAAACCGGGGACCAACACAACCCACAATTGCCAACTGGGTAGATGTCCTAAATTTTTCTCACTAGGTACCTCGGTCAAAGTGCGACATTTAGATTTTTGGCCTCAGAAATGGGTCATAGGCTAGATCCTTTCCAAGAGTTGGGTGACTCAAGGAGGGATTCGCAGAACAACCAGACCTCGACCTTCAGCCCTTCACGAGTATCTCTATTCCTTATGGTGTAGGAACACTTGACTTGGAGGATTTTGAAAGTTCCCTATTTTCCAACTTCTAATGTTTGAAAATGTGAGAACCAAATATCGGGGGGTTATTTGGATGCCTAACCTTGAGATCCTACCTAGACTAAAAAAATTCTTTTGGCACCTCCTGTGGAGGAAAAGTTGGTGAGTTTTTTAGAACAATTTTAGATGTGGTGGGTTGAGAGATTGGGGTTTTGAACCAATCTCATTTGAAATAATGGGTGTGGATAATTTCCAAAGAAGTAGTGGGACGTTTCATAATTCCTTTGGAGAAAACCTACTTCAACCTCCATTATTCAAAAGAGAAATTGTGTGTGTGAGGAGTGACTTTGTGTGTGAGCAAGTGAAAAAATTGGGCCAAGTGTTTAATAAGTTAGGTGTGAGATTGTAACATGTGGACTTCTTGTGGTCCTTACAAATATTTTTTACCTAGCTTGCTATATGTCATTGGTACAACCTTGCGAAATTTTAAAATCCCTAAAGAACTAGAATGTGGAGATATGGGTCCTTTACAAATCCTTTAAACTCCCTAAATTTTGTTTACACTAAGAAAGATTTGAAACTATCCTAGATTGCAAGCATGTGGGCATGTATGGGACCGTTACTTTGATCTTTAAACTTCCCTATATTTTGATGTAAACTAAGAAATCAATTTCAAGAAACTATCCTAAGTTTACAACTTTAAGATGATTTCAAAAAAATAAGAGGAACCCTAGGGGCCCTTTGTCCTCTCCTAAATATTTTTGTTAAGGGAGATGAAATGTCCCTTTAACCACCTTTCTGATTCTCAATATCACACTAGGGTGCGAGAGAAGAGAATACTCAAGGGTCAAATTTAAATTCTAGTCCCAATGTAAGTGATTTATGTATGATAGCAATAATCTCAACTTAAAATTTTACAAGACAAACAAGCCATCCATGTGGAAACCGAAGAAAAAGAGGAGAATATATGGTTCTTTTTACCCCCTAAGGGATTTTGTTTAAATAAACTTTCATATGGGAAAGGACTCTAAGTGGAGTGCATGTTCTTTACAAAGTGCATGAAAGAAAAAACGTGAAGGCTAGTGGTGTTCAAATCATCATAAAAACCTTTACAATTTTGAAAAGCTGGAAATATGCACGGGTTACAACTCTGACAGGTGCACAGTGAGTGCACAATGTGCATAATGCATAGTGAAAATAATTCAGTGGCATGCACAATATGCGTCTATGGGTAGGAAAATCTGTGCACTTCCTGTCAGGCATCGAGGGAGAAATTTTAGAGTGAAATACTCATCCTCCAACTCTAAATTTTTTTTTTGGTAGCTTGGGCTAGGACGATTTGGTACCTGTAAGAAAATTGATTAAAGATAAGTTCTCTCTAAGATCAACTAGGGTGGAATTTTATACCTATGCCCAGTATGGTTTTCAATATGTTGTGTTGGTTTTGTCACTTTGGTGAGCAAAAAAACAACACTTGCATGTCTAGATGATCCTGGTAAACAAGAAAGATGTTTGTGAGTGGGTTAAAAAATCCAAACACATGCATAAACAAATAAATAAACTAAAAAAACTAAGAAATAAAAGTTAGACAGCATGAGAAACTTAGAACTATAAAAATCAATCAATGACCAACATAATTATACCAATGGATCAATAGATTAGTAGGCAAAACACCATAGAGAAAAATGAGGACTTATGAGTCCTCTCTTCCTCCTTGGGAGTGCTCTTGAGTTCCCTAATGAAGAGCTCTTCATAAAATGGAAGAAAAATGGAAAATGGTGAAGCAAAAAAATTCCTATTCCCTCAAGAGATGAGTGGAATGTCCTATTGCAATGGTTCTTGAAGGCTCCAAAGAGAAATGAGGATTCTCAAGGTTGAATTCTTGCATCATAACAATACAATGAAGATCTTGGTTTCTTATTGCACCCATGGATCTTATTTATATCATTTATTCAAGGAAAAATGTAATTGGTTCTTGGTGTGAGCAAGGGGTCTCTTAGGGCACCCTCTATTCCTTGACCAACCTCACATTCATATTTCCTTCAGATATGAAGGTCAAATCATGTTGGGAGTTGGTCCATAAGTGGTTGAGGGGTCGACAAGATTCATAAATGCATCGTTCATAGAAGTTCACGGATGTTCTCGTACACAGTCGCGCACTTAGCGCATTGTGCACTCTGAGGGCTTTGTTGACCCACACACACTACACACTATGCACGCTCTTCCTTTGGTGAATTTACGCATGTCAATTTTTGACCCAATTGTATAGTTTTTTTTTTGTCTTTTGAATGCATTTCAGTGATGCAGGTGAACTAATTGTTGTTTCCACTGTTGTTTTTCTATAACCATTTGCGTGAAACGTTGCATATGATATTTTAGTGATAACAATAGGAACTACCGAGCAACCCAAGACAAATGTCGTAGGATATTACTAGGATGAGAAAACTAGCCAGGAAATACATATCTTGTTGTGGAAGTATGAGGACTTATTCCCAAAGAAATTCTCAGAGATAAAAGGAATAAAAGGGGATATGGGAGAGATGAAAATTTAACTAAAACCATGATCGAAACCTATAAGGAATACACCATATCGTCTTAACCCCAGGGTGGAAGAGAAGGTTATGAGGGAAATATACAATATGCTTGAGGTCAGGCTTAAATTTCTAGTTGAAGAAGCAGTGTGGGTTAGCCCCATAGTCATCCAGAGAAAGAAAGGTACAAAGGAAATTAGGGTATGTGTAGACTACAAAATCCTTAATTATTCCTGTGTGGATGACCCTTTTCCCACACCTTTTACTAGCGAGGTGCTAGAACCAGTTTCGGGGAAAGAGTCTTACTCATTTACGAATGGATTTTTGGGGTATCACCAAGTGAGAATTACCGAAGAAGACAAAAGGAAGACCAAATTCATAACATAATGGAGTTCATTTGCAAATAATGTGATGCCCTTCGGTCTAAAGAATGTCGCTGTAGTTTTTTCCTAGATTGTAATAGCATCCTTCTGAGAATTTATTCACAAATTTATAGAAGTTTATATGGATGGTTGGACGATGTACATTGTGTTGAAAGAACATGTAGCACTACTATGGTTGATGTTTGATCGATTTGGGGAACTACATATATCTTTGAACCTTATAAATTGTATCTTATGTGTGCCGCATGGCAATTTGTTAGGCCACATAGTATGCCGACAAGGAGTGTTGGTAGATCCATCCAAATTTGTGGTCATTTTGAATATTCCATCACCTACGAGCGGTAAATAGTTGCACTCAACGCTGGGGAACACAGGGTACTATCGCAAGTTCATCATAAGGTATGCGAATATTACTGCACCCCTGGAGAATATACTAAATAAGTTCGAAGTGTTCCAGTGGACACCAAGGTGTGATCGACTGTTTGATATCCTGAAAGAAAAGATAAGCAAAACACCTATTTTGATATTTTAAAATTGGGAAAAGGAATTTCATGTGCACGTGGATGCATCAGGTATTGCTATGGGATCCATCTTAGCACAACAAGGATATGGAAATACATATCATCCCATCTATTTTTCTAGCAGGAAGCTATCGCGCACTGAAGACAACTATACAAACACAAAAAGGGAGGGTTTGGCTATGATTTATGATCTATAGAAGTTTAGAAATTACTTGTTAGGATCTCATTTTAATTTTTTTACTGATCATTATGTGTTAAAATATCTAGTTAACAAGCATGTCTTGGAAGGAATAATTTGTTGATGGTTGTTATTGTTTCAGGAATTTTCATTTGAGGTGATCATTAAACCTGGAAGATGCAACATGGATTCTGATCACTTGTCCAGATTGGAGTCAGGGGAGAGTGGTGGAGAAATTGATGATCAACTCCCAGATTCATACTTGTTCCAAGTTGAGGCAGTACCAGAATACCTGGAAGACATAATAGTTTTCTTGAGTACATGGGCCTTCCCAAAAACGTACTCTGTAACTCAAAAATGGTATATGGTGGTTTGAGCAATAGAATATCAATTGATCGTGGGGAAATTGTATAACTTAGGCCTAGACAGTATCCTCAGGAGGTGCATTTTGGACCATGAAAGACAAGACATCATGTGGGAATGCCACAGTGGAATTTTGGGAGGCCATGTTGGGGGAAAGGCCATTGCACAGAAAGTTATCCAAGATGGATTATGGTGGGCCATGCTCTTCAAAGATGTGAAGGAATATGTTATATCTTTTGACATTTTCTAGAGAGTAGGTAAGCCATCACGATGAGATGAATTGCATCTTCATCCAGTTCAAGATTTGTAAGCATTTGAGAAGTGGTTTGCTGATTTTATTGGACCGATCAAACAAACAAATAAGCACTCAAAGGTCATGTATATTATCACTGCAACCGATTACATGACACGATGGGAAGAGGTAGCAATTGTTCAGGACTATTCGAATGATACCACTGCCAAGTTTATCTTTGAAAACATTATCACTCAATTTGGATGTCCTAGGAGTCTGACTAGTGATCAGGGTGGTCATTTGATCATTAGTACAATAAAAAATCTTATGACAAATTTCTTAATCCAACATCATAAAAGCAACCCCTACCATCCACAAGCCAATGTCATGGTGGAGGGTTTTAACAAGATTCTGTAAAGAGGATTGACAAAGGTTTTTTGTGAAAACATGGAAGATTAGGAAGACAGAGTCCCATCAGTTTGTGGGCTTACAGGATGACCACAAAGAAAATTCACAAGTATACTCCATTTCATCTAGTCTATGGGAAAGGTATTGTGGTACCTACAGAATTCATTACCCCTAGTCCCTACATCACACATGTTACACATATGTCATATGATGGATTAGTTGCATAGAGGGTTATGGAGTCATAGGAACTTGATGAGACCAGGTTTTTAGCATACTTTCATCAATTAGTTGAGAAAGCTAGGAAGAAGGCCTGACATGATAAGCATATTGAGCTCAAAACATTTGCGCAAGGAGATAAGGTCCTACTTTATGACACTCAATACCAGAAACATCTAGGCAAGTTGTGCATGCATTGGCTGGGACCATTTATAGTTGCAGATATCAGACACTCTGGTGTAATAAGACTAGCACAACTATATGGTATACTTCGGCTAGGATGGGTGAATGGTGCCTGCCTGAAACCCTATATTTCTTAGAAATGAGCTAAGGGATTGTTTCTCTATTCCAAAGGAGCATGTATAGTATTTAGATTTCAATTTATGATTTTTTTTTAAATTCAGTTAATCAATTCAAAGTGTGCATTGTTGCGCCATGACATATATTTTTTTTTTCAGTCTAAGCATTACTTTGGAGTAGAACTGATAACTCAGCAGCATAGAATCATAAATTCCATGACTACATTAATGGAGGCATTAAATATGATGGGGACCCCATTGTGGTCGGAGGAAGAGAGAATCTGATCTGAATATTAGTCCATGTGCCACACACACCTTGTTAAGTCATTGCCTTTATGACCGCTACAGTAACCCACCTGAGCTTTGTTAAACCATAAAGTTGTGATATGTGAATATGCCCTCAGTATTCACACTAGGTTTCTCAACCGTTCAAATGATAAGGCCTGAGGTCGGCCATGTCCCTGTCCACTTGTTCAGTAAATTCCATAATCAATCGATAGATTTACCGCATTAACCAGTTCTATCAAACAACTCATATCTAGGTTGTGTCTATAGGATTAATCATGAGTGGCCTTAGGATTGATGACAAATTTTTCTAGCTAGACTGAGTATAAGGATGCGCGAACTCAACACAAGAATTATTGTTTGTTATTTTGTGGTTGAGATTTCTAAATAGTCATAGAGCCTAAAAACTTCTCTCAATTGCAACCCTGAAGCCCAGTATAGTCAGTCTAAGTCTATTAGCAGTCCAAAGCAGTGATGTCGAGAGCTACAGGAAGTCAGAGTTCAGTCTCTGAAGAAGCAGTTCAAAATGAGTCATGTGATCCCTGGGTTGAGGTCGTAGATGACCTCAAAAGAAAGGTCGAGCAAGTGAAGCTCCTCGACCTCGATCTGACATACCAGGTATTATTCCCACAGATGAACATTGACATGTTATGGAATGTTTCTCCATACAATATGGGAGGGATGCAGGTTCTGCAAAAGAGATATTTTATGAACTTATTCAACTTCAACATTATGAATCTCTGCGACTTGCCAATTTTCAACACTACTGGTGAGGTTGTGTGGTGTACCAAGTTCCTCATCAGCTAAGTACATGAAATGATCTTATGGATGAAAAAATGGTATCCCATTCATGCAGAGGATATCCATCAACTCATGGGCCTATCCATCGAAATCGAAGATGTATGAAAAGGGTTCCAAGGCCCCAATAAGCATGGGAAGAAAAAGGGTGAACCCAACCTATATGAAAGATTTCATACTGAGAGAGGGGGGAACACAACCAATATTGAACCCATTTTACCATATATGGTCAGAAAAACTTGCTATGTGATTTATAGCAAGGTAATGAGGTCCTATTACAAGGGTGAGTGCATGTTGGATGCCCTATCGGTGGCTGATTTTTATGCCAATGGAGAGGTATTTAATTGGTGTAGCTACCTGTTGGAAGAACGCCTAGTAGAATGTGAGTAATATTAGGAGAACGATGACACCTTCACCTATGGATGCCATCTCATTACATTCACCATGATTAAGTGGAATCCACCCTCAGGAAGATCGCTATCAACAATAGATAAAGGTCGATTATCAAATATGTTTGATCCTTGGCACTCAAGGTTGGAATCAGAGAACATAACATTTAACAACATAGAGTTGTTTACATGGTACAACCTCCTACTAGACAGAAATTAGAGGTTGCATGTACCACAGAATTTGCTCAACCTGAACATGAGGAATATTACATTCAGGTTGACTTGCTACCATACTTTTATTTGGCATAGGCATGTCAAATATGAATACTTTCACTCTGGGATGTTTTTGTTCTACCTAGATGAGGAGGATTTTGAAAAGGAAGTAATGTCATGGCCATGAGTGAAATGTAGCTCTTGCAAGTCATGGATGCACTACCTTCTACCAGCAAAGCTCCTAAAGAAAAAGGGACAGGAAGAAGGGGTAGGACCAAGCTCAAGCCCAAAGGAGAAAAATAAATATGGACTCAGAGGAGGAGGAAGAGGAGACACAACCTATGGAATTCAAGAAGAGGACATTTCCCATGTTCCCATAACTTCTGGAGCATGCTATGCAGACAGGTAAATATTTTAATGACATCCTTAATGTTGATTTCATTGGAGACCTTTTGGTCAAGAAACCTAGGACAAGACTCTCACCGGTGAAGATCATAAATCCTTAGCCAATCTCATCAACCATACCTCATACTTGAGTAGCCACTCGAGGGGCCCAAACAATAATTGGCATCTAGGATGACCCCGAACCAGATACCACTGCATCCATCACCATCTTCACCGAACAACCCCCATCACCCCCACAAACCCAATCGCCAATGTAAGAGATGAAAATCCAACCCCAAATCACTGAACCTAATCCCATGTAGTTGGATCCCCCCAACCTACCTGAGCGTGTACCATAACTCACTAGTCTGGCCCATGAAGTCTCGAGCCAACCGATTTTTTCATTTGTACCCATTCAAGAAAATCCACCTTCAACGGAGAATCAAATTGTTCCAATAATGCAAGCCCCAAGCACTCAGTTCCCTCTCTCAATAGTCAATGTTGAGAGTGTCATACAAAGAAGAAAAACCACAGAAACTATGGTCCAAAAAGAGGCAAAAGTACGAGAGGTTAAGAAGGAACCTAAAATGATGTCATGATAGAGTGCAACTTCATTGCAAGAGAAACTTGATCTAGTACTGCAGAACCCACAACAGTGCACAGAGCTGGTGCATCTCTGCTTGGTGAAAATAGAGATTCTCCCATTCCTTCCATCGATGGTAAGGATGAGACTTGTACAAGAGCCTGTTAGGGTCCTAACCCGCACATAGGTAGAACAATAGATTCAGATGTAATAAAGGTCAATATTAATAAGGCCTTGCAATAAAATAGAATAAGTCAAATGTAATAAGACCTAATAGAAGCTTCTGCTTCTAGAAGGATCTTCCTCTAGATGATTTTTTTTATAGACATATTTAGTATAAATAGGAGTCGAGGGTATGAGAACCCTAGCTTGGATATTGTTGTAATAGATCTCTGCTCAACTGGAGGTTGCCCCCTCGACGAGGCCCATGAACATTGATTTCAAAATCAAAGTGTTATTTATGTTTTTATTCGTATATCATTTCAGTGCTATTGTGGTGATTGTTCTGGTTATATTGTTGTTATTCTTCCATTTCTATCATTTTATTTCTGTTCTGCATACTTTTTATATCTGGTATATTACAAGTGGTATCAAATCACTTTCCTTGGCAGAAAGTGTGGATTAATTTTTTTTCAAGGTAGAGACGTATTTTGACATCTTTAAGCCATAGAGATCTGTTGTTACATGCATAAACCCACGGTTGATGGATTCATACACGCAGGAAATACAAGTGGTATTTAAGCGCACATTTGTTGGCCACCCTTGTAACCCCTGTTGGTACCCCTTTATTACCTGAAGCCCTCTTTAGATAAACTGATCGACCGCCTGACTACTATAGTGTCAGCGAGAACAACAGTCAGGAAGATACTCTCTAGTACGTGGGTAGTCGAGTAGTATGGATAAGGGTACTGTCTATCCTCCTTAGTTAGTGCCTTGAGATATAGGGTCGAGTAATAATGTTGGACCCCTCACGTATATCAGAGAGATATAGCACAGGGAAAACCCTTGTCTGTAGAACCCTTGAATACCAAACCCTTGGGAACATAAACATAAACAAATTAAAACAGACAAGATCTATTCCCGTGCAACTGTGTTTGGGTTGCCAAATCACTACACAGTTCTTCCTGGTTAAGAATTTGAGCATTTCATCACTGCAGTATTCTTCAGTATGGAAAAAATTTCACCATTATTTGATACCTATTCCATTGGCTTCATCTCTTCACCCGTATCACATTCATACATATCAGTTTTCATCAAAAAAATTTACCCCACCTGCCCATTTTCGGTTCTCTCATCCTCATGGACCATACCTGTAGCCAAGAGTTGGAAGCTCACTTCAATACCTTGCAATCTATTCTCATCAATACCCAAGAAGAAGTGAATCACCTTAGTGCCAATGTTGTCGCCATCAATACAACCATGCAGTCCTCAATGGAGGCAATCAAACAAGACCTGACCAACCAGCTTGAATCTGTCTTTTCGTCACTCTGCCCCAAGCTTCATATCCATACAAATAACCCTTCCTCTAACTCACCTCCACATATTGATGGTGAACATTCCTCTCACTCTCATAACTTTCAGAACCATCACTTTCAATGTGACCTATGCCTTCCGCGGGTGGATGTGACCAAATTTGAGGGCTCAGATCCCACTGGTTGGGTAACCCAAATGGAACATTATTTATCTTTATACGACATAACATATGACTTGGCCAAACTCCTGTATGGTGTTCTCCATCTAGATCAAGAACGTTGGCAATGGTGGCAATGGAGAAAAAATTCCCGTCAAGGGTATATTGCTTGGACACACTTTGTGGAAAATCTTTATAAATGCTTTGACATTGAAACCAACCATTTGGGTCATTTGAAAAAGTTGAAACAATTAGGAACAGTGGAAGACTTTATAGCTGCCTTTGAGCGCCTAGCTTTTCAGACAAAGGGCGTGCCTAATTCCTTTTTCCGAGAGTGTTTTTTCAGTGGCCTCAAGGATGAGATTCGATCCCATGTCCTCATGGCTCGGTCTCAGAGTTGGGTGGAGGATAATAAAAGAGATAAAGAAGAACAACAGGTTGTATCTTCTCAAAACCAAAAACCCTCCTTTATCCCTCTCCCTAAACCAGTAAATCTTACTACTCTCTCTGCTCCACTAAAAATCCAAAAATTGACCAGGGCTGAAATGGTTGAACACCAACTCAAAGGCCTTTGTTATAATTGTGATGACAAATATTTCTCGAGCCACAAGTGTAAGGAACAAATTTTTTTATGGCCATCTCCGAGGATATTTCAGAAGAGGATGTAGAGACTCCCCTTGTGTCTGAGTCACCTGATTTCACTGACATAACCCCTCCCTCAAACCCTCCCAAAGTAGAACAAGTCATTTCTCTCAATTCTCTCACTAACTTCTCCTCTCCCCAAACCCTCAAGCTAATCAGTTACATCAAGCATCAGAAGGTCACCATTCTGGTTGATAGTGGTAGCACCCATAATTTTATTCATCGCCGCATTGCCCAAGAAACTCATTGCTACATCCATGTCGTCAATAATTTCCAAATCATGATTGACAATGGTGGTTCCATGAAATGTGGAGGGCATTGTGAAAATGTGCATCTCCAAATTGGTGACTACCACCTGAAATACCATATGTTTGCTATCGACATTGGAGGTTTTGACATTGTGTTGGGTGTATACTGGCTAATGACTTTGGGTCCCATTCTCATGTATTTTAAGGACTTAACCATGCAATTCAACCAAGAGGGACACCAATATAAGTTCCAAGGGATCACCATTAGTTCACCTGAGATCATTAGTTCCCATCGCATGGAAAAGATGCTAAGAAAAGGTCATTCTGGTGTTATCACCCAACTCCATGCCATACAAGCAACATAGACACCCTCGGTGCCGCAAGACCTCCAAGCCATCCTTTCTAAACATCAATTGGTCTTTTCCACTCCCCAAGGACTCCCCTTCCCATGGTGTTCATGATCATTACATTCCCCTTATACCCGGAAGCCTTCCTCCCAATATCCATCTGTATCGTCACCCCTTTTCCCAAAAAATTGAAATTGAGAAAATGGTCAAGGAACTCCTTAATGTAGGTGCTATCCTCCCTAGTACGAGCCCCTACTCTTCTCCTCTGGTCATGGTCCTAAAGAAAGAAGGTTCATGGCGAATGTCTCCTGACTTTTGTGCCCTCAACAAACTTACCATTAAAGACAAATTTCCCGTTCGTGTCATTGATGACCTCCTAGATGAATTGAGTGGTGCCCAATTCTTTACTAAAATTGATCTTCATTTAGGCTACCGCTAGATACGTATGAAAGATGCATAGATTCCCAAGACTTCATTTAGAACTCATGAGGGCCACTATGAGTTTTTGGTCATGCCCTTTGGCTTGTGTAATGCCCCCTCCACCTTCCAAATCCTCATGAATCATGTCTTCTGTCCTTTTCTCCTCCATTTTGTCTTAGTTTTCTTTGATGATATCCTCATCTATAGACAAGCCTGAAAATACCATCTTGCTCATGTGGATCGAGTTATCCATCTACTCTCTCAGCACCAACTTTTCCTGAAACAGTCTAAATGTGATTTTGGCACCTCAGAAGTAGAATACTTAGGTCATCTAGTTGGCAAGGATGGCATCAGGGTGGATTCTAAAAAGATTGAAGCTATGCAAGACTATCCTCACCCAAAGACTCTCAAGAGATTGCATGGATTTCTAGGCTTAGCAAGGTATTATTGCAAGTTTGTTAAGAATTATGGAAATATTTTCGCACCTCTCACTGCTCTCCTAAAAAAGAACTCTTTCACTTGGATTCCAACCGCTACTCAAGCTTTTCACACCTTGAAGATGGCCATGTGCACCAATCTAGTCCCAGACCTTCTTGATTTCACAAAGACCTTTGTGTTGGAATGTGATGCCTCAGGGAAAGGAATTGGTGTTGTCCTTATGCAAGAGGGTTGACCTTTGGCCTTTACAACCAAGCAACTATGTGAAATAAATTTGGCCAAATCCATCTATGAAAAGGAAATGTTGGCTATTCTACATGCCATTGATCTATGGAGCCCTTATATATTGGGGAAACGTTTCCAAATTAAGAGAGACCATAAAATCCTCAAGCATTTTATGGAACAACACATTTCCTCCCCAAAGAAACAAAAATGGGTGAATAAGCTCTTTGTATATGATTATGAGATCATTTATAGGAAAGGCAAAGACAATGTGGTTGCAGATGCACTTTCCCAAAAATATGAAGATGAAGGATCCCTTTTTAATCTTTCCTTCATTGTACTAGATTGGCTCCAAGGCATTCGCCAGGAATGGCTACAGGATCCCAAAAGTTTGCATCTGATCCAACAATTGTAGTCCAATGCTCCAGCTTCCCCAGGGTACTCTTGGATCCATGATGAGCTTCGATACAAAGGTTGTTTGTATTTAAGTAAACAATCAAATCTTAAATCCACGGTACTTTCTGAGCTTCATGCTACACCCACAGCGGGGCACTCAGGGTTCAACAAAACCTATGACAGGGTCAAACGTTCCTTTTTTGGGGATGGTATGAAATAGGACATTCATAATTTTGTCATTGAATGTCATGTGTGTCATTGCAACAAGGGAGAAACTGTCAAATCTCTAGGCACACTACAACCACTCCTGATTCCACCTACTATTTGGAAGGATATCTCTATGGATTTTATTATCGGCTTACCCAAATTGGGAAATAAATTAGTCATCATGGTGGTTGTTGATATCCTTTCCAAGTATTCTCATTTATATGCTCTTCAACACCCATTTACAACATCAACGGTGGCTCAAATTTTCATGGATCAGGTCTTCAAGCTTCATGGCATGCCACACTCTATTATTTCTAATCGTGACCCAACTTTCACAAGCAATTTTTGGCAAGAATTGTTCAAGCTACAAGGCACCCAATTGCATCTCATCTCATCTTATCATACCCAGACTGATGGTCAAACGGAAGTTGTCAACAAGTGTTTGGAAACATATTTAAGGTGTTTTTCCTCAGAAAATAAAAAGAAGTGGGCTTAATGGTTACCCCTAGCTGAATGGTGGTACAACACTTCATACCATACAACTACACCCATGAATCCTTTTGAAAAAGTATATGGACATAAGCCACCTTCAGTTCTCTCATAATTACTTGGTGTCTCGAAGGTCCAAGAGGTTGACCAAAGACTTACAGTTCGAGAGGCTATTCTCCGTACCCTCAAAGAGAATTTGGTCATGGCACAAAATCGCATGAAGAAACAAGCAGATCAAGGTCACTCTGAATGTCAATTTGCAAAAGGGGATCAGGTGTTTCTTTGACTGCAACCTTACAAGAAAAATTCCCTCAAGGCCGAGCATTGTCAGAAGCTAGCGCCCAAATTTTGTGGTCCTTATACCGTTCTCAAGTGTGTGGGACAAGTAGCCTATCAATTAGCTTTGCCCAATCATTCGAAGCTACATCCTTTTTTTCATGTTTCATGCTTAAAGAAGGTGATTGGAACTAAGTGCCAAATTCAAACCAACCTTCCATAGTTAGCCGAAGAAGGATCCATTTGGCTACAACCAAAAGAAGTTTTGGACCAACATGAGTGTCACTTGCATCAGAGAACCATCAAGGAAGTGTTAGTCCATTGGAAAGATACAACTCCAACAGATGCCACTTGGGAACCAACTACCATTCTGCAGCAATTTCCACATCTCAAGCCTTGAGGACAAGGTTGTTTTTAAGGGGGAGGACATGTTAGGGTCCTAACCCAAACATAGGTAGAACAATATATTCGGATGTAATAAAGGTCAATATTAATAAGGCCTTGCAATAAAATAGAATAAGTCGAATGTAAGAAGACCTAATAGAAGCTTCTGCTTCTAGAAGTATCTTCCTCTAGATGCTTCTTTTGATAGACACATTTAGTATAAATAGGAGTCGAGGGTATGAGAACCCTAGATTGGATATTATTGTAATGGAGCTCTGCTCAACTAGAGGTTTCCCCCTCGAAGAGGCCCATGAACATTGCTTTCATAATCAAAGTGTTATTTTTGTTGTTATTCTTATATCATTTCATTGCTATTGTGGTGATTTTTCTGGTTATATTGTTGTTATTCTTCCATTTCTAACATTTTATTTCTATTCTACATACTTTTTATATTTGGTATATTACAGAGCCACAAGGTCCATCTGCAGGGGAGGAAGAGGTGGAGACACTGTCGGAACACTTAACGACCAGTGGACTCCCACTACAGGTCTGAGTACCTAGGGAGGCCACTACTTCTTCTGGTGACCTTGCTCAATGGCCATCATTGCAGCGAATAGGGATGATCAGATCCTTAATTGATCAATTGGAGTAGAGTCTCCAACAGGCCGAACATGAAGCATAGTTTTGTAAAGAGGAAGTACTCTTTATGAAAGAACATCACACACATGAGGAGTATGCAAAGATCTAGGCAGAGAAGAAAATGGAAAAGGTCCAGGAAAAGATTTCAAAATCCTGATGAATAATCCGAAGGACATCACCCCAACTGCTTGAATCCAGTGCAGCATGCGAGCGTGTGCAGCAGATTGAGCTACTCCAAGTAGAATGGTCGGAGCTGGCCATTCGCATAGGGAACCTTGAATCACAATTGTGGGAGATTCAATAAGAAGAAGAACAAAAACCCCAGAAACTTCAAGAGAAAATGGAAAGAGTCTTTCTTGAAGGAAATAATGCAAGAGCATCCCTGCACAAGAGCACTGCAAAATGCACAAGGATTTTTTGAGTAGTTACTAGATGGGTATTATTTCATGGCGCAAACAAACTTTGGAGGACTTGCACACAATGATCCAATGCTCAACGAGGAAGTTTCCACCCACCATGGATCCTGTTAACAACTATTCTTATCTTGGGCACAAGAGTATCCAAGTCTGCAGGTTGCACGAGAAGCGCCCAAGCGCAACACAAAAAAAACTCATTTCAAGCTATAAATCAAGCAAGCAGGCGAAGTTATGTCGTCAATAGTCAAGATCCATCAATAGAGCATATCGACGGTCATCGGGTTTTCAGGGCTACCAAGTTTCTCGATATTTAGTGCAAGAGATAGCACCCATGTTTCAAGACAAATCTAGGTCATCCGATCCAGTTGGGACAGGTGGCAACCAATCAGCATTTCAGGGATCGACGTTTCAAGAGACAAGGGACCTCCCATTCACTGCAGCTGAAATTGTCGATCAAAGAAATGCCGAAGGCACCTTTGGAGATGAGCCCACGGTCATAGCTCCCAGTCACAAAGGAATAGGTCTGGGAAAAAGGCGCTAGAGCGCACCATGTGATGAGACGGGTCCCAAAACCCCGACGTCATTTTAGTCGTCTGATCTAGGGACGCGCAACGCAAGATCCAATCACATCAGCATGTCGGCATTCGAGAGTTATAAGGGTAAGGGATTCATATCTCGAAGCCCCGAACACCGAAGTGCCGAAAGTGCCTTTGAGGATAAGCATAGGGTCATGTCCTGTGGTCACTTGAGGGAGTAGAAAAGGCTGTACAAAGGGGGCCAAAAGTGTCGAGTTGAGTTTCAGAAGGGGGGTACCATGTTCTCCATATGTTGGTTCGACTTGATCTCAATCCTAATACCTGCTTGGAATGAATAAAGAAGAGAGGGGGTGGTTGAAACCTCACCTCACTCATTAATTGCAAGGTATGGAGGTCCTGACAGGAAGTCCACCCAAGGTGGTCCTCTGTACTAGTTTTTTCCCACAGAAGCCATGCCGAGTCCTCGACTCCCCAGGGAATTCTGCGCAGGCTAATTCAGCATTTAAGGGCTCAGCTACCCCCTGGCGTGAGCCATGCAGAATTAAGGTGGCGTATGACAGAGGAGTGTAGGCCAGATTTGATTAAAGAGACGCCTCATACTGAAATTCTAGGAGGCCTCTATTGGGAAAATGTTTAGGAGTATATATACTTAGTTTTGATATTTTTCGAAGGATCGATGGTAGAGCAAATCTCCCGATTGTAAAGTTTTAACAGACACTCTAGTTCTCTGGTTATGCATCTCTATGTAAGATTTCTTGTTTAATGACAGACATTTTTCTTACCCCATATAGTTTTCATCTCATATTGAGGGAGTTCATGATTGACTGATTCACATGAATTATTGCAATTATGTTACAATAAAGGATTTATTGTTGCATTGTTGTATTCTTTGGTTTTCTGCGTTTGAATGTAAGAAGATCTTGCGTTTAGATGTTTTCTGCTACAGTCTGTTAGAAACCCGATGTTTACGACATACCTTTTCTTTTCTCTTATACAAGTATTCCCCCTATTCACCCTTACTACAACTCACTGTCTGAAGTTTATCTAAGACCTCACTTGCCCATGCATGCCTGTCTTAGTTTCGGAGTTAGAACAATATTGTTTTGAGTTAACTTCCATTCGATCACCCCTTTTTATAAACAAATCGTGACATAAACTGATGGGCATCAGGCTTTGCTCCTACTGCAATCCAGGAGTGACTTCTGACGCTAACAGATCCATTGGAGTAGCAAGAAAAATTTGACCAGATCCAACAAAAAGATAACGAGATAAATGATTTATTTGAAGCATAGTCAGTAGCTAAGAAAGAGCTATGGTATTTTCGACTTGTCATTCATAAAGTCTATCTACAGATGCATCAGGTAGATGCTACATTAGACTTAGAGTGGAACTCTCTAGTATCATCCAAGCCTAAGGGATGCATTACAGATGTGACTCAAGAATTCGTGATTGAAGCTTCACTCCTTGCTAGGAAGTGGCAGGACAAAGTCGTTAATTTCCAAGTAGTAAGGAAGTGAGCCCTGGAATTGGGCTCGAAGTTGGGCCCTTCATTTGAAGAAGTGGAGAAGGAAGTAACTCGAGAAAAAGATGAGAGAAAAGAAGAGACAAGAAAAAGGAAAGCAACAGGCAAGTCCAAATACCACGAAAGAACCAAGGACTTGACTCGAGGACGAGTCAAGGATTGAGGTCAGAGCCTGTTGAGCCCTTCATTTTTGTTGTCAAAATTTGTGCAAGTAATGCTACAGTCCCAATTTCGCTCAAACAGAAGTTGCACAAGTCACAGAGGACATGGATAGAAGAACAAAGAAAGAAACTGAAAATGGTTGGAAAGACAACACAACACTAGCATGGAGAAAGAAGTTACAACAAAACAAGAACAAAAAATAATTTGAAGTCTCAAACTCGAAGATCCTAATTGGATTATATATACGTTTTGAATATGATTGTAAAAAGGTTGTTGTTGTTTTTGTTGTTGTTGTTGATCTTTGGATGGTTGCTCAGATGGAGATGTAATTCAAATAGTTCTGTGTTATTGTAAAATTTGAGAAAATATTAGATAAAGTTCTAGAGCCTGGGTATGGGAACCAGACCAAGGATGTAACAGAGTCATGTACTTTTGTAATGTTGGAAGAGAAAGGGTTGGGTTAACCTTGCCTCTTGGTAGTAGAGTTTTGTTGTTAATCTTTGGCATGACCGAGATGTGTCTGTAACTTAGTAGAAACATGTAATTTAGAAGATCCATTTGATGTTAATACAAAGAGAAACCCAAATTTTGAAATTATTGTGTCTGTTTAGCTTCAGATTATATTGAATGTTTCTTTGTATTGTATTTATGTTATATCTGTTTAATTGGATATAGCTTCTTTACATATGAAACACAACTTTGTTTTATTTAATCTGAGTTAGGAATGTTCAGATAGTTTTTGTTTAATCTATCTTGTGCATGAATAATAGAGATCCTGAGATCATATGGATTTGTCTAAGTATTCTTCTTACCCTTCCCTATTTTCCTTGTCTTGGTTACGCTTTGAGTGAGACTTCTTCCCTTAAAGGAAGATGGAAATACAAGATCTCTAGACTAATTCAATACCTTTTTTTGGTAACCTGAGAAGGACCCTAGTCTTATCAATTATGTTTCAACACACAACATGGTTGTTGCACAACAAAAACCTACAGAAGAAGTGCAACACAGTGGCACAATAACTGATTTCTTGCAATTTTCTTTCTTTTCCTGACCTGAATTGATTGATGGTGATGGTTGACTATAACAAAAAACTCAAAATCATGGTAGGGTGCCCAAGAACCCTTTCCTTCCTTTAAAAAACATGTTTTCCTCTCAAATCTCAAATCCTTGATACATGTAAACTTCCATGAAGAGCTCACTTCACTTCCTGACTAACAAAATATTTAAGTTGATGCACTCAATATTTGTCTCATTTTCACTCTAATATTTCCCATTCCAAACTTTGACAAATAATCTTATACAAATGCTCCAAATTAGATTGTTATAGTTGCATAGTGTGCCTGCTGCACAACTGTAAATTTGTCATTTATAGGTCAAAACATAAATCTCCAATGCATAGTAGGGAAACAAAATGACCATTTATAATGATCCATCAAACAAAATAACATTGTGCATAAGAATACCATCCAAATACTTAGTGGATTTTGATAATCAAAATTTGGGTTTTTTGCTACACATAGTCAAAAGAGGAAAAATTGATGAATCCAGCTACAGAGAATTAAATTTATGTTGCTTCATCAAGTAAATCAAATTTTCCCTTCCTCTTCTTATTTGTCTCCAACTACTGTAAGTTTTGTTTGAGCACTCTGTTCTCCTTTCTCAAAGTTATAATTTTCCTATATATTTTCTTCAATTGTTTATGCAGAGGCAATTTTCTTTTCACCATGAATATGGCATTTTCTATTGCAGACTCACAATCAACAAGGAGTTATTTGCATGTCATCTTTTCTCTTCTATTCTCCTCCCTTGTTGTATTATCATATATTATGCTTCTCTTAGTTGTTTTCTTAATCTCTTGAAAGTATACTGACCCTCATCACTCTTCCTTTCTATTGGTTGACTTTTTGCTGGAGGTTCCTCCTTAGTTTTCAACTTCCTAGCTAAGGATCTAGTCAAAGGAACAATAATTTTAAGTATTTCTTTCACTTCTGAAATCTGCTCCACTGCCTTCCCTTTACGCTTTGTTTTATAACTTTTCAGAGTTACAGGGATTTATGTTTCACTTGTTACTAAGATATATTTCTTGGAGGCTTGTTCCAAAGCCTTTTTCTTCATTTCCCTATTTTCTGGCTACAACTATGCTATGACAAAATGGGATTTCCTTAACTGTTCTTGCAGCTCAATGATTTGGTTGTCTTTGTCACTAGGAAAATCCGTTTCTTTGAAGCCTTTTGGATCTTCCTCAGGTGCTTGTGATGGGTGCATGACAGGCACTTGTTTAGTGGCTAACCTAGTAACTAGTTTTCTAGGAGTTGTGACCACTTCTGTGGAAAATTGGAATTTTTCCCCTTCTTTTTAGCTTGTTGACTTACTGTAGGTTCCTTATTTTCCTTTTCCCTTTTCTTTATATAACTTTCATGGACAGATTTGGTGGTATTTTCTACTGATGAAGGTGTATCTCTCATGATTTGAGGGTTGTTTAAAGAACCAACTGCTATTTGTGATGATGCTACAAAATCTTCCCAATCTCAATTCCTGTTTCTAAGCTCTTCTAATACCAACAACTTTATCATATAAAAATGGAAGAGGCTAGGTTCTCCTTGATCTCTCCTTACTTGTACTCCGTCATCCATCTTTTCTAGGCTTCTGAAAAGGTAATAGGGAAGATTCAAGGGTTTCCTACCAGTGAAATGCATTAAGAGCATGATATGATATTGGTAAACCCTAGTGAATCTCCCTTAACATGTAAATAATCTTTGAATTACCCTCAATAAATTGATATGATTCTCTAGTAGAAGTTCTCTGGGTATGGTGGCTCCAAAATCCGTGTTTCTAAATTCAGTTTTCAAAAATTCATTATAGCAGGATAGATCCAATTGCATACCTTTGAACCATTGCTCTCCGTGAGAAGGGATCTATTGTAGTAGCGATGGTGTCTTCAGAAACCTGAAACTGGATGTTTCCCACCTTAGACCCAATTCCATTAAAAATTAATGGAAACTCCTTTTCCACCTACATGATGTACCCCTAAAGATTTTCACAAAACCCGATACAACCCACTTGTTCAAAAGAAGCTATGATTGCTCGATTTGCATTCACTAGAATTAGACCCTAAGGCTCACATTTAATGATATCACCACCCTTTTTGTTTCTTCTTCTGCCTTCTAGAGTTTCCATGATGATGCTATGTATCAATTCCCTGTGAAAATGAAAAAGATGGACTATGTGCAGTGTAAAACGCAACATTTGCAGATGCATAACGAGTTAGAAAATTTTAATTCAATGTAGCAAGGGACATTAATTTAAAGTGAAGCTTGAATTTTTTGGTTCATAAGAAAGGTTTTCCTTTCAAACTTCGAGAAAGAATCTAAAACAACAACTAGAGAGTGTGGAAGCAAGGTCATTTGAAGATGTGCAATGCTGTGAGCAACGTCCATTGCATCCTGTGCACAACAAACTTGGATGGGATATTTGTGAACTTGCAAAGAAGGAAAGTGGTATCTAGTGGTTTCTTCGCATGGAGGATGAAAAATTTGAATGATAAATCCAATTTAAACCACTAATTATACCCATCATACCTCATCATATCTTAATAATAATTTGAATGATTTGCTTGATGATGCCATGTGCCTCCAACAAATTTGAGCTCATGAAATTCTTTAGACCATGACAATACTGACTCTAACTTACTTGAATTGACCTCATGATATTTCATGACTCTTTAGTGACATGAAAACCCATATATTTGGCATCAAGACCATATGTTTCATGACTCAAATTTTATTTTATGACCTTACTCAAACAAATTTATCAATCACAAATCCATTGACTCATAACCTAAGAGAAGTCACGCCATGGTCTTTATCAGACCAAAGCATGAATTTACCCTATCATACATTTTTTAACTCACATCCTAACAACCTATTTATAGGACACTAACATTGATTATGAAATGAATTATTGTGTAACTCGTCTCTTTTATATCTTTTAGAGATGTGGTCCATGTTCACATCTTGTGTAAATTGTGTGTACCTTGGTTTATATGTTTTAAGGATTTGTTACATAGAATTTTGTATCAAAGCTTTGAGGAAAAAGATTTTTGAAGGAGGGTACTATGATATGACCCAAAGGAAGGAATAAATGGGGGTAAATTCATATGTAATAGGACCATCCTAATAAAAGGACCAAATGTACAATTCATGAGAATAGGTATATATAGAGGTCAATATAGTCATTATTTTCATATGAACATATGACTTGGATAATAATGTGTTATGGTATTTAGAGTAGGTTATCCTATTCTGTAAGGAATTATTATGTAACTCATCTCTTTTGTCTCTTTGGGAGCTGTGCTACACATTCACATCTTATGTACATTGCGTATACTCTTGTCTATATGCATTTTTAAAGATTTAATAGATAACAAGTCTCATATACCAGTGGGATGGCCCCATGAAAATTCATATAGTCATGTCTTTCCTTCATTAAAAATTTTCCACTTCCTTCATATGGATCCTTCACATTGTACATGACTTGTTAATCGAATGACCTGAATCAATATAGGGTCATAAAGATCACTCGAGTTGAGAGAAACTTCAAACCTCAAAAACAACCAAGATAAAGAAAAGAAAATTTATAAGACATGCATGTGACTTATTTTTATTTCTCCTAAATATATAAAACCACTTCCCCTTTAACTTGATATCTCTATTACATTATATATTATTGATCCCACTTATTATTAGTTGTGATCTACAAATGGTCATGATCTGCTTCCTAGACATACTTCTTTTTTTTCTAGTACTCACATGAAAATCCCATTTCCATCGTAATGATCCATAATGTATTGTGTCCATGTTTTTCATTATGGGGCTTCCCTCAACTATAAATAACCTATCTATGAAAATGTATTGTGTCCATGTTTTTCATTGTGGGGCTTCCCTCAACTATAAATAACCTATCTATGAACTTAACATTTCAAGCTTTAAAGTTATTATTATTGAAAAAGAGGTAACTTTGAACTACAACACAATGCATAAATATTACTTAATCATTGAGAAAATAATTGAATATTTATTTTATTTTTCTTCTAATATTAAATATTATTTTGTTACTACTCTTTCATCTTTCCTAGTCTCTTTGGTCACGTGTTCTAACTTTAACTATAAGATAACAACATAGAGCTTTTTGTTATTCATTATATTTTAACTATTAATATAAGTGTAGCATAACATGGTCATGGTATTTTATTATACAGTATACTTACCTATTGATTAGGTTAACTATTGATATATGCACTTTGTGATCCTTGTTTTTATAAAATAAAATAAAATTATAGAGATACCTACAACATGAGCCTTGTCAAATCCCAAGGCAATCGACTAGGTGTTGGGTAAAAATCATTGTATCTTGTTTCCAATGTGCCTATGTTTTGCATGGGTTACCTTGGATATGTTTACCTTGTGCTCATATATACCAAAGCTTTGGTATGGTTAAGACCTAATTTTGACTGCGTGCTTTTATATTTATTTTTTTTAGTTTTTCCAACTTAGGCACGGGTGTGATTACAAATCCAAGCACAACAGATTATTCAATTTGACCTTGATTTCACCTCCACGCACTCATATTTGGCTTATGAACTAACAATGTTTTCCTTTTTTATGATTGATTTGGTTGCAGGTACCCCATTCGAACTCAAGAAAATATAAAAAAGGAGTCATATTAACCATGTCAACCACACCTACCATTGCATTCATCATTGAATATGGTTTTTAAGAAAACCTAAAATTAAATATAACAAGAACATAGAAAATTTGAAAAATATGGATAAACACATAATGGAGATGAACTTACATATAACATGTCATTATTTCCAATAATCTATAACATCCATGGATCAAATCTATAGCATCCATGGATCAAATAACAAGCATGTGGTACCTTAATAATGAATGTAAACATATTAACAACATCATATAACAAACCATAGATTGATAAAAACTCATGAGAAAATGAAGTAGAAATAAATGGACCGTCAAATAGTAACCTATTCCAGATTCTTGACCATAGTGTAAACTAGGAGGATACCCTATAGTGACTAGTGTTAGATTTTCCTTATTTACAAAGAATTAGTGTTACTAGTGTTATTTTACTTTGTTAGCATTAACATATATATCATGTACTGAGAAGTAGAAACATAAACAAGAGAAAGAAAAGAACACGAGAGATTTATCCTGGGAAAACCCTAGATGGGGGCAAAAACCCAACAACCTTTCTTAGATAGATTCCGTTCACAAAGGAAGTCCAATTAGATAAACCCTAGAACAAGTGCTAGCTTAACCACAAATACCACCCCAACTACAACAACAACACCATACAAAGGTAGTGCACCTCCTCAAGGAATACCGCACAAGAGAGAGATACCAAAAGAATGAGCAAGAATAAACTGTGCAGCTACAACTACTGCCTCACCTCCTCCAAACTTGTGCCTTGCTTTCATGTAGTTGTGAGAGTGTGAGTGAGTGAACAAATGAGCCAAGACGTCCTCTATTTATAGTCTTCCTGGCCACTAGACTGGGTCGACTTCTTCTTTGGAAATGTGTCTTTTCATTATTACTTTATTCTTCTGGGTCGACTTCTCTTCTATGGTATTTCAATATATGTTCAATGGATCTCTTTCTTTCAGAATATTCTCCACATCTAAGAAAGGTCATCTAAGAGGCAAATATCCTCCCGCAACTACCAAAACATCAACACTCCCTCTTAGCTAGGGAGACATATTTCATGATGTCTCTAGCTGGTAGTCCACTAACTACTCTACAATCTTCTAGAAAACACATGGATACTACAATGCCTTCGGTAGCTCGAATCATCAGGCACAGTCTCTGCGATCAAACAATAATGCACATAGCTACATCCAAATGATCTAGTAATCTCCATGACAATCATCTAGTAGCACACAACTACTACAATGTCATGCAATAGATCACAATTGTTTCCAAGTACTATACAACTATTGTCCAATGACACAGAGTCACTACCAATGGAGCATGTGGTATACCTAGGGAGGTAATATGGGGTACCTAGGGAGGTACCCAATGGGAATGTAGTTATGTGTTATTAGTGGAAGTCATTTAATATATGGGAATGTGGTCATTCAATGTAAGGTGGTCATTCAATGTAAGGTGGACTAGGTCCACTATATTAATAAAGGCCCACTATGGTAGTTGGATGTAATAAATGTGAGAAGGCTCTCTAGAAGGTTCCTAGGAGATAGGGAGAGCTATGTAAAGAAGTCTAGGAAATGTAATGAAACATAATGAAGAATATTGTGATTGTACAAGCAAGGATTGCTTGAGGAGTTTTATCCTTCCATAAGGATTAATATATGGTGTTACCCTACCTCGAGGGTTTTCTCTATTTCGTGTGTTCATGTTATGGTGAATGGTTTATGGTTTATTCTTGGTTATTTCTGAAGTATATTTACAGATCTGATATAGGTACTTAACAATTGGTATCAGAGAACTTTCCTTGGCCAAAGAAAGGAAGATTTGTTTTCTCTTTTTGCAGAATTTTTTTTCTAGGGAAGAAAAAGAGGGCGGCGCACTTCAGGTTCAGATATAAAGTTTGATGAGATAAATTTGGAAAAAAAAATTGGGTATTTGAATTCCTCTCGGAAAAATATCCAATTTCAAAAAAAAAATCAGCTGAAACGGAGTTCGGGAAGTAAAGTTATGAGCATTCTAAATTCAGCAATTTTTCAAGGTTTTTTCGGAAAAAGCCACGATTTTTTGCCGTAACTTATTGCTCTATTTTGGGGGGTTTTTTCATAGCAAGATGTATTTTACATGGAAATTTGATGGCCCTAGTATTGAATCCTTCATTAAAGAAATAAAATCAGTATGGGAAGATACTTGGCCCCATTGGGTAGCTCTCAAATTGCAAGGTGATGCTGCCATTTGGTGGAAATCACTTGATTATGATGAGATGATGAGACTTTCCAATGTAGAATTTGAAAAAATATTGTTAGACAAATGGTCTCATGGAGAAAATCAGGATAAAGAGAGAGCCAAGAGTTTATTTTCATGTGAAAAATCTATATTACAGGTTCATGGTTGTATTCATAAAGAAAATACCATTGCTTCTATTAACCCTAGTTGCATGCATAATTTTATCAATGTTTAGTTGGTTAATAGATTGCAAGTTCCAATAAGGAATATTCAAAGCATAGATGTTGAGGGTGAAAATGTGTTGCATTCATATTTTTATGCTATGGATATGGATAAAGTGGATATTGTTTTGGGATATCCTTGGATAGAATCAGTGGATACCATTAATATTAATGTGCAAAAGAAGTTTTT
>JZKD02S1684619.1:163656-183533 GCA_000966675.3 Picea glauca | reverse complement strand
TCACACTACCAACCTTCCTAACCTCTTAACTCAACAAAAGTATGGTGATCTTGGAAAGCTTCTCTTAATGCTTTTCGAGCACAGAAACAAAATTCTAAAGAATCACAAGTAATTAGTTACACTCTTAAGGTCCGATACACCAATTAGGTCTTAGTGGAAGTTAATCATCATCATCATCATCATCACATATAGTAATTGAAAGTAAAAAAAGAATTATTCTACCAAAAACACTTTCTAAAGTTGAAAAAAAATATGAATAACAAAGGAAAATGTTCATTCTTATCCCACATGGAGATGTGTAATTTCTTCAATGTTAAAGGCATTTAAAAATTTATTAATAACAATCAAAATATTTCAACATCAATTTATAAGGAAATTTTTTATAGTTAAAATATATGTGAGATGTGCAATTCCATCCATCTTAACTCGAGATCTATCGTGACTTAAAAGAGATTAAACCTAAAAAAATTCAAATTCATAATATATTTAATCAACCCAAAAAATTCACAATATACCTTACCATCAAACATGGTTTCTGGAATTTGACAAATTTTAATTTAAATTTTAATAAAAAAAATTAAATTGATATAAATGTAAATATAAAATATTATTAAAAGAGATTAAATCCATTTTTACATTAAAAACATAAAATCGTTTTGTAAGTGGATAAAAAAAAAAAAAAAAACAGTACATAACCAAATTCAGATTCGAATAATACCTAAATAAAATTCAAATTCATAAAATATTTGAGCTTATTCCTTACATACCACCATTTTAGAACAAACACAAATTATAATATATTATAAAATCTTATAATTAAATCAATGGATTTCATTGTTTAACATACCCTGTTATAGTTATCGATCACTGTCTTGAATTCAAATGTATCATATTCAAATCATGTGAGAAGCATCGTAGATCACCAGCAACGTTTGCTGGCGTAGCAATTGTTTTGGAATATCTTTTGATCATCACATTTTTTCTAAAAATAACACAAATATTCCAGTCCTTTCATTTCATAATTGTATCTAGATTCCTCAAACCACAACCACAAATAGAAACAGAAAGTAAATTGATTCTCAGGAAGAAAAGAGAGAGAAACAACGCCAGATCTTCCACACCTTTTGATTTCATCATTGTGAGGAGCCCACAATTAAAATGAGCATGACAACGTACCGGCCATCTTGGAAATTATAAAGAACGAACGAAACACAACAACATAAGAACAGTGAATATATCACAGGTCAGCCATATCATAAGAACAGTGAATATATCACAGGTCAGCCATATCTCATTCACCGATTCCTTCATAAATTATTAGTTATGGCACTGTGTATATATATCATTCAATTCATGACAGGTAGCATATTTAACGCAGAGCAGCCACCCTGGCCCGCAATATTAACGTAGTTTTGTCCTCCATGACTTGATTTCCCAATCACAATTGGTCATATCAATCATTAATTATATTCTATTCCTTTAGTTTTTACGAACTTTTTATTTTCAAAGCAGCAAAAATATCATCATCTTCATGTTCATGTTTATTGGAAAATCTTTATTTACATTTAATCAATCATTGTGTGTAAATTACATTTAATCAATCATTTTATTGGTAATTTATATTTGGATTTCCCACTTGACTCTAACTCCTTTGCATGCACACCATAACAACACTTCCAAATTATGATTTTTTTTTAAATGGATTTTTTTATTTCTTTTATTAATTGTCCACATGGAATGACATAACTCCCTCAACAAAAATATACATATATTCATTCTATTCATTTCCACTCACATTTGAAAGTCTAACACAATTAAATTGATTATGTTTAAAAGACAAAGAAAAATAATTGTGCACTAAATATGTCATATCTTTTATTTTATCATTTCATATGAAATTAATAAGGTATTCTCCATGTTGGAAATTAAGATAACAATGTACTAAGTGATGAGCCTTATTATTGTCCATTCTAAAGGTTCATTTTTGACACAATTTTTCCACCAGAAAATGATTTAATGTTTGCTTTTGATCATATTTAACAGTTAGTCATGGGTATTTTGTATGTTTCTTAATGAATGTATTTTTGTATGTTGCTTAATGAATGTATGATTGAAGTGGATTCTTGTGTATAATATATCTTTTTGCACTAATGCTTTTGTCAAAAGACGTATATTCCGCCAACCATGGTGAACTATAGGAGTTAAGGGCACCAACCTCCTAGAAACAGGGGATCTTGTCTCCCTTAAGGAGCATCCATCCAATGATCAAGGGAAGTTATCCCTACCTACCTCCAATAGTGCTCCTTATGCATTAATGACCACTTCTGTTCAATAACAGTTGAAGATACAGGTGTAAAGGGCTAAGATCCCTCATTTACCCATTTCTCTCCTTGATTTAGGGAGGGAGGTAAAAATTTCTAGCTATATAGAGATCTCTAGTCTAGGACAGTGAGAGGGAGAATTTTGGAGAAGGATTGTGTGGAAAGTTTGTGAGGACTTGTATTGAAAAATCATATTTTTCCCACTCTTAATGTATTACTAATATTTACGAAATAAAGATGGTTTTTCTTTCAGTCTATTAAAGTTTCTTTTAGGATCCTTGTGCTTCATGGGTAGGGCTCATCCAAGAGGGCTCAAGGACCTATTGATGATTGAATCCGTCAGGACCGAAACGCCAACCTCATGGGGTACATATCTCTCGTTTTTTTAGAGGTGGTACTCCTCTTTGTTTTAATATTTTCTTAGACCTTTAGATTTTTTAGAATATAGGACTTTGAGGAAGTCCATCGTGAAAATCAAAGAAATATAAAAATTGCAAGAAAAAGGTAACAAGAAAGAAATTATTAATTTTTTTTTTTATAAAAGAGTTCCTAAGAAATGACCAAGGAGCTCACACTTCATATACTTGAAAAATATAGACAAAATTTCCTCACATCCATCATAGTTAAACTAAATATTTTTTATCACATAAAATAAAAGAATATGGTATGCATGCATAAGAGAACTTTAATAGAGTAAACACACTGGGACCTCAAATAAAGATAATGATAGATCAATCTCAGATAATTTATACTCAAAAATCAGAGTTATAAAATACAGTTAAAACTGATCCAAAATAGTTCTCTTGGGATTTCTTAGAAATATATAGTGTATTACAAATCCTTGAAATTTAAATGTGTTTGTCCTTAGGACTAGGATTGGAGCTCCCACGGACCATAAAGAAAATACAAACAAGAAGTAAGTTGTAGAAGGAGGATGGTGGGCGATGACAGAGTAGAAAGACTTGGAAAGAAGACAGGGAGAAGCTATCAGATTTCGGTTAAACCTTTCTAATCAAAGAAGCAAAGTATTTGGATTAAAAACTAAGAAAGAAAGAAAGAAATGATCAACATGAACTTGCTATGATGGTCTCTCTCATTTCTACTTGTTTTCTGATGTCATTTTATTGTTTTCATTGATGGTTATAGGAATCGTCTCAACTGCTTCTTGCCCTTCTTTGGTTAATTTTTCAATTTCCTTTTTTAACCAATCTTTAATGTAGTTTTTCATTGGTGCGATGTTTATTTCATGCCTGATTTTAATGTTGAATAATTCACCTTCCAAGTCTCTTAAGTCAAGAGAAATACCATGTACTGCTTCCTCAATATATTGATTTTTCATAGAATAATCAATTAGAAGATTGTTTATCTCTTCTTCATTATATTCAAGTATGCCATAAAAATTTTCAACTGATAACCCCTTAAATATCTCAACTTGTTCATCAAATTGTTGCTTTGTTAGAAACATTGAATTACAAATTAATTTGGGGTCTTGTATTTCGTTAGTGCCTCCTACTAGATCTACCTCTATGAGTCTTTTGAACAGTTCTTCTCTTTTCAGTATGGATTTGTTGCATGCTTGAACAATGTTACTCAAATTCTTAATATTTTCCTTCCATCAAGAATTTAGTTTTTTTATTCGGCTTGGAGAATGCATATCCTCCTCTCTTCTTCTCAATTATGTCATGTTTTAGAGTTTAATTCCAAATGGTAAGACAACATCATTGTAGAAACCTTCTTCATTCTTTAAATCAATTTGCATATACTCATGAAAAATATGTGCCCTTGAGCCAAAAGAAACAATATTTTTTGATACCTCCCATGCTTCTAGTATTAGTGCCATTCTTTTCTTAATATTTTTTTTCTACATAGCTCCGAACCGATGTGAGTAGACTTGAAGATACTTTCAACTTAATGGAAGGTGTGGTTGGTTTGACCATTGAAAAAGGACTTGCCAGGATTCAAAGAGGCATTAAGGAATTTTCCAATTCTTTGATCCTTTCTTTTAACTTAGCATTTTCAGCTTCTAATCCATCAATAGAATTGTTAAGAGAATCCTCAGTTGCACTATGAATTTTAGAGATTTGGGACGGTCACATGTCTTTCAAGTCAACCTCTGAGCGATATTTTCCCTTTTTATTTTTCTGATCACCTCTTTCTACAATCAATTTTATAGACTCCTTATAAAAAATAACACTTTGAAAAGAGAAGGATTCCTCTTCACTAAAATTCTCAATTGAAAAATCTTCCAATAAAGAATTTTGTTGAGTTATATTTTTTGGTTGTTCCATCGTAGGAAATATTTTCTCAATATCCACCTCTATCTCCATGTCATCCAGAGAAAATATCTGGATGTTGTTTTCTATAAGGTTGTCCTCTTCCTCTTGTATGAAATTCTTATTTTCTTTCTCACAAGTAACTTATGTGAATTATTGATTTTTCCGGGGGGAGGATTCTTCTCTCCTCCACCGCTTGAACTACTGTTGGAAACATTTCTAACTAGGTGAGTCATTGGAGCATTGCTCTGGGATGTGGTAATTTTGGGAGTAACTACTAGAAACTGGGTGCTCCTTTCACTGGGACCCTTTCCTTTTTTCTTATAAAACTCATTAGTACCGAGCATTGTTTCTAGGTCGCCATCTTCATGTACAAGAGTACTTTGGTTGTTACCTTATTTTTCTTCATTCAAGGTATTCTATATGAACGAGTTACTGAATCCCACCAAAAACATGTTTTGTACAAATATTTTGTTAGGATCAAATCCCTCGATCTTTTCAACATACTTTAAGTTCACATTGTTGAAATGGCTTGCAAACTCGTCAATTTTATTTATGTTTCTAAAAATGAAATATCCAATATTCCATGGCAAGGGGATAAATAGTTTTTTCGTTTTTTCATGGAAAAAATGTAACCCAAAGTTGTATTTCCTTTCCACCTCTGTAATAAACAAATTTTCAGATACATGATATTGGAGAAAAGAGGGATTTTCTTTGGAACAGAATATCCTGATGAAACTATGATTTTCCATTTGTTCTATCGTTCCCTTTTTCTCTAAGAATTTGTTAGCCTGGTCATTTATCCTTGGAGTATTTTCACCAAGCAACATGCCTTTGAAGAACAAGACAAAATCATTTTAATCTTCGTAAAAATACAGAGAGGTCTTATGTCTCCACAATGCATGATACTAGAAGGTAACTGGATCTATTTCACAATTCACCCTCTTACTTATAGTCAAATTTGGAAATTGGTAATAATAAACTATAGAAAATATGAAACAGGAAGCCATAAATAATTTTTTGTCCCTTTTATAGTGTGATAAATGGGATGAGATTTAGATACAAATCAATTTTCCCCAGACAAAGATGGCTTGTTCTTTCACTATAAAATATAAAATATATAAAATCATGCAAGAAATGGTAGCAGTGCTTTCTTGACCTATCAACCTAGTGACTAACCATGTGATCTCTTGAAACGAGTTTTTAAAAGAGTCAACCGAGATCCTGGTTATGTATTCTAGAATAGGCGTAGGATTCTCCAAATATTCAAGAAAAAGGTCAATTCAATTGTTATGTTTATTTAGAAAATCTATGCAATCTTCTCCTTTGAAGTTAAGTGCTGGCTTTGGGAGCTTCAACATATTGTGAAAAACTTGCGGTGAAAGGGAAATGGGGGAACAATCTTGGATTTGTATAATTATCTAGCTTGGCACGTACTTCTCCATGCACCATGCAACAAGTTATTTACAATCAAATACCTCAGGAACACACACTGTGTGAGGGACTTTGGATGCCCAGATTATGACTTTCTGTGTAGGAGGAGAGGAGTAGTGTGAATATGATCTAGACCATTGAAAGCTCTGGTCTTCATGACCAAAGATATTTAAAGTATCACCACAAAACTGTTTTCTAGCTACTGCTTCCATTAGGCCGACTGGAGTATTTTTTCAGCTAAATAATAACTTGAAATAAATATTTTCGAAGAGATGAAAATAATATAATCCTTTGGAAAATGGAGAATTAATGCAATTTAATGAGTAATCTGCTCGAGTCTTTAGTCATCAATGAAAATATTTTGAGATCCTTCAAAATTAGTTTTTAACATTAAATAACATTTAATGCATATTGGAAAAAGCACAAGGATGGCAAGGACGAATGAGAGAATATTTGAATATGAAGCTTTTCATGAACCCGCCAACTCGAGAATCTATGAACCCGCAGTTATGGATAATAAAAAATAGGTTAATTTTAGAAAAACGGTCGGTCGTACTTGCATGTAGGAGAAATAAAATTCTTTAGGGCTCGGGACCCTTGACAAATCCGATCCTTGTAATGAGGACCAATGAATTTTGGGTGCAAAGTAGAGATCATGGAACTTGGGGAATGAAGGCTCGAACCCAAGAATCCATGAAGTTGGAAAAAAGGATAATTATAATATAGCTAGGTAGTCGGTCGGACTTGTGACATAGGAAATCAGATGGGGATGAAGGCCCAGAAACCCACCTACTCGCAAACTTGCCGATTTTATTTTTTGAAATAGGACTAAGTATGGTAAGTAGAAAGGGATAGAAGAAAGGAAAAAATGAAAAAGGGAAACAGGGGTAGGTAAAGAAGAGGGAAATTAAATGGAAAAAATAAGTTGGGAAAATAGAAAGGGGGAGGAAATTTTGGAAGCAGGAATTGATCTCAATAGGACCCTATTGTTATTTTTGTAGTTTTCATGCATAACAGTTAGTGCCTACATAATATTTCATTCTCTCTTAAATTTTGATACAATTTTGCATGATCAATTTCATTTTTTGTTAAGGTTATCACTAACTGGTCAGTTGCAAAAACATCTTGTAGAAATGTTCAATAACCTTTTGGAGAACTCCTAGGTCCCTCCCAAGGCTAAGAACCATAGATTCACTTCATTTATTTATAGTCTATATTTTTTCATGCTTTTAAATACTTTCACTACCTTTTTAGACTCCATTTTGCTTCTTGTAAGAGTTTCTGATAGAAACTGTATAGTTCTTGTAGAACTGCATAGTTTTTTATAGAAATCTCCCGTAGATCTATTTTATCTTCAGATTCGGACTTAGATTAATCTTCTTTTCTTGAAAGCATCAATAAATAATAAAAGGACATTTATATTTATATTCATCAAAGGGTGAGATTGTTTTATTCATGAGATTGTTTTATTCATGAATTAATCGTGTTTCTTTAGTTTAATCTTCTTGATTCAGTATTCTTTTATGCAGTTAGAATAAGTTCATCATTTTTCTTCAGTTTGATTTTATTGATTCAATATTCTTTAATGCAATTAGAATAAGTTCATATTTTTACTTATGTTTAATATTCTTGATCCAATATTCTTTAATGTAGTTAGAATAATTTATTTTCACACAATTTAGGTAAGCTACACTTCCATATTGATGTGTTTCATTCAAGCAATTAGTTTAGAGTTTCTCTCTGTCATTTAATTTTCCTGTGCATTTTTAGCCTTTGATGAGTGTCAAATATTTTCTACCAACAATTGCATTTTGCACATACAATGCATAACAACTCTTAAGTTTGTATGAACCTGAGGTTGAGAAGTAAAGTAGGAAACCAATGGTATAGTAAATCATTGTTGTTATTCCTAGGACCATCACTTTTTGGCATCGTTTCTAGGGAGATGATGAAGTATGCATGTTTTATTTTTTTCATTTTTGTTTCCTTTTGTGCGACACGGAGAAATAAAAAGGATACCTAAGTCACAAGGTCAAATTCACTATAGAATGTTTGCAGTGTAACAATCCAAGAGATTTTACTTTGTGTGAGTATTGCTAAGATCCTTGTCACACTCTCTTTTTTCATTATATACAAGAAAAAAAAACAATTTTCACTTTCTTTTTATTTCATGAATGAATAGACCTAGAGATATCAAAAGAAAAATTTTACCAAAAAATCTCCATCACAAAAATAGGTCCAAGAAATCCATAGATTGGTCTTGAAACAATAGAAAGTTTCCTGGAAAGGGATGCTAGAGAATTTGAAAATATTTTAGAAGAGATTCAATACTCATCTCATATCATGGTCGGTGAAGAATAAATGTTTTAGTTTCTTATTCAAAATCCAATGGAGAAGCCAAGATGAAAAATATTAATCCTTCTTCCTTATCTCATTTTCATGCGCTTGTTTATGAAGATCCTGGAACTTTCTTGTTTAATTTTGCAGTTATATGCAGGGCATATGATTATACCACTAGAAAACAAAAGCTCAAATATGTTCCTTCTACCTTGAATAATTTAACTTTAAGATGGTTTATGATCTTGGAGGGAAATAGTACCACAACTTCAGATGAAATGAAAAATACCTTCAATGAAAGATAAAGAGACTATTGTAGAGCGAGAGATACATGGGATGAGATTTTCAGAATGACACAAGGACCTAATGAATCTCTAGAAGAATTTGAAGAGATATTTAAACTAAGCTACAAGAGAGATCAAAATTTCACTCTGGACGAAGACTTGAACTCAAGCTTGTATTACTTATAGGAGTAAGAGAATATCTGATGGAAACATTGAATCTTCTATCCAATGGAGATATATATCACTTGGACTATTGTGATATCAAAAGAATATTAAAGAACCACTCAAGGTCCTCCAAAAAGAAAGGTAAGAGTAGGAGAGGTTTGACTTCTCAATCTTCTAACCCTACAAATCATATAAATAATGAATTAGGAAGATTAATAGAGGACATGAAAACTGATATTTTACACTATTTAGCTATGCAAATGGATACCTTGTAGATAAAAAATAAACATGAGGAAGCATTACAATAAATGAAAATAAAACTTATACATTTGAGGAGAAATAACTTATACCTCAACCACAACCCACAAACCTTGTAGATAAAAAATAAACATGATGAATCATTACAAGAAAAGAAAAGAAAACTTATACATCTGAGGAAATTGATTATGCTCAAAAGAAAAAGAAAAATAATTGCACACTAAATATGTCATACCTTTTATTTCATCATTTCATATGAAATTGATAATGTGTTTTCCATGCTAGAAATTAAGATGGCAATGTACTACATGACAAGCGTCATTATTGTCCATTCTAAAGGCTCATCTTTAGCACATTTTTTCCACTAGAAAATGACTTAATGTTTTCTTTTGACCATATTTAATAGTGTGTCATGGGTTTTTTGTATGTTTCTTAATGAATGTATAATTGAGGTGGATTCTTGTGTATAATATATCTTTTTGCACTAATGTTTTTTTCAAAAGACATATATTCCACCTACCAGATTGAACTTCAGGAGTCAAGGGAACTGACCTGCTATAAACATGGGATCTTGTCTCCCTAAAGGAGCTGTCAATGAAAGATGAAGGGAAATTATCCCTACCTACCTCCAAGAGTGCTCTTTGTGCATTAATGACCACTTCTGACCAACAAAAGTTGAAGATATAGGTGTAAATGGATGAGATCCCTCATTTACCCATTTTTCTCCTTGATTTAGGGAGGGAGGTCGAACTCTCTAGCTATATATAGACATCTAGTCTAGGAGAGCGAGAGGGAGAATTTTGGAGAAGGATTGTATGGAAATTTTGTGAGGACTTGTATTGAGAACTCAGAGCTTTCCTTTTCATGTTGTATTACTGATATTTATGAAATAAATATGGTTTTTCTTTTTGTCTATTAAATTTTCTTTTAGGCTCCTTCTGTTTCATCAGTAGGGCCCATCCAAGAGGGCTCAAGGACCCTATTGTTATTTTTGTACTTTTCATGCATAAAAAACAATGCCTAGATAGTATTTCATTCTCTCTTAAAGTTTGATATGGTTTTGCATGATAAGTTTCAGTTTTTGTTAAGGTTGTGACTAACTGGTCAGTTGTAGCAACACCCTGTAGAAATGTTCAATAACCTTTTGAAGCACTCCTAGGTGTATCCCAAGGCTAAGAACCATAGATTCACTCCATTTATTTATAGTCTAGTTGTTTTCATGCTTTTAAAGACTTGCACTACCTTTTTAGACTCCATTTTTCTTCTTGTAGGAGTTTCCTATAGAAATTGTATAGTTCCCATAGAAATGCACAGTTCCTATAGGAATATCCTGCAGGTCTATTTAAACTTCAGATTTTGACTTAGCTTAATATTATTTTCATGAAAGCATGAATAAATAAATTTAGATTTATATTGATCAAAGCGTTATCTTCTTTTATTCATGCATTAGTATAGATTTATATCTATTAACCACTTTCTATCATAACTTAGATTAAATTTATCTTTAGCCCCCGAGGGGCAGCTCCATTGGAAAGTGTTGTGATACGAAGTGTTATGTTCGATGAGGTTTTGAGTTCAAATCCCCATGATTTACCCATGCCTATGGAAGGGGAATATATATGGCACCTAGAGGTTATAGTGGTCAGAATCAACCTCGTGTCACACGAGTACGAGACTGACTCAGTTATCAATTTCTCTAGTCATAAAAAAAATAAAAATTGAATTAACAATTTTTCTTCATTTTAATATTCTTGATTCAATATTCCTTAATGTAATTAGAATAAGTTCATCTGTTTTCTTCAGTTTAATCTTATTGATCCAATATTATTTAATGCAGTTAGAATAAGTTCATCTATTTTCTTTAGTTTAATATTCGTGATCCAATATTCTTTATTGCAGTTAGAATAAGTTATTTTCATGAAATTTATATTAGATACACTTTCAGATTGACGTGTTTTCTTCAGGAAATTCGTTCAGAGCTACTTTTTGTCATTTATTTATCCAACACATTTTAGCCTTTGATCAGTCTCAAACCTTTACTACCAAAAATTGCATACTTCACATATAGTGCATAACACTTGTTAAGTTTGTATGAACCTAGGGTTGAAAATTAAAGTAGTGTTGTGGGGTTATTCTACCCTACGGACTAACGAACTAGGGTCTAAGCTCGCATGCAGATCATGACCCTTAATAGACTTATTTTAACCTTCCACCCTCATCTAAACCCCTTTTTTTCACAAGCAAACAAAGGAAGAAGTAACTAACCTTTAATTGTCGGTCGGTGTAGATCCTCCGTTGAGTCCTATCTTCTTACTGCTACTCCTTCCAAATACAAACCTGCAATCAAGACAAGACAATGCATGCATGCTACTATTCTTCTAAAGGGTTAGAGACTAACATAAATCCAATAAAAAATATAATATCAATGTGTTCGAGACGGGAAAAGCTTTCTTTATTAATCTCAAAAATGAATCACTTACAATGATTACCGAGATCGGCCACCGTTCCTTGTTCCTGATCCTGGGCTTCTCCTCTTCTTTGTCCTCCAACTGCTTTGCTTGAATACTCCTAAAGCTTGAGGAATGGATAAAGGGTTGGGACAAACTCAGGTCGGCAATTTGGCAGAGTTTCTTTGCTAAGATTTTTCCCTTTCAATAGTACCCCTACCCCTCCTTTTATAGGCTAGAAGGAGCTAGGGTTTTAGGCGAACTCTCGGCCATGCATGGACGGGAGTTCCAGTTAACTGACAAAAAGCCTTGTGTCTCGGCGGAAAGTTTCATGATTTTTTGTTTTGTTAGGTAACCACGGGCTGTAGTGAGTTAGCCCGCGGGTACCCGCATGCAGTAAAAGGTCAGAAAGCGGTCCCCCGCGCCCAGTGAGAGGTTAGGGCACGGGTTGCTTGTTTTAAGTGGTTTTTCAAGGTTTTATTCAGCATGGCTTTGGCAAGGAAGAGGCATGAGTTGGCCTGATGGTAGGTAAGCCTATGTGGTGCATTTTAGGGTTATAACAGATGCCCCCTAATGTGTGAGGTCAGAAGAGCATCTGATGGACGAAATACATTACCAATTCTTTACCAATCTATACTGATATGCTGAATGAGTGAGCCCAGGAATCAAGAATTAGGAATGGTGGCCGATCTCGGTAATCATTGTAAGTGATTCATTTTTGAGATTAATAAAGAAAGCTTTTCCCGTCCCGAACACATTGATCTTATATTTTTTATTGGATTTATGTTAGTCTCTAACCCTTTAGAAGAATAGTAACATGCATGCATTGTCTTGTCTTGATTGCAGGTTTGTATTTGGAAGGAGCAGCAGCAAGAAGATAGGACTCAACGGAGGATCTACACCGGCCGACGATTGAAGGTTAGTTACTTCTTCCTTTGTTTGCTTATGAAAAAAAGGGGTTTAGATGAGGGTGGAAGGTTAAAGGCAGTCTATTAAGGGTCATGATCTGCATGCAAGCTTAGACCCTAGTTCGTTAGTTCGTAGGGTAGAATAACCCCACAACAAGTAGGAAACCAAGGGTATAGTAAATCATTGTTGTTATTCCTCAGACCATCACTTTTTGGTGCCATTTCTAGGGAGATGTTGAAGTATGCATGTTTTTTTTTTTTTCATTTTTGTTTTCTTTTGTGTGACCTAGAGAAATAAAAGGATACCATAGTCACAAGGCCAACTTCACTATAGAATTTCTATAGTGTAACAACCCAAGCACTTTCACTTCATGTAAGTATTGAAAAGATCCTTTTTATACTCTCTTTTTGCATTATATAAAAAACAAAACAATTTTTCACTTTCTTTTGATTTTGTGAATGAATAGAGCTAGAGATAGGAAAGTGAAATTTTACCAAAAATCCCCACCACAAAAATAGGTCCAAGCAATCCATAGATTGGTCCTGAAACATTAGAAATTTTCTTGGAAATGGAAGCTAGAGAATTTGAAAATCCTATAGAAGAGAGTTATTCCTCCCCTCGTGTCATGGTCGGAGAAGAAGAAATATTTGATTTCCCTATTCAATAATCTGATGGAGAAGCCAAGATGAAAAATATTAATTCTTCTTTCTTATTTCATTTTCATACGCTTGTTTCTCAATATCCTGACATTTTCTTGTTTGATTTTTCAGTTATATGCAAGACATATGATTAGACCACTAGCAAACAAAATATCATTTTTTTTCCTTCTACCTTGAAGAATTCAACTCTAATATGGTTTATGATATTGGAGGGAAATAGTACCAGAACTTGGGATCAAATGAAAAATACCTTCATTGAAAGATAAATAGATTATTGTAGAGCAAGAGAGACAAGGGATGAGATTTTTAGAATGACATAAGGACTTGATGAATTTATAGAAGAGTTTGAAGAGATATTTAAACTAGGCTACAAGAGAGCTCAAATTTTAACTCTAGACAAAGAATCACTCAAGCTTGACATATTACTCAGAGGAGTAAGAGAATATCTTATGGAAACATTGAATATTCTATCCAATGGAGATATCTATAAGTTGTACTATGATGATATCAAAAGAATATTCAAGAACCACTCAAGGTCCTTGAGAAAGAAAGGTAGAAGTAGTAGAGGTTTGACATCTCAATCTTGTAACCCTATAACTCATATAAAGAATGAATTAGGAAGATTAGTAGAGGACACAAGTGACAAGAACTAATATTTTACACTCTTTAGACATGCAAATGGATACATTGCAGATAAAAAAGAAACATGATGAAGCAATACAAGAAAATAAAATAAAACTTATACACCCGAGGAAAAATAACTTATACCTCAACCAGAAACCCCTCCTTACCTTGAAATATTACAAGAAAATAAAACTTATACATTTGAGGAAAAATAACTTTTAGGAGAGCTTAAGAATTTGTGTATTAAGATACCACTCTTACAAGTTTTTAAGGAAATCAAAGATACCCCTATCAAATTTGACTATCTCAAATAAAGTGTTGGTAATTTGTAAGTAGGCAAACTCCCAAATATCTCATTCCTAAAACACATTGCAACTCAATTAAATTTATTCTCATAAAAACAAAGAAAAATAAACAGTATCCAACTAAATATTTTTTATATTTGGATTTCCCACTTGACTCCATTTCCTTTACATAAACATCATAACAACACTTCCAAATTATGATTCTTTTTCCTTTTTTCTATCTTTTTTTTTTAATTTCTTTTATTAATTGTCCAGATGGGATGACATAACTCCCTCAATAAAAGTACATATATGTTCATTTTATTCATTTCCACTAACATTTGAAAGTCTAAACACAATTAAATTGATTATGCTCAAAAGACAAAGAAAAATAATTGTACACTAAATATGCCATACCTTTTATTTCATCATTTCATATGAAATTAATAAGGTATTTTCCATGCTTGAAATTAAGATAACAATGTACTACTTGATGAGCCTCATTATTTTCCATTCTAAAGGCTCATATTTGGCACATTTTTTCCACCAGAAAATGATTTAACATCATATTTAATAGTTAGTCATGGGTATTTTGTATGTTGCTTAATGAATGTATGATTGAATTGGATTCTTGTGTATAATATATCTTTTTGCACTAATGTTTTTGTCAAAAGACGTATATTCCACCAAATAGGTTGAAATATAGGAGTTAAGGGCACCAACCTCCTAGAAACAAGGGATATTGTCTCCCTTAATGAGCTTCCATCCAATGATCAAGGGAAATTATCCCTACCCACCTCCAAGATCACTCCTTGTGCATTAATGACCACTTCTGATCAATAACAGTTCAAGATATAATTGAGATCCCTCATTTACCCATTTCTCCCCTTGATTTAGGGAGGGAGGTCAAACTTTCTAGCTATATATAGAGCTCTAGTCTAGGAGAGCAAGAGGGAGAATTTTGGAGAAAGATTGCATGGAAAGTTTTTGAGGACATGTATTGAGAAATCATATTTTTCCTTCTCTTAATCTATTACTGATATTTACAAAGTAAATATGGTTTTTCTTTCAGTCTATTAAAGTTTCTTTTAGGATCCTCATGCTTTGTGGGTAGGGCTCATCCAAGAGGGCTCAAGGACCTGTTGACGATACCAAAACAACAACCTCACGAGGGTACAAATCTCCTTGCATTTTTTTAGAGGTGGTACTCCTCTTTGTTTTAAGATTTTCTTAGACCTCTAGATTTTTTAGAATATACCACTTTGAGGAAGTCCGTCATGAAAACTTATACATATGAGGAAAAGGAACTTTTAGGAGAGCTTAAGAATTTGTGTATTAATATACAACTCTTACAAGTTTTTAAGGAAATCAAAGATACCACTATCAAATTTGACCATATCAAATAAAGTGTTGGTAATTTGTAAGTGGGCAAACTTCCAAATATCTCATTCCTAAAACACATTGCAATTCAATTAAATATATTCTCATAAAAAAAAAGAAAAATAAATAGTATCCAACTAAATATTTTTTATATTTGGATTTCCCACTTGACTCCAACTCCTTTACATACACATCATAACAACACTTCCAAATTATGATTCCTTTTTTCTTTTTTCTATCTTTTTTTTAATTACTTTTATTAATTGTCCAGATGGGATGACATAATTCCCTCAACAAAATTACAAATATGTTCATTTTATTCATTTCCACTAGCATTTGAAAGTCTAAACACAATTAAATTGATTATGTTCAAAAGACAAAGAAAAATAATTGTAGACTAAATATGCCATACCTTTTATTTCATCATTTCATATGAAATTAATAAGGTATTTTCCATGCTCGAAATTAAGATAACAATGTACTATTTGATGAGCCTTATTATTTTCCATTCTAAAGGCTCATCTTTGACACATTTGTTCCACCATAAAATGATTTAATGTCATATTTAATAGTCAATCATGGGTATTTTGTATGTTGCTTAATGAATGTATGATTGAAGTGGATTCTTGTGTATAATATATCTTTTTGCACTAATGTTTTTGTCAAAAGAAGTATATTCCACCAAGTAGTTTGAACTATATGAGTTAAGGGCACCAACCTCCTAGAAACAGGGGATATTGTCTTCTAACCCTATAACTCATATAAAGAATGAATTAGGAAGATTAGTAGAGGACACAAGAACATGTATGATTTTAAGGATGGAAATTTATTTAAAAATCTAGAAACCATAGCGAATCTTATTAATCCTTCATATGCCAACTACAAAATGTTTGGCAATAGTTTGGTAAAAATATTCAAATTTCTAAGTATTTTATATAGGTTGTATAAAATTTTGGCGATTTTTAAGGTAAAATAATTTTATCCTATAGAATTTAGGTGAATCATTTTTTGAATAGCAAATCATTTTTTTGGAAAAACCTTGCACAATTAGCCCATGAGAAAAATTTTGCCCCTAAAATCATCCCTTCTCGACAAGAACTAATATTTTACACTCTTTAGATATGAAAATGGATACCTTGCAGATAAAAAAGAAACATGATGAAGCATTACAAGAAAAGAAAATAAAACTTATACATCCGAGGAAAAATAACTTATACCTCAACCACAAACCCCTCCTTACCCTAAAATATTACAAGAAAAGAAAACTTATGCATCTGAGGAAAAATAACTTTTAGGAGAGCTTAAGAATTTGTGTATTAAGATACCACTCTTACAAGTTTTTAAGGAAATCAAAGATACCACTATCAAATTTGACTATCTCAAATAAAGCGTTGGTAATTTGTAAGTAGGCAAACTTCCAAATATCTCATTCCTAAAAGACATTGCAATTCAATTACATTTATTTTCATAAAAAAAAGGAAAAATAAATAGTATCCAACTAAATATTTTTAATATTTGGATTTCCCACTTGACTCCAACTCCTTTACATACACATCATAACAACACTTCCAAATTATGATTTCTTTTTTCTTTTTTCTATCTTTTTTTTTAATTTATTTTATTAATTGTCTAGATGGGATGACATAACTCCCTCAACAAAAATATAGATATGTTCATTTTATTCATTTCCACTAGCATTTGAAAGTCTAAACACAATTAAATTGATTATTCTCAAAAGACAAAGAAAAATAATTGTACACTAAATATGCCATAACTTTTATTTCATCATTTCATATGAAATTAATAAGGTATTTTCCATGCTCGAAATTTAGATAACAATGTATTACTTGATGAGCCTCATTATTTTCCATTATAAAGGCTCATCTTTGGCAAATGTTTTCCACCAGAAAATGATTTAATGTCATATTTAATAGTCAGTCATGGGTATTTTGTATGTTGCTTAATGAATGTATGATTGAAGTGGATTCTTGTTTATAATATATCCTTTTTCACTAATGTTTTTGTCAAAAGACGTATATTCCACCAGCTAGGTTGAACTTTAGGAGTTAAGGGCACCATCCCCCTAGAAATAGGGGATATTGTCTCCCTTAAGGAGCTTCCATCCAATGATCAAGGGAAATAATCCTCACCTACCTCCAAGATCGCTCCTTGTGCATTAATGACCACTTATGATTAATAACAGTTGAAGATAAAACTGAGATCCCTCATTTACCCATTTCTTTCCTTGAGTTAGGGAGGGAGGTCAAACTTTCTAGCTATATACAAAGCTCTAGTCTAGGAGAGAGAGAGGGAGAATTTTGGGGAAGGATTGTGTGGAAATTTTTTGAGGAGTTGTATTGAGAAATCATATTTTTCCTGCTCTTAATGTATTACTGATATTTACAAACTAAATATGGTTTTTCCTTGAATCTATTAAAGTTTCTTTTAATATCCTTATGCTTCGTGGGTAGGGCTCATCCAAGAGGGCTCAAGGACCTGTTGACGATTGAATCTGTCAGGACTGAAACAACAACCTCACGAGGGTACAAATCTCCTTGCATTTTTTTAGAGTTGGTACTCCTCTTTGTTTTAAGATTTTCTTAGACCTCTAGATTTTTTAGAATACAGGACTTTGAGGAAGTCCATCATGAAAACTTATACATTTGAGGAAAAAGAACTTTTAGGAGAGCTTAAGAATTTGTGTATTAAGATACCACACTTACAAGTTTTTAAGGAAATAAAAGATACCACTATCAAATTTGGCTATCTCAAATTAAGTGTTGGTAATTTGTAAGTAGACAAACTTCCAAATATCTCATTCCTAAAACACATTGCAATTCAATTAAATTTATTCTCATAAAAAAAAAGAAAAATAAATAGTATCCAACTAAATATTTTTTATATTTGGATTTCCAACTTGACTCTAACTCCTTTACATACACATCATAACAACACTTCCAAATTATGATTCCTTTTTTCTTTTTTTCTATCTTTTTTTTTTTAATTTATTTTATTAACTGTCCAGATGGGATGACATAAATCCCTCAACAAAAATACAGATATGTTCATTTTATTCATTTCCACTGGCATTTGAAATTCTAAACACAATTAAATTTATTATGGTCAAAAGACAAAGAAAAATAATTGTACACTAAATATGCCATACCTTTTATTTCATCATTTCATATGAAATTAATAAGGTATTTTCCATGCTCGAAATTAAGATAACAATGTACTACTTGATGAGCTTCATTATTTTCCATTCTAAAGGCTCATCTTTGGCACATCTTTTCCACCAGAAAATGAATTAATGTCATATTTAATAGTCAGTCATGGGTATTTTGTATGTTTCTTAATGAATGTATGATTGAAGTGGATTCTTGTGTATTATATATATTTTTGCATTAATGTTTTTGTCAAAAGATGTATATTCCACCAACTAGGTTGAACTATAGGAGTTAAGGGCACCAACATCCTAGAAACAGGGGATATTGTCATTTAACCCTATAACTAATATAAATAATGAATAAGGAGTATTATTAGAGGACACAAGAATATGGATGATTTTAAGGATTGAAATTTATTTTAAAATTTAGAAACCTTAGCGAATCTTACGAATCCTTCATATGCCAACTACAAAATGTTTGGCGATATTTTTGTAAAAATATTCAAATTTCTAAGGATTTTATATAGGTTGTATAATTTTTTTGCGATTTTTAAGGTGAAATAATTTTATCCTATAGAATTTGGGTGAATCATTGTTTTGGGAAAAACCTTGGAAAATTAGCCCATGAGCAAAATTTAGCCCCTAAAATCATCCATGTGTGACAAGAACTAATAGTTTACACTCTTTAGATATGCAAATGGTTACCTTGTAGATAAAAAAGAAACATGATGAAGCATTACAAGAAAATAAAATAAACCTTATACATCTAAAGAAAAAGAACTTATACCTCAACCAAAAACCCCTCCTTACCCTGAAATATTACAAGAAAAGAAAACTTATACATCTGAGGAAAAGGAACTTTTAGGAGAGCTTAAGAATTTGTGTATTAAGATACCACTCTTACAAGTTTTTAAGGAAATCAAAGATACCACTATCTGTTGATACTGAGAGGGGGGTGAATCAGTATCATGTACAATTTAAAACCTTTTTCAACTTATACTTAAACCATTCAACTATATCCAATGAAAAATGAACAATAGCATAAGAGTTACACCAATACACCATAATACACCATGCACAATATATGAGAAATAATCGATAGTTATTGTTCAAGGGAAGTAATGGCTTCCAAAGGTAGCTACAACTTACAAATATAAAGGGAGGGATAAACCTCCAAGAGGAATATACAATCCTCCAATATCAAGAGAGAGTTGAACTCTACATCCTTGCCCCTTCCTTCCACCCAAGAATATATGAAAGATAATAAAACTTTACATTAAATCATCACCATCAACCAATCATCACATAGAACCTGATAATGCTTCCTGAGACTTCT
>JZKD02S1684619.1:129372-142983 GCA_000966675.3 Picea glauca | reverse complement strand
CATGTGCACGTGCACCCAACTTCTGTAAAGCGCTCTTCAATTTTTGGTTACTTTGTATAGTTTTTTACCTTTTTGGAATGCTGTGAAATTAATTCAGTGCCATGAATGACTTCATTATTGTTTGATAATGTTTAGTTCTTGTCTCCATGTGCGGACGAAATTTCAGTGATAACACCTATGTTAACAGAGTGCCAATGCTCCTCGAGTGCCTTACACAGAGTGTTATAATGCTCCTTGTCCTTTACAACAGAGGGCCAACCCTCTTTTGGCCAATTTTTTTTTCAGAATTTCCCTTTTCAGGGTTTTACCTCTGGGTTTCACTTGCTGAGTCTCCCTGTGAGTCAATGCTTCTGCCTTTTCAACTTTGACATCTTCCTTTTTGAATAACAAACACCTTACTATTCAGATCTTGTAACTTTCTTCACTATTGTCTTTGAGTTTTTCTACTATTGGGAGTTTGAAACCAATGCATTTTTGTTCTCTCCTTTCTGACTGAGCAAGAAACTCTGGTGAAGGACATCAGAAGCCCATTGATCTTTTCATTTGATCTTAGTTAAGGTCATTGTTCTTTAACGTTTCTTTTGGTGTGAAGTTCTTGATTTTTCTCTGATTGTTTCTTTTCTTTTGCTTCTTGTTTTGATCACAACGAGAGGGTGTATTGTTTGTACAAGTCCTGCTTGTGTTGGTCTGATTTTCATTGATCCAAAAAGATAATTAGCAAGATGAGCATTGTTTTGAATGAATCATTATTCACATACAAACAATAAAGAGACATCTTCATGATTGATTTTTCATATTAGAAGGTATTTCAAAAAATTTTAGCACCACATCGGATTTGATTGAAAATTTTTGTTTGAGGACATTCCTTATTAGTGCTTGTTAGTGAAAATAACTCTCTCTCTCTCCCTTAGATAGATGTTCATAAAAAAGAAATGACTGCTTATCATCTTTGATGCATTTTTGGGACTGAGTCATAATTCCATCCGTTTCACTTCCATGCTCCCCCTTTTGAGTAAAGAACAACTATAAAATGAACGCTAATTAAAAATTATCTAGAACATTTTCTTTTCTAGGATCCTCCACCAACAGTAGACTAGGCTTAGTACTTTGGATTAGGCTGTGAGCATAACTCCCCAAAGTTTACAAAACAAACATTAGCATCCTGAGTTAGGGAAAGTCAAATCCAGTTGTCATATAAGTCTGCATGGGATCCCCCTCTCACACAGGGGTTACACATGAGGTCGCATTCAAGAGAGATATGGGGATTATCCCTCCGTGGTTTGACTGATTGTAGTGGTCAAATCGTATTATGGGGATCGCTTAAAGGTAAATCCACAATTACTGTGTGGAAGCCTTTTAGTTGATTTTTAGCTAGATACCCTACCTGTACGTTCGGATCGAACTGTCGACTATACCCGCCCAGGGGCTGACTGCGAATTGGTAACCTTAGTGGCCATAATCCTTAGGGTCTTACACAAGGTGACAGTGAAGGGAAGTCTCGCTGTACCTGGAGTAGACATTGTTCAAACTCACTTGGGCTCCTTGGAGGGTAAATCCACAATTACTGTGTGGAAGCTTGCACCAAGGCATAAGTCCGTTAAGCAGGTCACCATTTTAACTGTTCCACCATATCCCTACCCCTTCTTGACTTGATCATGCGACATTGGATTTCATCACCAACTAGTATGGTCATCGAAAGAAGGCCATGTTTTCTTGGTTGTGATTCTTAGATTTTATTAGCGTATGTTGTTTCTTTTCAGTAGTTGGCCATAGATCTTTTTCTCCAACTCTTTTTTGCCAACATCGACCCTCCACGCTGTTCACGGAGGCTACAGGGACTTCCTCTAGAAAATATGGAAGGGAATACCCCTTTACCCCCTCATTCTATGGAGGAATCTCCTCAACAGAGAGAGGTTCAAGACAATACAACTTCCCAAGAAGAAGTTCCCACTCCTTTAGATAATTTTCAAATTGTTTCAGAGTCTCCGGAAGCTTTTTGCATTCTGGAGGGATATGAACGACGTGTCCTCCAACTCAATTTAGTTGGTGAATTTGTCATCGTCAATCCTTCTGAAATTCCAGTTGGGTCTCATTCAAATCCTTTAGCTGATGACCCCTTTTGGACCGCAGACATTGTTCGAAGTCTGCCACGCATGGTGTGGGACCTTTATGGAGTAGTAGTAGGTGTCGATGCACCTATCTCCTACACCGTACCTTTAAACCATTTTACCGGTACTACCGTCTTTACAGCCACACTATCCGTTGGTTCGAACACATCATCCATTGGCCCAAGGTCTACTTTTCCTCTCCAGATGACCCATTCCACAATGGTCCCTCACATTCCAACTATCCCTGTCGGTAATGCGGTGGTTAGCCAAGCTACTATTGGCAGACCAGTAACACCAAGACCTACATCATCACTCCCCTTTGGGTACAGAGCACTAAATTTTACCACTGCCAATACTACCCAAGTTATGCCAGGAAGTTCGATATCTATCCAACAACCTGGGGGGACCAGTCTTGGTGGTCTCAACCCATTCAACGGTACCAGTCAGTCATTTACGTCTGGTTCTCAAATTCTGAGAACTCTACCTCAAGATGGGGGGCATCCTCCCATCGGAGGACAAATTCCATTTGGGGGGCACCCTCATGCTGGGGGGCAGCCTCAATCCGGAGCCTACCATCAATCATATGGAAAAAATGTGTCTACCACACCTAATCCGTGGAATATCCCTTTTCCAGGAAACCCACAGTTCTTGGCAGGACACAATTCTCAAGCTCCACAACAACCCCCTTATGGACAAATGTTGAATCCAACTTATAATCCTCAAAACCCATTCGGTTATCCTCCGCTTGCACATGCTTCTCAAAACACCTCAAATCCTGTGTACCCTGTTCAACACCAACCTCATACAAGAGGGCCCACTAGCTACAATTATCCACATAACCCAGTGTATGGCCCTACTGGTGTCCCCATGCCACACCATCATTACCCACAGGTTAACCGACAACTACCTTTTCTAGCAACCCTGGACCTTACAGACTTGTCTCGGTTAACGAATGATCCTATTTATCATTCTCCGATTTGTCCAGCTATTCCAGCTAAGCTTCCTTATGATATCCCAAAAATCGATGAAAAGTTTAGAGAAGACCCAAACAACCATGTGATGACTTTCCATTTGTGGTGTTCATCCAACTCCCTCATGGACGATTCTATACGTTTGCATCTTTTCCAACGAATGCTTACGGGTTCCACAACAAAATGGTATATTGAACTACCACGTGCCTCTTTTCACAATTTCAACTCCCTCGCCATGTCCTTCCTCACACACTTCCAACTACACATTCAATACGAGACGGGTACTGAACTATTGACCTCCCTTCATTAGAAAAATTCTGTGCACATCTTCGATCATATTTATGAATGGAGATGACGACGAAGGCTAATCAAAGCGGTCATTCCTGACCAATTATTAGCGGAATGGTTCACTAAATCATTGCTACCCCAGATCGCTCACGATGTTTCCATGGGTGGTGTAGTCACCGAGGAAGAAGCTATTGCCCGAGCTCAGTACTTAGACTTGGTTTATTCACAGTCTGGTACTCTGTACGAGTTGATACCAAATGCTACCTGTGCCACTAATGACCCATCCAAACCATCATCTACCTCACACACGGATGGAGTTATTGGCTCCATCAAAGCTCAATCTACTTCCCAGTCGACTGGAACAACTCAACGGCCCGCATCGACAGCTGCTCCCAGTCTGAATGCACCCTCTTCTACCCCCCCTCAAACTCAAGTCTTTGAAGTGAATGAAGTCCAATGGACCATTTCACAACAACTCGGGAGAAATAAGAAAGCGAGAAATAAACCAAAGAAAAAAAATAACAACGAACAACCAAAAAATCAACCACAAACCCCTGCTGCCGGAAAACAACCACAATGAAAACCGAAATTCCCGTGTCTCATTTGTGGTGATGATCACTACACTCGAGACTATCCACATCATGATGAAGTGGCCAAACTTTTTAAGGGAAATTCACAACCCGCTGTGCTTACTCAACCTTTTCCACAGCAACAATCTTTGGTTGCTCAAACCCCCACGACAGGGGGCAGTTCCAACCAACCTCATGATGAGGCCTTGACAAGTGCCCACATTTACATGTTTAACGGGATTAATCTGATCACTCACACTGTGACATACGACATGCTAGTTAAACCTGATAAGCCAAAGACTACTAATGGTTCTGTACCGGACCCATTACCATCTTCCGTTAGTCCTCCATATGCTAGCCCTCCATCCGGGCCACTTCAGATTGAGAAACCTTCATTTGACCCTATCTTATGCCCTCCTAAGAGCACCATCCAGAAATATACCTTCAATCCTAATTCACGGGCTGCCCAAAACTACAATATCGTTAAAGATTTGTCTTAAGGACCGTGTGCTATGTCCACCTTGCAAGTTCTACAACACTGTCCCAGCCAATGTAGAATGCTCTTAGCTTCTATTGGCGCTTTCTATCTTGAGTCATCAAATAACCTCATGTTTAACCTGGATGATCATCAACCACGACTCTCCCACCAGTTATTTTTTCAAATTGATGTTGTTGTTCACAATCAAAAAATCCACCGAACTATCTTGGATGAGGGAGCCTCTACTTGTGTCATGTCTTTATCTTGTTGGAAAGGCTTAAAATCACCTCCCCTTAACAAATTCCCTATGATGTTACGCTCTTTTGATGGACGAGGTTTTCATCCTCACAGACTGTTACAATCCTTAGCCATTCAATTGGGCGACAAAACCATTACCGTTGATGTCAAGGTGGTTGATGCCCCCCTCGATTACAACCTACTACTTGGAAGAAGTTGGTTTTATGCTATGACTGTCGTCATCTCATCGGTGTTTCGATGTGTACAATTCACCCGTCAAGGAAAAATTGTCACTATCGATCAACTTGATTTCTGCACACCTGATGCTCATGTCCCTGTCACCAACAACATTCCTTTGTTGGGAGACCACCCAGTTACATATGAAAGCATTGGTGTTGTCTTGTTGAAATATTCTAGCCTTATGGGTACTTTCCCTACACCACTTCCACCTACCGGACATCATATTACTATCGTCAATATGATCTCGACTATTCCTTATCAATCCTTGGAATCATCTGACCCTTGGGTTGTACCTAGTCCTATGGAATTCGATGTGCTCGATGATACTATGCCACTTAGCCCAGACGAAGCCGCATACGTAGCTATTCAATCTACCTCTCCCTCTCCTAACAACCCACATTTATTGGCACCTGATGCCTACTCGATGCCCTCATGGTTGGATTCCCTATCATCTGCCATCGTTTACATTTCCCAAATTTTTCCTTCTGATGAATCTATTATGGAAATGCTTAGTATTGACGATCTACCTTGGGATGATAACCATCATCGATCCCCTTTTCTTCCACATTTGGAAGAAATTCACCAAGGCATACACTCTGTCTTCCCTCTCGATGTTACCGATGCTCTGCAATCTCCTATCCTCACACAAGATACTCTCTCTAAGGGGAATATGGGTAACATCTCTACCACGATCGTTATTGATATTTCGATCAAAGAAGGTGTAGTGGAAAAAATTAATCTTGGTGCTAATTGCAAACCCTAAGAAGTGGTCTCTTACACCACTTTGTTTAAATAATTCCGCGATGTCTTTGCTTGGAGCTATGAGGAAATGCCAAGGATCGACCCTTCGATCATCATACACGAAATCAAGACTTACCCTGGTGCAAAACCTGTTCGAGAAAAACTCCGCCTGGTTCATCCCAAGAAAATCGTAGCTATAAAGGTAGAAGTTGAGAAACTTCTAAAATATGGCTTTATCTATCTTGTCCCTTTGACAGAATGGGTCTCCAACCTTGTTCTGGTTGCCAAAAAACAAGGAACCATCTATGTTTGTGTTGACTATCGAGATATCAACAAAGCTTGTCCCAAGGACAACTAACCTGCGCCCTTCATCGACCAAATCATCGATAATTGTGCTAGGAGCATAATCTTCTCTTTCATGGATGGCTTTTCTGGGTATAACCAGATTGAAATCTTACCTGCTGATCAACATAAGACAACCTTTATCTTCCCATGGGGAACTTTCACCTATAGAAAGCTACCTTTTGGTCTCAAAAATATTGGCGCTACTTTCCAGCGGGCCATGTCGTATGCTTTCCATGACATCAAGCATATCACAGAGCCTTACCTCGATGACTTACCTGCCCACTCATCCACTCGATCCGATCATGTTGATCAATTACGAGCTATTTTTCTTCGATGTCGTTTCTACCGTATTTTCTTGAACCCACATAAGTGCATTTTTGCTATCGAATCCAGTCGTCTCCTCAGTTTCATTGTCTCTAAATATGGGATTAGGGTGGATCCCTTAAAGATTAAGGCCATTCTAGCCTTACCCTCACCTACCAATTTAACCCAAATCCAAAGTTTGCAAGGAAAAGCAAACTTCCTTCGCTGTTTCATTTGCAAATATGCCGAGATAACTAAAGGATTCATGCAATTATTGCAGAAAAACACCCCTTTCATCTGGGATGACACCGTCCAACAATCATTTGATGATGTCAAACACACTTTTGACCCACGCACCTTTGTTGCACCCTTCGAAGTATACAAAGGACTACATCCTTTACTTGGACACCTCCACTTCCACTATTGCAATGGTGTTAGTTCAAGAAGATCTCAATGGTGAAGAACATGTGATTTATTACCTGAGCAAGAGTCTATTCAGACCTGAACTCCAATACTCACATGTAGAGAAACTGTCTCTAGAAGCCATCATCATTGTCCATAGATTCCGCCATTACATCTTATTGCGCACCACCATGGTGATTGTGGACTCCAACCCCATGTACCACATCTTGACACGTCAAATACTTGGGGGCAAATATTCTAAATGGATCGTTATCCTTCAAGAATTCGATATTCAATTTACGAAGTCCAAAGCCAAAAATTCCCTGGTGTTTGCAAAGCTTATCTGTGCTCTCCCTTGCACCGATGAAGACATCAAACCTAGAGATTCTCTCCCCGATGAATCTATTTTCCTCATTAGCACTTCTGATCCTTGGTACAGAGATATCCTCCTTTACCTCCAAACCCAACGCTTTTAGCCTAACATTTCTCGTGAAGAGCGTCGACATATTCGTCACCACTCTCGTCGTTATCTTATCGTCGGCAACACCTTGTATCACCGTGGTATTGACACTATCCTTCGACGATGTCTGATTCATGAGGAGGATGAATGCATTCTGAATGATTTTTACCTTGGTGCCTATGGCGATCACCTTTTTGGGATGGCCACAACCCAAAAATTTTTACGTGCTAGCTATTTTTGGCCCTCGATTTTCAAAGATTGCATCGAGGTAGTCAAAAAGTGCCCACCCTACCAAGTATTTAACAAGAAAGCACGCACCCACCCTACTGCACTGCACCCCATCATCACCATCAGCCCCTTCACCAAGTGGGGCATTGACTTCATGCAATGTAAGCCTACCTCAGCCGGGGGACACGGTTATATAATCGTCGTCGTCAACTACTTTACCAAATGGGCTGAGGCTATGCCTACATTCCTAAATGATGGTCGTACCATGGCTCTGTTCCTTTTCAACGATATCATAACTCATTTTGGTGTACCATGTGCCATTGTCAGTGATCACGATGCACACTTTAAGAACTAGATGATGAGCGAACTACATGTCAAATTGGGTTTTCTCCATGAAAACTCATCCCCTTACTATCCTCAGGCCAATGGACAAGTTGAGGCCATCAAAAAAGTCCTGAAAACCATGATTCAATGCATGGTAGTGGAAAACAAGACATCGTGGCATCTACAACTCTTTTCCACTCTCTGGGATTATCGCACTTCCGTGAAAACCACAACTGGATTCACTCCTTTCCAGTTGGTGTATGGCATCGAAGCCGTTCTACCAATTGAGTGTGAGATTCCATCACTCAAACTTAAAGTAGAACTCCTACCCCATACTTCTACCGAAGAAGAACATTTACTGTATCTATCCAAGCTGGATGAAACACATCATGATGCTTCTCTCGTTAATGAGGCACATCAAAAATGAATTAAGAGTCAATACAACAAATCCGTTCATCCTCAGACTTTTGCAGAAGGAGACTTAGTCCTCGTCTATGACCAAGCTCATGATAAATTGGGGAAAGGTAAGTTAGAACCTCTGTGGCACAATCCTTACATCGTGAAGTGTGTTCTACACAAATGTGCCTACAAGTTAGTAGATCATGATGGAATTTCCCTAGGAGAGCCCCGAAACGGGCTTTACCTTAAAAAGTACTATGCTTAGATCACCTAGCATTTGTACTTTGTACATTATTGTATTTTAGTTTGGTGTGTCTATTTCTTTCACGTGCTCGAGTCTTTACCTTTGCCACTCATGAATATGATTGTGTTTTCATGCATAGATGATGTCGTCCTTTCCTATCTTTTTTGGGTTTGCAGATGGCGCTAGTCGACATACCTGGAACATTTCTTCGGCAGCATGGGTTATTTACCAATTTGACGAGGTGGTGAGTTCAGGAGGTATCTGCTTAGGACCAGCAACCAATAACATGGCAGAATATCATGCTATCATCAGATTGTTGACCCAAGCCTCCTCCCTAGGTATCTCTCGTATCATTTGTTTACTTAGAATCCTAACTTGTGGTCTATCAACTCAACCGTGTCTATGCTATCTGTAGTCCTATCCTACTACGTCTCCACCTACAAGTTCACCATATTGAACGAATGTTTGATTACATTGAATATAGACACATTCCAAGAGAACTCAATAGTGTTTTGGATTCATTAGCTAATTACATCATGGATCGTTATCTCGCCCACATATAAGATTTAAGGAAAGAAAAATTGTACATCACATGTAAATTAAAACACATCACAAACATCATCATGTACAAATCATTTGGCACTGTAAAAAAACTTGAAAAAAAAAAAAATATATATATATATATATATATATATATACGTATGGCATGACTGAAATGTTTTGATTACATCAAAAAGTGTGTAGAAGAGAAAAATGTTGGGTCTTTACACCCATACAACATTGCTTGACAAGGCATACAAAAATACGATCACCATAGAGACTCTAATCTCCCTGCACTACATTATGTTGCGAGTAACATATCACTGTGCACACCATGTGTCTCAGTAGAGAATTGACATTCTCTGGCACTCCCACAGTGTGCCTCTGCATATGTAAAGGCACTTCTCCCCTCCGTAGAGGAGGAATGCCCATCGTGAGGCCTTCGAGGTTTCTTTCAACCTCTCGAATACCTATCACGGGTACTCCCCGATCTGCTTCAACTGGAGCACCCCCACGACGTCCTGGTATCGGTATATCAGCCGGGCGTACTGATCCCTTGTCTGTATGTTGAAAAACAATACATATGTTAAAAAAATCTTCTATACACCCAAAATATATATATATACATTAAAAAGCTTAAAAAAACAAAAACTAGACAAGGTGTTACTCAGTCTCTTACCTGACGCATCCCAATCTTCCCCCGTGGGTAAGATCAAATGCATGCTCCCATGAAAATCCACGCAAGCATATGAGAATTCTTCTATCCAGAGATACTTCCATCTCAACCAAGCAAAGAAATCACCAGTGAAATGAAACTCTAACTCCGCTACTAGCCTAGGAGACAGACTAGTCCACCTCTCCATCTGTGGTTCGTCCATTGGTCACACCGCCAGTGCTATCTGAGGCTGCATCTGGGGGATGCTCTCTAAGAAAAATGATACTAGAAAAGAGCCATAACTAAATTGTTTCTGTCCGATCCTGCACCGCGAAACCTGTTCCTTCACATTTCAAAGGAACCCTGCACTCCAGTTGAACAATGTTGGTTTCAAACACTGTATACCCTAAGCCACCTACGATCTTGACGCCATATGTGCACTAGTACTACCTGTCACACTTTTGATGGTGAAAAAAATGGACCAGAGGGGTAGCTCTCGGATATCCTTGATAGGGATTATATCCCCTACCAGTCTTGCTCTTGGGACGCAGTGACGTGCCAGATACACACCCACTTGCTCAGGTAGCACCCTCTGCCTAGAAAAAGATATGGGAACCCCTCTTTTTGAGAGGCCAATCAAGAAATACATGTCTTCTAACTCGATGGTTAGAAGCTGTGTGCCAATCCAGAATCCTTGCTCCACGACATCCCATAAGACGATCATATGCTCAAGCAACAAAATCTCCTTCTTCATTTTTTGCAATTTGAAGAATTTTAGTAAGCCACAAGCTCGCAATGCGGCCTACGTGTGAGGACTCTTCAAGGTATCCAAGTCATCAATCTCATGCTCTCATTCTTTCCACTCGATCATGGTCAATAAAGTCACCTACAAGACAAACAAAAACAAAGAATTTCATTATTTTAATATTTTGGCATTTTGACAATTTCTTAAAATAATTTAAAAACCTGGAATCTAATGCCCACATTCTTTAAAAATACCTTTCCCTCTTTTATAATCATCACGCCCTCTCTTAGCCATTCAATGTCCATCACACAATAATAGAACGTTTTTAAATGAAAACAATTTTTCCCTATGGCTGTGTGGGCATATGTGAGAATTTCTCATGGGTTCTTTGCCAAAAATGACCCATCCACTTAGGTATTGAGGTGTTGGCATCTTGGCTATCACCTTCTAAAACATTTTTGCAAAAAATAATCCCTTTTTCCCATCACTTTTAAAAGAGGTCGATTTGATCTTTTTGGGGCGACTTAGGGCTTCATTTTTTGAATTAAATGCTGCTATGAAAATGAATATTAAACCATGTAATTGAAAGAAGGAGAGATGAAGATCTACTTGGTATGAACGGCAAGAGAAATGGTCAACCGTAGCTCTGGTATAAATTGAAACAAAATCCACCTCCCAAATGAGAATCTCCACTACTCCAAAATCCTTGTGCAAAATGAAATGGTAAATGGAATTTTCATTGTATTGCTATTTATAAATTTCCATTTTTTTTAAGGTATAGACATTTATGGGTTTCTCTAACAATATTATGGCTTCACTAAACCCCTGGCTTGTATTTTTGACATCGCAGGTTTCCTGGCAGTTCTGACGAGTTATTTACCTTATCGCACTCATGAGAATAGTCTTGGTTCGTTCTCAAGCTCGAAAATATGAGAACATGCCGGGTGGAATTTTATCTCTTTTTCGGCCTGCATGGACACACAAAAAAGGAACCCCCCTGGAGTCATCTTTAAACTATTTTCAGACTCTCTAAATATGAAAATATTGTCGAGTGACCTTGCTTCCTTTCACACTCATTAAAAGGTTCGAAAGGGCATCTTTTGAGAGATAGTTTATCTCTTTTTCGGTCTCGTTAGACTATTGTATGAAAAAGGAACTGAGAGAGTTATCTTTTAAGTGTTTTTCCAAACTCTATAATCCTGAAAAACCTTTGAGTTTTCTGTCTTTGGACTCGCTAAAACACACATCGACAGGCCCATACAGGATCGAACCCTTACTTCTTCCGGTTCATTAAACAAAGGAAGAGGAACTTACCGAAGGTGAGTTATATCGAACATGTGTTATCCTCCTCGAGCTCATTAAATCAAAAAGAGGTACTCATCTATCTGGATGGGGGGAAATTTGAAAGAAGCAAGCCAAGCAAGTCTCTTAAGAACACCATCAAGCAATTCTTAGAGTTGTCCTTGAACACGACACTTTGTCTTTTGCACTCATTATAACCCACTGAACCTCTACACTGAGCCAATCCTTTGAGTTTCTTTCACTCCTTTGGATCACCCGACGCAAGTCATAGCATCCAATGCATCATCAAGTTTTGGTCCATGTCATGTTTTGTTGTTGTGCCTCAGTGTTCAAGGGAAGTATCTGCCTCGAGAGTCAACCATCCAAAATATCTTGCCTCAAAACCCATGTCAGTCCTTGTCCATTTGACCTGCCAATTACATCTTTGTGTCTATTTTGTGTCGTTGATGGAGATACATTAAGGCCTTCCTTTGACAAGCCTATTCCTTTCAACTTCAACACATTATCCAGGAATTATACTTAGAAACCAGTTAGTACTTTGGGACCTACATGCCTCAATGGTAGGTCTCCTCACATTCGACAGTGGGTTTACATCATTGACCTATGATCGGATGATTCCATGGATGTTCAACTCTAGCTCATCCATTCACATTCGTTGGAATGTACTAAGGTACCTTGGGAATCATTGACATTAATGTTGATCTCCCTCGCACTTGTTAATGGTTCACACCATCGACCGGTAATCAAGTGGTTTCTGCCATGTTCGACATCAGGACATCTATTTGCATGGTTAGATTCGTACCACATTGGGATCGGTAAGAAGACCCTGGGTTGAGTGATCACTTTGATATATGCTTTGCCCAGGCTACGAAGGAGTTTCTATTGGACAAATGATACATACACTGTTACATAGATCCACTTTGTATTGGTCATGGCTATGTCTTGTCATCTTGTAGATCCATTATGTATTCTTCGTGGCTACGATTAGTCCAGGTCATTAGAGTATAGATCCACATTGTATCCTTGGTGGCTATACCTTTCCATCAATACAATTATGGATCCGCAGTGTATTTTATGGCATCCATATCTTGCAAGTCTTGATCACCCAAGCATAGGTATGCCTACCTTGGGTTTTGAAATATGTCATGATATTTGTTGGATGTTTGTCTGCAGCTTCCATCAGGTTCTCCAAGTCTATACTCTTTCTTGAACATCTACAAAGAAATTTATTTATTAGTTCACATCTTCTAACTTCATACTTTGGGGAGCAATCTGTTACACCTCAATATTTCTCACTTCAATAAGTGTCGTAAGCATCGCATGTTCCTCTTAACTGTCGCAAGTGTCACACGTCATTCACAAGTGTTGCAAACATCAAACAAAGCATACTGCCATGATGAGGACACCAATGAGACACTTAGAATACCCCAGACACTTGATTTGGAGGAGGGAGAATGATTAACTGAAGTCAAGGAACTCTTACCACCTTAAAGGAGCTCTTAAACAAAGGTTTTGAAGGAGAGTGCTCCCCTACATCAGCCTTAGGAGCGCTAACGCTCCCCCACAAGTTACTGGGGAGTGTTATAACAACAAACCACTTCTGTGCAAGAGCGCTACCCATCCTTGGAGCACTGGCACTTCCCTTGAGCCTCTTAGGGAGCGCTATAGCGCCTTGATGCCCCTCTTGAGGAGGCTCTATCTAATTTGGGTTGTGGTTGGCCCGTTGAGGAGAATAAGGGAAGGATATTTCAAGTTTGGAAGGAAGTTGCATTTGAATTCTTGGTTCAACCAGAAGATCCCTGATCTGAGGAGGGATTTCCTCAACCTACCCTAAAGATACCTCAAGAAGTTAAGCCTCTCTTAACCTATTTAAACAGGCTCTATGATGGTGAAAAAGAGGAAGAGTTGCTAGCATGATGTTGGAAGATTGGTTATTGTCATTGATGTCAACCCTAGTCATGGGTTTTGGACCAGAAGATTGATGAAGTTATTTGGACATGAAGGAAAATGAAAATGAAGATACAACACCCAT
>JZKD02S1684619.1:102067-127832 GCA_000966675.3 Picea glauca | reverse complement strand
CATTATACATTCATTTGATACAAGTCGAATTTCAGAGAGAAGAAGAGGTAAAAGAAGGCCGGATTTCAAGGGAGGATGAAGTCTTTTGGAGATGTGTTCTAAGTATCAACACATGAAACCTATGATCTCATAGGAAACACATAGTCAGCCAAAGGAGAGTGATCAGTGAAGCTGCTATCATCCAGGTTGTGGATATTTCGGGCAAGTTTTAGACAAAGGGGACTTGACGAAGCTGTTGCATTCACATCTACGATTGTAAGTACTGTTGTCGTTATTCTCATTAATATGACACGCTTGGCCTATTTCTTTCTAGTTTGTGTCTGATTTTACATGAACTTATCGTTGATAGATAGATCTATTTTCAAGATAATATCAATAGAGTAGGAAGTTTTCATACTTTGTTTGTCTAAAGGGCTCGTCAAGGAGAGAAAGATTGGAGCTCATCTCGGAATGTGCAGGGACAAACGTCGATAAAAAGGTACTTATGTTCTCCTTCCTCCTCATGCATTAGTTTGTATAGACTTGAAAGGAATCTAGTATCCACATTAAACACTTTCTGTCTTAGAGTTTAGGGTTTAGCTCTTTGAGGCAATCTACTTGTCCACAGGGAGATTTTCCTACAACAGTGCTTTTAGAGGTGGTGCTCCACTTTGTTTTAAGATTTTCTTAGACCTCTAGATTTTTTAGAATATATGACTTTGAGGAAGTCCATCATGAAAATCAAAGAAATATAAAAATTGCAAGAAAAAGGTAACAAGAAAGAAATTATTATATATATTTTTATAAAAGAGTCCTGAGAAATGACCAAGAACCTCACACTTCATATACTTGAAAAAGATAGACAAAATTTCCCCACATCCATCATAGTTAAACTAAAGATTTTTTATCACATAAAATAAAATAAGATGGTATGCATGCATAAGAGAACTTTAATAGAGTAAACACATGGAGTGCTCAAATAAAGATAATGATAGATCAATCTCAAATACTTTATACTCAAAACTCAGAGTTATAAAATACAGTTAAAAGTATTCCCAAAATAGTTCTCTTAGGATTTATGGGAAATATATAGTCTGTTAGAAAGCATTGAAATTTAAATGTGTTTGTCTTTAGGACTGGGATTGGGGCTCCCATGGACCATAAATAAAATTCAAACAAGAATTAAGTTGTATAAGGAGGATGGTGGGTGATGATAGAGTAGAAAGACTTGGAAAGAATACAGGGATAAGTTATCATATTTTGTTTAAGCTTTTCTAATCAAAGAAGCGAACTAACTAGATAAAAAACTAATAAAGAAAGAAAGATATGAGCAACGTGAACTTACTATGATGGTCTCTCTCATTTTTACTTGATTTTTTATTTCCTTTTATTGTTTTCATTGATGGTTATAGGAACTGTCTCAAATGCTTCTTTCCCTTCTTTGTTTAATTTTTCAATTTCCTTTTTTAACAAATCTTCAATGTAGTTTTTCATTGGTGTGACATTTATTTCATGCCTGATTTTAATGTTGAAAAATTTGCCTTCCAAGTCTCTTAAGTCAAGAGAAATACCATGTATTTCTTCCTCAATATATTTATTTTTCACGGACTAATCAAATAACAAATTGTTTATTTCTTCTTCATTATATTCAAGTATGCCATAAACATTTTCCACTGATAACCCCTTAAATATCTCAACTTGTTCGTCAACTTGTTGCTTTGTTAGAAACATTGAATTAAGAATTAATTTAGGGTCTTGTATTTCGTTATTGCCTCCTACTAGATCTACCTCTGTGAGTATTTTGAACAATTATTCTCTTTTTAGTATGGATTCGTTGCATGCTTGAACAATGTTGCTCAAATTCTTAATATTTTCCTTCCATCAAGCATTTATTTGTTTTATTCGACCTGGAGAAGGAAAACCCTCCTCTCTTATTCTCAATTCTGTCATGTTTGAGACTTTAATTCAAAATGGTAAGACAACATCAGTGTAGAAACCTTCTTCATTCCTTAAATCAACTTGCAGATACTCATGAAAGATATGTGCCCTTGAGCCAAAAGAAAAAATATTTTTTGATATCTCCCATGCTTTTGGTATTAGTGACATTCTTTTCTTAATATTTTTTTTCTACATAGCTCCGGACTGATGTGATTAGAATTGAAGATACTTTCAACTTAATGGTAGGTGTGGTTGATTTGACCATTGAAAAAGGACTTGATAGGATTGAAAGAGGCATTAAGGAATTTTCCAATTCTTTGATCCTTACTTTCAACTTAGCATTTTCATCTTATAATCCATCAATAGATTTGTTAAGAGCATCCTCAGTTGCACTTTGAATTTTAGAGATTTGGGACAAACACATGTCTTTCAAGTCAACCTCTGAGCGATATTTTCCCTTTTTATTTTTCTGATCACCTCTTTCTACAATCAATTTTATAGACTCCTTATCGAAAATAATGCTTTGAAAAGTGAAGGATTCCTCTTCACTAAAGTTCTCATTTGCAACAACTTCCAATAAAGAATTTTATTAAGTTATATTTTCTGGTTGTTCCATTGCAAGAAATATTCTCTCAATATCCACCTCTATCTCCATGTCATCCAGAGAAAATCTTTGGATGTTGTTTTCTATAAGGTTTTCCTCTCCCTCTTGTATGAAATTCTTTCTTTTCTTTCTCAAAAGTAACTTATGTGAATTCTTGATTTTTTTCCGGGGGGAGGATTCTTCTGTCCTCCACCGCTTGAACTACTGTTGGCAATATTTCTAACTGGGTGAGTCATTGGAGAATTTCTCTGGGATGTGGTAATTTTGGGAGTAATAACTAGAGACTGGGCACTCCTTTCATTGGGACCCTTTCCTTTTTTCTTATAAAATTCATTAGTACTAAGCATTGTTTCTAGGTCACTAGCTTCATGTACAAGAGTACTTTGGTTATTACCTTCTTATTCTTCATTCAAGGTAGTCTAGATGAATGAGTTATTGAATCCCATCGAAAGAATGTGTTCTAAAAAGATTTTACTAGGATCAAATCCCTTTATCTTTTCAACATACTTTAAGTTCACATTGTTGAAATGGATTGCAAACTCATCAATTTTATTTATGTTTCTGAAAATGAAATCTCCAATATTCCATGGCAAGGGAATAAATTGTTTTTTCCTTTTTTCATGGAAAAAATGTAGCCCAAAGTTGTATTTCCTTGCCACCTCTGTAATAATTTTTTTTTCATATACATGATATCGGAGAAAAGAGGGATTTTGTTTGGAACAAAATATCCTAATGACACTGTGATTTTCCATTTGTTCTATCGTTCCATTTTTCTCTAAGAATTTGTTAGCCTAGTCAGATATCCTTGGAGTATTTTCACCAAACAGCATCCCTATGAAGACCAATAAAAAATAATTGTAAACTTCGTAAAAACAAAGAGAGGTCTTATGTCTCTACAATGCATGATACTAGAATATAACTGGATCTATTTCACAATTCACCCTCTTACTTATAGTCAAATTTGGAAATTGACAACAATAAACTATAGAGAATACCAAATAGGAAGCTATAAATAATTTTTTGTCCCTTTTATAGTGTGATAATTGGGATGATATTTAGATACAAATCAATTTTCCCCAATCAAATATGGCATGTTCTTTCACTATAAAATATAAAATGTATAAAAACGTGTGAGAAATGGTAGGATTTCTTTCTTGACCTGTCAACCTAGTGAACAACCACACAATCTCTCGAAAGGGTTTTCTAAAAGAGATGACCTGGATCCTAGTTATGTCTTCTGGAATAGTTGTAGGATTCTCCAAATATTCAAGAAGAAGGTCAAGTCCATTGTTATGCTTCTTCAGAAAATGTATGCAATCTTGTCCTTTGAAGTTAAGTGTTGGCTCTAGGAGCTTCAACATATTGTAAAAAACTTGCGGTGAAAGGGAAATGGGGGGCCAATATTGGAGTTGTATAATTATGTGGCTTGGCACATACTTCTCCACACACCATGCAACAAGTTATTTACACTCAAATACCTCAGGAACACACCCTGTGCGAGCGACTCTGGATTCCCAAATTACGTCTTTTTGTGTACGAGGAGAGGAGTATTATGAATATACTCTGGACCACTAAAAGTTATGGTCTTCACAACCAAATATATTTAAAGTATCACCACAAAAAAAATTTCTAGCTATTTCTTCCATTAGGTTGACTGGAGTATTTTTTCAACTAAATAATAACTTGGAATAAATATTTTTGGAGAGATGAAAATAATCTAATCCTTTGGAAAATGGCGAATTAATGAAATTTAATGAGTAATCTCCTCAAGTCTTTAGCCATCAATGACAATATTTTCAGATCCTTCAAAATTAGTTGTTAGCATTAAACAACATTTAATTCATATTATAAAAGGCACAAGGATGGAAGGGACGGACGAGAGAATATTTGAATATGAAGCTTTTCATGAACCCGCCAACCTTGGAACCTGTGAACCTGAGGTTATGGACGATAAAAAATAGTTTAATTTTAGAAAAACGGTTGGTCATACTTACATGTAGGAGAAATAAAATGCTTTAGGGCTTGGGACCCTCTACAAATTTGATTGTTGTAATGAGGATCACATAATTTTGGGTGCAAAGTAGAGATAGTGGAACTCGACCCTGGGAATCCACGAAGTTGGAAAAAAGGATAAGTATAATATAGCTAGGTAGTCGACCAGACTTGTGACATAGGAAATCATATGGGGATGAAGGCACACCAACGTGCAAACCCACTGATTTTGTTTTTTGAAATACGACTAATTATGGGAAGTAGAAAGGGATAGAAGAAGGGAAAAAAGGAAAAAGGGAAACAAGGGAATGTATAGAAGAGGGAAAAGAAATGGAAAAAATAAGTTGGGAAAATAGAAAGGGGGAGGAAATTTTGGAAGCAGGAATTGATCTCACAAGGGCCCTGTTGTTATTTTTCTAGTTTTCATGCATAACAATTAGTGCCTAGATAATATTTTATTCTCTCTTAAATTTTGATACAATTATTCATGATCGGTTTCATTTTTTGTTAAGGTTATCACTAACTGGCCAGTTGAGGAAACATCATATATAAATGTTCAATAACCTTTTGGAGAACTCCTAGGTGCCTCCCAATGCTAATAACCATAGATTCACTTCATTTATTTATAGTCTATCTTTTTTCATGCTTTTAAAGACTTGCACTACCTTTCTAGACTCCATTTTGCTTCCTGTAGGAGTTTCCGATAGAAACTGTATAGTTCTTGTAGAACTGCACAGTTTCTATATAAATCTCTTGTAGGTATATTTTAGCTTCATATTCAGACTTAGATTAATCTTCTTTTCCTAAAAGCATCAATAAATAATAAAAGGACATTTATATTTATATTCATCAGAGGGTGAGATTGTTTTATTCATGCATTAGTATGGATTTATTTCTATAACAACTTTATATCATAGATTAGATTGAATTAATTGTGTTGCTTTAGTTTAATCTTCTTGATTTAGTATTATTTAATGCAATTAGAATAAGTTCATCCTTTTGCTTCAGTTTAATTTTATTGATTCAATATTCTTTAATGAAATTAGAATAACTTCATATTTTTACTTATGTTTAATATTCTTGATCCAGTATTCTTTAATGAAGTTAGAATAATTTATTTTCATGCAATTTAGATAAGATACACTTTCATATTGATGTGTTTTCTTCAAGAAATTAGTTTAGAGTTGCTTTTTCTCATTTAATTTTCCTGCACATTTTTAGACTTTGATGAGTGTCAAACATTTTCTACCGACAATTTCATTTTTCACATAAAATGCATAACAACTCTAAACTTTGTATGAACCTCGGGTTGAGAAGTAAAGTAGAAAACCAATGGTATAGTAAATCATTGTTGTTATTTCTGGCAACATCACTTTTTGGCATCGTTTCCAGGGAGATGATGAAGTATGCATTCTCTTTTTTCCATTTTTGTAGTGTAACAACCCAAGTGATTTTACTTCATTTGAGTATTGATAAGCTCCTTGTCACACTCTCTTTTTACATTATATACAAGAAAAAAAAAACAATTTTCACTTTCTTTTCATTTCATGAATGAATAGACCTAGAGATACGAAAAGAAAAATTTTACCAAAAATTCCCCATCACAAAAATAGGTCCAAGCAATCCATAGATTGGTCTTGAAACACTAGAAAGTTTCTTGGAAACGGATGCTAGAGAATTTGAAAATCCTTTAGAAGAGAGTCAATCCTCATCTCATGTCATGGTCAGTGAAGAATAAATATTTTAGTTCCCTATTCATAATCTGATGGAGAAGCCAAGATGAAAAATATTAATCCTTCTTCCTTATCTCATTTTCACAAGGTTGTTTATGAAGATCATGACACTTTCTTGTTTGATTTTTTAGTTGTATGCAAGAAATATGATTATACCACTAGCAAACAAAATCTCAAATATTTTCCTTCTACCTTAAAGAATTTAACTTTAAGATGGTTTATGGTCTTGGAGGGAAATAGTACCACAACTTGGGATGAAATGAAAAATACCTTCAGTGAAAGACAAAGAGGCTATTGTAGAGTGAGAGATACAAGGGATGATATTTTCATAATGACACAAGGAGCTAATGAATATCTAGAAGACTTTGAAGAAACATTTAAACTAAGCTACAAGAGAGCTCAAAATTTCACTCTGGACAAAGAATCACTGAAGCTTGTATTACTGAGAGGAGTAAGAGAATATCTGATGGAAACATTAAATCTTCTATCCAATGGAGATATCTATCACTTGGACTATTATGATATCAAAAGAATATTAAAGAACTACTCAAGGTCCTCTAGAAAGAAAGGTAGAAGCATGAGAAGTTTGAAATCTCAGTCTCCTAACCCTACAACTCATATAAATAATGAGTTAGGAGGATTAATAGAGGACATGAAAACTTATATTTTACACTATTTAGCTATGCAAATGGATACCTTGTAGATAAAAAATAAACATGAGGAAGCATTACAAGAAAAGAAAAGAAAAATTATACATCTGAGGAAAAATAACTTATACCTCAACCACAAACCACAAACCTTGTAGATAAAAAAGAAACACGAGGAATCATTACAAGAAAAGAAAAGAAAACTTATACATCTGAGGAAATTGATTATGCTCAAAAGAAAAAGAAAAATAATTGCACACTAAATATTTCATACCTTTTATTTCATCATTTCATATGAAATTGATAATGTATTTTTCATGCTAAAAATTAAGATGGCAATGTACTACAGGACACGCCTCACTATTTTCCATTCTAAAGGCTCATCTTTGGCACATTTTTTCCACTAGAAAATGACTTAATGTTTTCTTTTGAACATATTTAATAGTTTTTCATGGGTATTTTGTATGTTTCTTAATTAATGTATAATCGAGGTGGATTCTTGTGTATAATATATCTTTTTGGACTAATTTTTTTGTCAAAAGACATATATTCCACCAACTAGATTGAAATTCAAGAGTCAAGGGCACTGACATCCTATAAACATGGTATCTTGTCTCCATAAAGGAGATGTCAACCAAAGATGAAGGGAAATTATCCCTACCTACCTCCAAGAGCTCTCCTTGTGCATTAATTACCACTTATGATCAACAACAATTGACAATATAGGTGTAAATGGATGAGATCCCTCATTTACCCTTTTTTCTCATTTATTTAGGGAGGGTGGTCGAACTCTCTAGCTATATATAGATATATAGTCTAGGAGAGCGAGAGGGAGAATTTTGGAGAAGGATTGTGTGGAAAATTTGTGAGGAATTGTATTGAGAACTCAAAGCTTTCCTTCTTAGGATGTATTATTGATATTTATGAGATCAATATGGTTTTTCTTTTAGTATCCTTGTGCTTCTTGGGTAGGGCCAATCCAAGAGGGCTCAAGGACCCTGTTGTTATTTTTGTAGTTTTCATGCATAAAAAATAGTACCTACATAGTATTTTATTCTCTTTTAAATTTTGATATAGTTTTGCATGATCAGTTTCAATTTTTGTTAAGGTTGTAACTATCTAGCTAGTTGTAGCAACATCCTGTAGAAATGTTCAATATTCTTTTGGAGCACTCCTAGATGTCTCCCAAGGCTAAGAACCATAGATTCACTCCATTTATTTATATTCTAGTTGTTTTCATGCGTTTAAAGACTTTCACTACCTTTTTAGACTCCATTTTACTTCTTGTAGGAGTTTCCAATAGAAATTGTATAGTTCCCGTAGAACTGCACAGTTCCTATAGGAATCTCTTGTAGGTATATTTAAGCTTTAGATTTTGACTTAGCTTAATCTTCTTTTCCTGAAAGCATGAATATATAATAAAACAACATTTATATTTATATTGATCAAAGGGTTATCTTGTTTTATTCATGCATTAGTATAGATTTATTTATATTAACCACTTTCTATCATACCTTAGAATAAATTAATCTTTATCCCCTGGGGAGCATCTCAATTGGCAAGTGTTGTGATATGAAGTGTTATGCTCGATGAAGTTTAAAGTTCAAATCTCCCTGATTTACTCGTGCCTACGGAAGGGGCATACATATGGCACCTAGAGGTTATAGTGGTCGAAATCAACCCCGTGTCACGCGAGTAAGAGACTGACTCAGTTATCGATTCCTCCAGTCATTAAAAAAAAAATTGAATTAATAGTTTTGATTCATTTTAATATTCTTGATTCAATATTCCTTAATGTAATTAGAATAAGTTCATATTTTTTCTTCAGTTTATTCTTATTGATTTAATATTATTTAATGCAGTTAGAATAAGTTCATATTTTTTCTTTAGTTTAATATTATTGATCCAGTATTCTTTAATCCAGTTAGAATAAGTTATTTTCATGAAATTTAGATTAGATTCACTTCTAGATTGACGTGTTTTCTTCAGGAAATTAGTTCAGAGCTACTTTCTGTCATTTAGTTTTCCAACACATTTTTAGCCTTTGATCAGTCTCAAACCTTTACTACCGACAATTGCATAAATCACAAATAGTGCATAGCACCTCTTAAGTTTGTATGAACCTCGGATTGAAAATTAAAGTAGGAAACCAAGGGTATAGTAAATCATGGTTGTTATTCCTTGGACCATCACTTTTTGGTGCCATTTCTAGGGATATGTTGAAGTATGCATTTTTTTTTTTCATTTTTGTTTTCTATTGTGTGACCTGGAGAAATAAAAGGATACCTCAGTCACAAGGCTAGCTTCACTATAGAAATTATATAGTGTAACAACCCAAATGATTTCACTTTGTGTGAGTATTGAAAAGCTCCTTTTTATACTCTCTTTTTTCATTATATAAAAAAACAATTTTTCACTTTCTCTTGATTTCGTGAATGAATTGACCTAGAGATAGGAAAATAAAATTTTACCAAAAATCCCCACCACAAAAATAGGTCCAAGCAATCCATAGATTGGTCCTGAAACATTAGAAATTTTCTTGAAAATGGAAGCTAGAGAATTTGAAAATCCTATAGAAGAGATTTATTCCTCCCCTCGTGTCATGGCCGGAGAAGAAGAAATATTTGATTTCCCTATTCGATAATCCGATGGAGAAGCCAAGATGAAAAATATTAATCCTTCTTTATTATCTCATTTTCATGCACTTGTTTCTCAATATCCTGACACTTTCTTGTTTTCTTTTGCAGTTATATGCAGGACATATGATTAGACCACTAGCGAACAAAAGATCAAATTTTCTCCTTCTACCTTGAAGAATTCAACTCTAATATGGTTTATGATATTGGAGGGAAATAGTACCATAACTTGGGATAAAATGTAAAATACCTTCATTGAAAGATAAAGAGACTATTGCATAGCAAGAGATACAAGGGATGAGATTTTCAGAATGACATAAGAACCCAATGTTGGAATAGGGGAAGACCCAGGGTTCAACGCTATAACAACGTACCAAAAAAACCCTAAATACCGACCCTTCCAAAAACACCTGCGAAGAAGATGAAATCTCACCCGAGGTAGAGGCATGGGTGGTTGCAGGACTCAGGTGTCTGTAACCTTAGCTAGAACATAGATCTGTGATTGTACTACTTAACATAGTAGTTAGCAACGATAGTTCATCAATATCTAACCACTATTTACTCCATAGATAAAACAGAGAATCACATCATTCATTCAGATCTGATGTATCTAAGCACTTATCATAGATAAGTAGGTTAGATTTAATAGATTCAAGCACTAGCACATTCATATAAGTTAGATCTAACATCCATATACATCATTATCATAAAGCATAGATAGATCTATCTATCTATATCAAAGTAGTTAGCAAGTAAAGACATAAACACGTCAACACATTTCACAAAGTAGAGCAACACAACATATACGTGGTTCACCCTCACCTTGGGGCTACGTCCACCAACTCTTATTCTTTATTATCTTTGTCAAGATTCTTATAGGCACATAACATCAAAATCATACTCTGTAGAAGATAGGAGACCTACGCACACTACGCCAGATCCTCCTTCTTTGATCTAGGGTAAAGCACCAAGCCTTCTTACAATTACTTTCACGTAGCTCTGCAAATCTCACACAGTTTTCATAGAGCACTTACAATCCTTCATTCACATTGATCTAACACTTAGCCATTCATAACTTCTCTCTTCTTACAATGCCTAGACATCTATTTATACTTTACAAAATAAGCCTAAGCATGGGTAAACCCATGGGATGACATCCCATACCCATTACATAATCCCAAATCCCAAAAAGGACCAAAAAAGAGGCCAAGATACCATGACCTTTGCTTCGTCTTGTGCTCCTCCTTCGGCAGGCTGTCAAAGTTCCAAAATAGGTCAAACTTGGCCAAGGGTCTACAAAACGTGGTCAAGGGACAACAGGCCCCCAACACTCACCTGTGGCTCATCCTGAGTCACTCTGATCTAGGTAGTTCTTCTTCAAAAGCCTTGACCATGGCTCAAGCTGCTTCGACTTGTTATTATGTCACAGCCTCCTATTCATCAAACTCTTGAATGACTATGCCATTGACAGGTCCTTCTAGGCACTATTTAGCTGCAGTGACAACCTGCTTGAGTTCTTCTCCTCGGCCTTCGACCTCTGTGAAAAATTGGTAAGCCTTATCTTGTACAGGTTGGAGCCTTTGATTTACTTCCATAACTTTTCTCTGGATAGTGTGGATTTGCTACTGGGTGGTGCATTGCTCTTGGGAGCACTTCATTCTTTCCACAGCTGACAAGGACTTTAGCTGCGATTGTATCATTTCATATTGATATTTCACCTCTTGGAGCTGCAACTCTAGTGCCTTCAGTTCTATATTCTTAGTGAGTTTCTTGTAGGTCTGGGAACTATGATCAGTAAGTTGCTTACAATCCATAAAAAGGGATTTTATTCTCTCAACTACACTCTGAGCAGTTGTTTATCTTTGATCCCTTACATCCTACAGAGTCTCAGGCATTACGCGGAGCTCTAAGTATGCTATGTTTTGATGTAGCTACTGGATAGCTTCTGCAAGCTGCTCTACTTGCTATGTGACTTGATCCTCTTCCTTTATTTCTATGACTTTCATAGAGAAAAGTGCTCTGCTGACCGCTTCTTTCACTTCGAGTTGCTCTGCGAGAAACTTCTCTTTTCCTTGTTGTATCTGTGCTTTTTCTTCATCGAACCTTGCTTAGAGAGCAATCATTTCCTGTTCTATAGCTCAACAATGTTCTACAAGTACTCCTGACACTTGCTTCAAGGCCTAGGTGTATTGTTCTATTTCTTCGTGTGATCATCAAAGGAGATCTTCGACTTTATCAGCTAGTCGGTAGAGTTGGGCTGACTCATCTCCCAATTCTAGTTCTTCTAATGGCAGGGGTGTAGTGGAGACTGTGCGGTTGGAATGAAAGGCTTGTTGTACCCCTCAGAGTTCGATTTCAATTCTACAATAAATTTCCTCCTACTTCGCTCCTTGTTTCTCTTCTATTTCTAGTGAATCATCATTCAAGACTGCTATGATGAAGTCAAAATCATCAGAGGTGAGAACAATCTACATCTTGGTCATGGTGGCTTTCGAATTCTTCTGAGAAGAAGGTTTCAAGGGGGAAACCTTCCTATTATTCAACGAGTCAACCTCATGTATAGGTGGTGTTACTTTGTTGGGCTTCTGTTCAACTTCTACTTCATCATCACCCCCTCAGTTAGGTGACACCGAATGAGTCTTTCCTGAGGTGCTACTTAAGATTTGGAACTTCTCAGTCTTTGTGGGTGTATTTTGTTCTTTATGAGAGTCCTCTGGGTAGGGATAAGGAGGTCGATGAACCATTCTTTAGTGATTTCTTCAAGTTCTTCTTCTATAAGTTTATAATATGACTAGAGCTTCTCTTGATGTTCATATGATTGCACTGTAATGTAGATGAAGTGTTGATCTGCACTGAAATTCACCAGGGGTTGAAACCTTTGTAAGGTGTTCAGAGTCATGCGAGGATAAACTTCGATGGCTCTCTTTAGCTAGAGGTAGTATGTATGAAACACAACATTCAAATGCCACTGTTTGTTCATATCATTTGAATACCACAGGGTAGTGAACTTCGCACCAAGTGGTTCAAACGGATCGATGTCTGGGAAGGTGGCCCCTTTCGACATCTCCCAAGAAAAAAATGCAATGAGGACTAGAAGCTAGCTGAAATGAAATTCATAACCTTGATCCTGTTCTTCTCAACAATCTAGGTCCAACTGGTTAACTAGGTACTTTGCCCAGTTCATTTGTAGGCCTTCCATGCACTTCCTTGCGAGGTCAACGACAAAGCCAGTGACCTTCATAGGTCAGCTCTTCCTTACTAACCTTCCAACTATCAGTTGAAATTATAGGCGCACTGTGCCACTCTGGATGAAAGCTACCTTGTAGCCTCTTGTTCCCTTCTCAACATTGCCATATGTATCCTTGATCTTTTGTGCGAGTGTGTGATCTGTGACTTTTCCTGGATAAAAGTCCTGCGGGTTGGGTCCTTGCATACTCAATCCTGTGATTTTGTGGATCAACATTGGTTCAACTTTAATGCATTGGTATAGCCATAAGTAGCCATCATGGTAACATGACAGTACCATATTGACATAGGCATTGACTTCCTGGTGTCTTCCGAAGTGTAGGATCTTCATGACATTCAATAGGGTGGACTATGTGAGGTTCATTTTCCACGATTGGGGGATTATCTTTGAATTATTCCCCTTAGTTATGGTTAGGTAATTGTATGGGGAGAGCATATCATAGATCTTACGATATTTGAGGTTGAAGTCGCTAAACTTTAGTGTTGTGATCTTATCCTGCTCTATCTGAACTGCACATATCCCCTTTGGGAGGTACGTAGTGACCATGGTGTATTCAAAATATCTTGGTACACTATCACGATTCACCACACCAGTGAGAGGCGGGATGTACTCAGGCACTATGGTTGGAATTAATTTTTCATTTGCGAGGTCGTCTTTATGCTTGGTTCTCTTTTCTATTGATGTTCGAGATGGTCCAGCTCCATGAGAAGTCGACAGAGAGGCTTGCACCATTCTCATTGATAAATCTTGTATACATGTATACATCGACATGCCTCTTTCAATCATGAGGTTGATCAAAACTTCTTCGACAATTTTCGTTGCAGCACTGAACTCATTCGACATACATGCTCGAGGTTGGAAATATCGGGGTCGAGGAGTAGCTTAGACACCATAATAGGATAGAGTGAAATAGCGCAATGATCACGGTGTAAAATCAACTAGTCTTCGGTCTTAGATTCATAGTTAGAAAAAGTGTTCTCGATGCATGGTGCACCGAGATAAATAGATAATTTGGAAACAGATTGCTTGCAATGGTTGAGAAGCCTTCATTAACTCTGTTATGTCTATTAAGACAGGGTCCAACAGTCTGGTGGAGAACCATAAATGTATTTCTAGTTGTTCGGGGGGTCGACCGAATGGTTATATTGGTCCCAACAACTATATATCTTCACCGTCATGAAGTGCCATGTGACATTGTTTTTTTATCCCACCGAAGCTCCAGTTTTGCAAATATTCCTTCTGCGAAGTTCCCTCTGGAACCTTTTGTAGCTTGTCTATATTAGCTCTCTTCTTACTTAGATTTCTAGCTTTCTTTTCAGTGAGCTTCATCTCGATATGCCTTTTTCCATTCTAATTCTTATCTTCTTTTGGCATAATTACTTCACATTTTTGAGATTCTTTCCTAAGATTATAGGGTGATACTTCTTCTTTATCTCGAACAGGTAGTTCAATCTTCTGTGGGTCATCTAGTGTTCTTGCAACTTCGACATCCAGGTCTCTGGTGTTAAATAGCTTCGATCTATTCTTTTGTTCTTCAATTAAGTGTGTGATCCTTCTAGTCATGAAATGTTTTAACTATTTCTTCTTCTACTCTAAAACTTCTTCTTCTTCTTGCCTTCTAGCCTAATTTCTTTCAATCCAAGGTTTTCCTAGTAACATGGTAAATGGGGCACTTTTCTCAATAAATTTAATAATATAAAAATCTTCCTCTGTCGAAGTTCCATTGTCATTCATAGATATCTGGGTGAGATTTCCACATAGGTTTATTAGCTTTCCTCTAAATAGACCTATTCCTCCCAATGAATGATTCATAGCAGGATTCCCTAAAAGTTCCCAAGTTCTTTCTGTCATGATATTCACCTGTGTTTCCTCATCTAGAACATAGTCAATGTCGAAGTCTCCAATTCTTGCTTCAAGGCATTCTTTTCCTTTGAATATATCTAATAAGATGACATGTTGGTGGTCATTCATGGTTTATTTTATTTGTAGCAATACTTTCTCGAAGTCTTTCTAGGGTTCTGCCATTTCTGGATCTGCCTTAGGGTTTTCTTGTTTCATGTTCATTCCTTCAAGCTTATAAAACATTCTAGGGCAATCCAATACTTCATGGTCCATAGCTTTGCAACAAAGACAACTAAGTATTCTCCCAGGGCATTCCTTATAAGCAATATGTCCCGATTTTTTGCAACTGTAATAGAGGATTAATCATCTCTTTCTTTTAAATGATTCCCATCTCTTTCTATGTTGCACACTAGGGTCATAGTAGCTAACCTACAAACATTTCTTTCTAGGATCCTGCATCCACTGGTTAGTCCAAAAATTCTTTCTGTGCATAGGTATAACATATCTTTCACTATTCTTATCAGATCTACACATATCAAACCTTCTTTCATCTATTAGTGCCCTAGTTTGCAAGCTAGGACAGAATTTATCAAACATACCTAGATCCATACTTTTGAAAAAATCATTCCACTTATCTTACTTCTATAGAGCACAAATCTTTCAGATCTAGAACTTTTCACTATTCTTACCTTTATCGGAGAACAGATCTTGCAGATCTTACCTCTTTTCTTTAGATGTGACCTCTTTTCTTGGCATAGAGCTTCACAGGTCAAGTAGAATGTTTCTCACTAGGGAAACAAATCTACGCACACAGATTTCACAGTTTTAGGATGGATCTTTGCACAAAGCTTCTTCTTCCTTAGTTCCCAGCAAACACAATTTTAGGTCCCAACAACATAACCATTTTTTGGCATAGGGGCGGACCTAGGGTTCAATGCTACAACAACACACCAACAAAACCCTCACTATCAACCCTTTTGGCAACACCTGCGAAGCATATGAAGTCTCACCTGAAGTAGAGGCAAGGGTGGTTGTAGGACTCAGGTATCTACAACCTTAGTTGGGACACAGATCTATGTTTTTACTAGTTAATAGATCACTTAGCACCCACAATTCATCAATATCTAACCATTATTTACTCTGCAGATAAAACAGAGCATCACATCATTCATTCAGATCTGATGTATCTAAGAGATTATCATAGAGAAGTAGGTTAGATATAAGATATTTGGGCACTCACACATTCATATAAGTCAAATCTAACATCCATATATGTCATTAGCACAAAGCATAAAAAAATCTATCTATCTATATCAAAGCACTTATGATGTAGACCCTGACCCTCGGGCCAAGATCCGCACATGATCGTTCTAATTCTCCTCTGAGTTGGATTGAATCTTCAATTTCCCTACGAGAAATTCTCACACACACAAGAGTGTATCCATGGGTCCTTCCTGAAAAACCCTCCCTGTCCACCTTAGCTCTAGGTGTGAGCCTTACACTTCCATATAACGACGACCTGGTCCTTGTGCAAGCACCTTTCACAACTCGCATGTTCGTGGGTCGAAGACCCTTGACTTTTCTTCACCAAATGTCGATACCCGAGATGCGATGGGGTATAGCTCCTCCTTGTTAGCACCCTCCACACATAACCACCAGCTAGGGCTAAGCACTAGCACCACTCACAACTTGCAAGTTCGCGAGTTGAAGGGTTAAACCTTCGGGTCCTCCTTATACGAAACCCCGAGACACAAAAGTCAGAGAAAATTTGACTCATTCAACACTTCTCACAACTCACAACTTTGAGAGTTGGCTTGTTGAGCCTTTGTGCTCCTTTCTCATGAGAACCCAAAGCACAAGAAGTCAATAGGGTGTTGACTCCCTCCCAATGATGAGTGTCCACCTGTCAACCACGTGGTCCCCACCAAGCAGACGTGCCATGTGTTCACCCAAGACCTCGGCCCTCAACACTTCACAACTTTTGCAGTTGAAAATGATTCCTCCCAACCTTCAAAACCCTAATACATGATATAGTGAAAAGGTATTGATCCAACAGTTACTCCTACTTCTCGCTATTCAGAAATTCGCACAACCAAAGGATTTGATCTATTCTCCAAACTCATGATATGTGATACCCCACGAAGATTTATATCTGAAGGTTCTCTCACGGATTGAATCCAACGGTCTGGATCTCTTCCTCCACTTCTCGCAACTCAAAACTTTTCTCAAACCAATAAATTTGGTCTAGACTTAAAATTCCCGAATCCCGAATTCACAATATGATCCAATGACATAGGTTGGGAAAAGATCAACAACTCACATTGATTCTTGATGCTAGGGTGGTGAGTCCTTCCAACCCCTAACCAACTTGCAACTTTGTTGGATCCTACGGTCCTCGCAACTTCGTGAGTTCTACATGGAGAATTCTGACTGTTCAATTCCTTCCTCTAAATCTCCGACACAAATTGACTCGGCATTCTTTCTCTAGGACTTAACTCCTACGTGATGATTCAGCTTCCCATCTTTCTTTGAATACTTCAAAGGCACTGACCCTCCTAAGATTTCTATTGTAACCTCAAGTCTTGAAAGGACTCTTTCATGCACTCTTTGCGGCACTCTTTTAAATACTTCTGTGTATTTGATTCTTCGACTCTGTGCACTCTCTACAACAGCAGTTCTTCAACCTTTCAACCTTATTTGATAAGTTCTAAGGCCTCGACTAGCCTGCATACACCTTACATGGCTTTTGTGCTTCACCTGCACTTCGGCTGGAATGAGAAAAATGGTATCCCTCCTGAGATTTGTAAGATAAAACTCAGAACCCTTGTCAATGCACACCTTGTAAATGTTTCACTGCACTCCTTGTAGGAAATCTCTCAGGATGAGGAACAATTGAAACTCATTCTCTTTCTCTCTTAGACTTCATACATTCAACATGAAATCACACATTCAATACAACATAGCATCATAACAAATGCATAATAGAGAGAATAAAGCAACTATAAGCATATCATTCAGCATATGTAAACAGTAAACATCATAACACCATGAAAGTTGAGTCAAAGCTTCATATATTAACTCAATTGCTTCTGTACATGGGTTCTTCTCTACAACTCTCTGCTACATCTCTCTTCTCCTTCTCTATGCTAATGATACAACAACAATTACCATGATACAAAGGCTAGGGTGTCTATATCCATTCTCCTTCCTATGCTCTAACTGTCTAATCTATGAATTCAAATCTACCTACTTTCATTAACTGGGATTAAATGCATTTTACATTGATAGATGAGAGAAAATCACTCAAGATATGTTTACAACATGCAATTACATTTCGCTTAACTACTACATTAACATCTGTTCATTAATTTCTTCAAAACATTTCAACATGTGAAAAATATGTGTTGCGCTCCTTCAGTTGTCTTCTGCCTTCATGCTCGCTTGGCTAGCTTCTTATGATGCTCCTGCATCATACTCCCTCACTTGAAAATTTTCATGAACTCCTATTCATGAGCTCTTGCACGATCTATCCATGCTTATTAATTTCTGCTTCATCTTCCCATATGGCATCTTCAACTGGATGTCCTTTCCATTTGACCAAGTATTCAAAATACTCTTTCCTCTTGGTCTTCTTGCTAACCCTCTTGTCAATTATATTTTCCATCTATGGCTTTTCAGCTACAGGCATCTGTTTGGTCCACTGAACTTCTTTCTATTCATTTTCTGCTCCTGCTTCTTCAGCTCTGTAAGGGTACAAATATACAACATTGAATATCGGTGAGATTCCAACCCCATCAGGTAATTCAATCTCATATGTGTTTGCCCCAAATTTCCTTATGACCTTGCATGGTCCAATCTTTTTCATCTTTAGTTTATTATACATTCCCCTTGGGAACCTTTCCTTCCTTAGATGTGCAAGAATCCGATCACCAACTTCAAATTGAATTTCTCTCCTATGTTGATCTACTCTCTACTTGTATTCTTGACTTGAACTCTGCAATCGATCCTTGACTTGGCTGTGAAGCTCCTTCATTCCTTCTGCAAAGTCTTCTACACTGGCACTTCTAAATTCAGTTTGTTCCACATTTTTCAATTTAGAAACTACCTTGGCTACATTCCATATACAATATGGAATGGACTCTTCCCTGTGCTTCTGTTGAGTGAGTCATTGTAAGTAAATTCCATCTGTGGCAGAATGTGACCCCACTGACTGTGGTGTTCAGTCACTAAGCTCCTCAACAAGTCTCCCAAGATTTTGTTCACAACTTCTATCTGCCCATCTATTTGAGGATGATACATTGAGCTAAAAGACAAACTTGTAACTAAGCATAGGAGACATTGCAAGAGTTTACATCACAACTCTCAATACTCTTGCAATGAGCAATATATAGGCTAAAAGTCCTAACAAACTCAAGATATGGATCACAACAAGTGTCCATTTACAATAAATGCTATCTTAACCATCTTAAAACAAATCTCCTAAATTAGAGCCTAAGATACGACACTTTTCTAGAGTCATATCTTTTACAACAATAATGTATCTCTAAAGTTCTACATTTATTTAACAAATATTCTAGATTATTAATTTAATATTCTAAATTAATAATCTTTTTATTCTAACTTTATAAACTATGATAAATGTATTTTGGATTATCTAACAAATTCCATCTGTGGCAGAATGTGACCCCACTGACTGTGGTGTTCAGTCACTAAGCTCCTCAACAAGTCTCCCAAGCTTTTGTTCACAACTTCTATCTGCCCATCTATTTGAGGATGATACATTGAGCTAAAAGACAAACTTGTCCCCAACTTCTTCCATAAAGTCCCCTAGAAATGTCCTATGAACTTAGTATTCCAATCGGACAGAATACTTCTTGGTAAGTTGTGAAGTCTGACGACTTCCTTGAAAAATAGGTTCACAATATGAGTTGCATCGCTGGTTTTCTGGCATGGTATGAAATGTGCCATCTTGGAAAATCTGTCGAATACCACAAATATTGAATCACATCCTCTTTACATTCTTGGTAGTCCCAATATAAAATCCATGCTCACTGTGTCCCACGACCTTTCAGGTATGGGTAATGGTTGATATAACCCTGTGTTCTACCTTTTCCCTTTTGTGTGTTGACAAATCCTGCATCTGTCCACAAATTTCTTAACATCTGTCCTCATCCCTGGCCAAAAATATGATCCATTCAACTTTGAGAACGTCTTATCATGACCAAAGTGTCCAACCAATCCTCCACCGTGTTTTTCCTTTAGCAGGTTCTCCCTCATGGAGCATTTTGGAATACATAACTGATTTCCCCAGAATAATAACCCATCATGGATCATGTATTCTGTTCATTGTCTCTTGTCCCTGAGAAATTGATTCTTAGATTTCTCATATGCCTCCTTAAAATCTAGATCATCTCTATACATTTCTTTGAGGTTATAAAAACCTAAAGTTTTGACTCTAAATTCCTAAATAAGCAAACATTTCCTGCTCAAAGCATTAGCAACTTTGTTAGCAGTTCCAGAAATATGCTTAGTTACAAAAGTAAAATTTTGCATGAATTCAACCCATTTAACATGATTTTGGTTCAACTTCTCCTATTGAGTCATGAATTGCAAAGCATGATTATCACTGTACAAAACAAACTCTTTGGGAACCAAATAATGTCTCCATTTCTTTAGTGCTTGTATGATTGCATAGAATTCCTTGTCATATGTTGAGTACTTAATCTTCACTTCATTTAGTTTTTCACTGATGTATAAGATCAGCCTATCATCTTGGCTCAAGAATGCTCCAATTGAAAATCCACTCATGTCACACTTGACCTGGAATGTCTTGCTAAAATCCGGCAAAACCAGAATTGGTTGTTCCTTGATCTTCTTCTTCAACAGATTGAAACTCTTCTCTTCTTCTTCTATCCAGTGAAAAGATTTGTGTCTTTTCTTCACTGTATCCATCATTGGTGCACTAATTCCACTAAAGTTTTGAATGAATTTCCTATAGAAACTTTCCAAAACATGGAAGCTTTGAACTTCAAACACGCTCTTCGGTGATGGTCAATTCTTAATTGCATCTACCTTTTCGGGATCCATCTTCAACTCATTCACAGAGATAACAAAACCCAAATAAATGAGTTTTGTCCTCATAAATGATGATTTCTTCATATTAATCAGCAATTTCTCTTGCTGTAATCTCCTCATCACTACAACTAAATGCCTTAAGTGTTCTTCTTTTGTCTTGTTGAAAATTAATATATCATCAAGATATGCAATGATGAATTTCCCTATGAAATCCTTCAGGACTTCGTTCATCAATCTCATGAAAGTACTGGGTGAATTTGTTAATCCAAATGGCATGACAAGCCATTCATACAACCCCTCATTCATATTGAATGTTGTCTTCCATTCATCACCTTCTATTAGTCTAATATGATGATATCAACTTTTCAAATCAATCTTTGAAAAAAATCTTGCTCCACTCAAGAAATCCATCAAGTCATCCATCCTTGGCAATGGAAACCTGTATCTAATGGTAATCTTATTGATTTACCTTGAGTCTGTACACATTCTTGAGCCTCCGTCTTTCTTTGGGCTGAGCACTGTTGGAACAACGAATGGAACTCAAGCTCTCTCGAATCAATCCTTTGTCCATTAAGTCCTAGACCTGTCTCTTAATTTCTTCATTTTCCTGCAGTGTCAATCTGTACGTGGATTTGTTTGGTAAATTGGCTTCAGGTATAAGATCAATGTGATGGCTTATACTCATGATAGGTGGCATTGAACAAGGTAGTTCGTCCACTAGTATATCAAGAAACTCTTCTAGCAACTCCTGGATTTCTTCTGGTAAATCATCTATCCTTGTACTAGTCAAAACAATTCTGGGCTTCCTAACCACAATAAATTGTGTGTCTTCCTTCTTCTTAACCTCATTAAGAAGTTCCTTTCCACTCATGAGAAGTACAGTGTTGCTCATCTCTATTTTCACCTCTTGGTTCTTAATCGGCAACAACATGTGAGTCCTACCATTTTTCTCCAGGGTGTATGTGTTCTTTCTCCCATCATGAACTACATTTCTATCATATTACCATGGTCTACGCAGCAATAGATGACAAACATCCATGGGAATGACATCACATAATATTTCATCCTTATATCCTCCTATTTTAAATCCAACTAAACACTGTTTAGTGACATTTACCTGATGTCCTTTTTGTAGCCATGAAACTCTGTATGGGCTTGGATGTACAAAAGTCTCCAGCTCCATCTTTTCTACCATCTCTATAGATACAAGATTGTTTGTGCTACCGCTATCCACTATGACCTTGCATACCTTGTCCTTGGTTTTGCAAGTAGTCCTAAACAGACTATTTTTTTGGGTTGGGTTCTCTACCTCCTTCTCTGGCTTCAAGAGAACTTTCCTCATCATTAAGGATCTTCTGCCCTTAGCATCTTCTGCCTCAACATTCTGTCCTTGAGCTTAGGCAATGTGAGTTTCACCACCATCTTTCTTCTTATCTGGACACTCATAGGATTTATGTCTAATCTTTCCAGAGACAAATCATTTTACTTCACTACCTCTGCCTCTTCCTCTTCCTCTATCTCGAGGAAAATTATTCCTATCAGCATACTACCCTCTCTGTGAGCTTCCTCCTCTCTCATGTTGAGTCTGAGGTTTTTTCCCCTCCTCTTTAGATTTCTGAGTTCTGTCTTGGTAAATTGTTTTACCTCTATCTTGAATTCTACCTTGACCTCTTTGACCTTTCTTCTGGCTTAGCTTCTCTTTAGATTTCAGAGCCATCTGATAAGCATATTCTACAGTATGAAGGGTCATCATGCTGATCTCATCTTGAATTTCATATCGCAGACCATTCATGTATCTGGAAACCTTTTCATCATCATTTTCTCGATGACCTACTCTGATGTTTATCCTATAGAATTATTCAGTGTATTCTTTCACTGACATCAGCTTCTATCTCAAATTTTGCATCCTCCAAAATAGAGTGATTTGGTAATCCTTGGGTATAAATTTGGCTTTCATCTTTGCAACCATTCTATCCCATCTTTTGATTGTTTTCTTTCCTTTGCAGTGTCTGTCATCCTGTAGTTCATTCCACCATAGTGTTGCATGATCTTTAAGTCTAGTAATGGCATGTTTGACTTTCTTGTCTTCCTCGACATCCTCATATTTGAAGTATTTATCCAAAGCTCTAATCCAGTCTAGAAGCTCTTCAACATCTAAGTTTCCCTCATACATGGGAATCTCCATCTTTGCTCTGGCACCTATCCTTGCAACAACCTTGAATAGGCGTTCATATGCAACATCTTTGACAACAACTTCTTCTCCTTTGTGTCTAGATTCATTTTCACTTTTAACTTCACTGATATCTCCAGCGTCAACTATGCGCCTCTGTGTTGTTTCCATGGCATCAAGACTAGCACGTAATTCACGCATTTCTCTCTCCATTGTTGGATCATGCATTGGCATTGGCCTATATCTTCTTCTTAGCGGCATGGCTCTAAAATTTTCCTCTTTTCTCTGCTACAGAAAGAAAACAACTTGTTCTGTGCTTTGATACCACAAATGATGTAGACCCCGACCCTTAGGCCAAGATCCGCGCAGGATTGTTCTAATTCTCCTCTGAGTCTAATTGACTCTTCAATTTCCCTACGGGAAATTCTTGCACACACAAAAGTGTATTCACAAGTCCTTCCTGAAAAACCCGCCCTGTCCACCTTAACTCTAGATGTGAGCCTTACACTTCCATATGACCATAACCTGGTCATTGCGCAAGCGCCTTTCACAAATCACGTGTTCATGGGTTGAAGACCCTCGACTTTTCCTCACCAAATGCTGATACCCAAGATGTGATGGGGTATGGCTCCTCCTTGTTAGCGCCCTCCACACATAACCGTCGGCTAGGGTTAAGCACTGGCTCCACTCACAACTCATGATTTCGCGAGTTGAAGGGTTGAACCTCTGGGTCCTCCTGATATGAAACCCTGAGATGTGAAAGTCATAGAATATTTGACTTCTTTAGCACTTCTCACAAATCACAACTTCACGAGTTTGTTTGTTGAGACTTTGTGCTCCTTTCTCATGAGAACTCGAAGCACGAGAAGTCAACAGGGTGTTGACTCCCTCCCAGGTGACGAGTGTCCACCTTTCAACCATGTGGTCCCCACCAAGAGGACATGCCACCTATTCACCCAAGACCTCGGCCCTCGGCACTTCACAAATTTTGTAGTCAAAACTGATTCCTCCCAACTTGATCCAATGGTTTCTCCTACTTCTCGCTATTTAGGAATTCACACAACCAAAGAATTTGGTGTATCCTCCGAACTCACAATATGAGATACCCCGTGAAGATTCAAATCTGACAATTCTACTGCGACTTGGATCCAATGGTCTGGATCTCTTCTTCCGCTTCTCTCAACTTGGAACTTCACGCAAACCAAGAAATTTGGTCTGGCCTCCTAATTCCTGAACCCCAAATTCACGATATGATCCAATGACGTGGGTTGGGATGAGATCAACGACTCACGTTGATTCTTGATGCTAGGGTGGTGAGTCCTTCCAACCCCTAACTTCCTTGCAACTTCGCGAGTTCTTCACAGAGAATTATGTCCATTCAATTCCTTCCTCTGAATCTCTGGCCCAAATTGACTCGGCATTCTTTCTCTGAGACTTAACTTCTACGCGGTGATTCAGCTTCCCGTCTTTCTTTGAATACTTCAAAGGAACTGACCCTCCTGAGATTTCTATTGCAACCTCAAGTCTCGAAAGGACTCCTGCACGCACTCTTTGTGGCACTCTTTCAAATACTTCTGTGTATTTGATTCTTTGACTCTATGCACTTTCTGCAACAACAATCCTTCAACCTTTCAACCTTAGTTAATAAGTTCTAAGGCCTCGATTATCTTGCGCACACCTTGTACATCTTCTGTGCTTCACCTGCACTTTAGCTGGAATTAGAACAATGGTATCCCTCCTGAGCTTTCTGAGATAAAACTAAGGACCCTTGTCAATGTACACTTTGCAGACGTTTCACTACACTCCCTGTAGGAACTCTCTCAGGATGAGGAATAATTGAAACTCATTCTCTTTCTCTCTCAGACTTCATACATTCAACATGAAATCACACATTCAATACAACATAGCATCATAACAAATGCATAACAGAGAGAATAAAACAATTGTAAGCATATCATTCAGCATATGTAAATAGTAAACATCATAATGCCATTGAAGTTGAGTCAAAGCTTCATATATTAACTCAATTGATTCTATACATGGGTTCTTCTCTACAACTCGCTGCTACAACTCTCTTCTCCTTCTCTGTTCTAATGATACAAAAACAATTACCATGATACCAAGGCGAGGGTGTCTATATCCATTCTCCCTCCTATGCTCTAACTGTCTAATCTATGAATTCAAATCTACCTACTTTCATTAACTAGGATTAAATTCCTTTTACATGATGAGAGAAAATCACTTAAGATATGTTTACAACATGGAAGTACATTTTCCTTAACTACTACATTAACATCTATTCATTAATTTCTTCAAAACATTTCAACATGTGCAAAATGTGTGTTGCACTCCTTCAGTTGTCTTCCGCCTTCATGATCACTTGGTTGGCTTCTTATGATGCTCTTGCATCAACTTATCAGGTAAAGACATAAACACATCAATCCATTTCACAAAGTAGAGAAATACAACATATACATGGTTTACCCCCACCCTGGGGCTACGTCCACCAACTCTTCTTCTTTATTATCTTTGTTAAGCTTCTTACAGGCATATACCATCAAAATTCTACTCCACAGAAGATAGGATACCTATGCGCACTCCTCCAAATCCTCCTTTGATCTAGGGTAAAGCACCAATCCTTCTTACAATTACTTGCACGTAGCTCTGCAAGTATCACATAGTATGCACAGAGCACTTACAATCCTTCAATCAAATAGATATAACACTTAGCCATTTGTAACTGTCATCTTCTTACATTGCCTAGACATCTATTTATACTTTACAAAATAGACCTAATCATGGGTAAACCCATGGGCTGACATCCCATACTCATTACATAATCCCAAATCCCAAAAAGGACCCAAAAAGGGGCCAAGATCCCGCGATCTCTGCTTCGTCTTGC
>JZKD02S1684619.1:72582-84719 GCA_000966675.3 Picea glauca | reverse complement strand
TTATACTTGATTATATAGGGGTCATGGTTAATCTTGTTTTATGTGATCTGATCCTGACTATTATAAGCTCTTGGCTTATCGATTTTATGAAATCTCTTGACATAATGTTTTATAATCTTTGATTATATATTATGCGACAAGCGCATGGTCAATATATGAGTTTTGATTTCATGTTGGATGGCAATGGTTTGAAGTTATGAAATCGCACATTGGTTAAAATTTTATTTTGATTTAATGGTTTGAATTATTACATTGGCGTGTATTAACTTTGGGTTTGATTCTATATTGAATGTTCGTGGTTTCAAACGATACAATGGTGCCTTGGTATCACTATCCACTATTTAAATCCTTGTGTTATCCGATTAATGTGATTTGAGTGATGTCATAATTAATGGAACAACATTGTACTCGACCATTAATGTTTTTCATGGCGGTGAACTAACCCACCACCTTCGCACGCGCATATTGATTTGCATCCTCTTTGAGTGCTTGTAGCTGTTAGCCCTATCGATTATGCTCCTGTATGTTTAATCTGAACCCTACCATGATGCCCGCGCCATGGCTCCAGTCGTAAGGGCTGAGCCCAATGGTAACCAGGCATTGTTGATGTTTGATGGTGCTTACAGCGACCTGGAGGAATTCAAATGGCTCCCGTTCATATGAAGGTTTGATGGATATAACCCTGGTGTGGCTCGACAATTCGCGTTAACCTTCGATGGCTACCGAGCCAAGGTTGGGGATGTGCAATTAGAAATTGACGAGCAATTTCTCAGTTTAGCTACTGGTCTTCCTGCTACTGGTCAGAAATGGTCAAAAAACTGCAAAATGGAAGATGTCCCTTGGACATTACTCTTCCAGTCACGAAAGGTGAATTCATGTGACAAGGGTTTGCCCGCAAACATGCTGAAGCAACACTGGCATGACTTGCTGATGGTAACCAAGCAGTTCATCACCTGCAAGGGCCGGTATGGTTTTGTTTTCTTGTACCACCTTCGGCTACTTATGGTTTTCATGGGCTATGAACTTAATATGCCTCACTACTTGCATAGGAGTTTGTTTAAAATGTCTAAAAGGTATAAACGAAACCAGGCCGAAAGCAACCTGTTTCACTTTGGGTTAGTTAAAATGCTTGTGGTATATCACTTAGGGTTGCACCAATACTGTTGGGATGATTTTCTTAAACGAAATTATTTTGATGGCTCAAACCCACCACAGGTTGACAAACCTGTGGTGGGAAAGAGCAAGTCAGTCCCCCGTGTGCCTTATAGTGCTCTGCTACCCAAACCCATACCCGATTTACCTATTGAACTACCCATTTCTGTCACCACAGATGTGGACACTGCTAAACCTATGGCTAAAAGGCCTAAATCCAAACCCACTGCCAATTCTAAAGGCAATAAAAACGCCTGGTTAATCTCTCGCATGGCAAGAAACAAACCAAAAGAACCCGTTAATCCTGACCCTATCATGGTAAGTGAAGACTCTGACTCGGAGATTGAACGTTACCTGGCAAGTGAGTATCCCTATTCAGAAGGTCTGTGTGACAAACCCTCATACGATTTTTTCAAAAACCTACCACCTTGTTTGTAAAATGATCCTAATTTTCCCGGCATCAAAATGCCTTGTGAAACCCCTGGTGACTCGTCTAAACCCCCTCCTGCTCCAACCGAAACAACTACTCCACCATGTGTTCAGTGTGGCTATTGGTTGGAAAGGTATTAACTCGATGTGCCAATGCTGCAGTCCATAATTCATGCTCTGGAGGATCAAGTTGCAAGGCTTACCATCCAGAAGGAAAAGATGCCATCCACTGATAAAAAACAACGAACAACAGGTTCAATTTTGTTTAAGAATGTGGAGTCTGCTACAGTGGTTGTGAACTCAAAGTTGGCATAGTCCGAACAATCACACTGGTATGATTATCACCTGTTTATATGATGAACTCACAGCTTTGTGTATAGCGTCGATTTGAAATTGTTTAATAAGCATGCATTGTTGTATATAAGTTTGTTTTGATTAATCGAATTCCTGAATTAGCTTTGATTGGATTTGGTTTTGGTTTGATTAATCGTGGGATAGATTTGATTGTTTTAATTTAGTTTGAATTGAATACTCTGTCAATTATTGAAGTTGTTTCTAAGCATAGGCTGTTTCTTTTATTTAAATTTCAAACACAGTCAATATTTTGATTCGAATTGGTGATATTCTAGATGATATGGTTGGCAATTATAGTTAATTGTTGTGATTTTATATCTTATGACCAATTCGAATACCATTCTGTTAAGGTGTAACCAAGTTGCGAATAGATGCAAGTCATAACTGTTGTATCCAACTATTCGATTCACATTATATTGTTTGACCGTGTTCTCAGCTCGGTTCATATTGCAACAAATATATTGTTTAAATTTGATTTGTTGGACAAAAATAATCATGCCCAGGATTACGATGTGTTTCTATTTTTGACTCAGTCACAATTAGATTTGTTTGTTTCTCAGTTTATGGTTATCACTGTTGTTGATGTCTATGATCATTATGTGATTCTGTCTGATTGATTATGTAAACACTCAACGATTCAGATCTATGGTGAAGTTGTTTTGAATGTTTGGCAATAATTGTAACAACCTTTCCTTATTGGCATTTGATCAAAATGATATGAATCTTATACAACAGTAACAAATCAATTTCGATTATGTTCAATTATGATTGTATCGATTATGATTGTGTTCAATTAAATCATATCGTATACGATATGATTCACCATTGATTTTATTTGATATGAAACAGTCCTGTTATGATTTGACCATGATTTATGGCAATTAAAAAATAGAGCATTCTTACCATGTTTCGTTTGTATCATTTTTCGATTTGGTTAAATTTGAATGATAAACTCATTGGAATTATAGTAATTCATTTTTGAGTATTTATTAAAAGAAAATTAAATTGGATTTGATTTCTTTTAAGATTTTATTTTAAGATTTTATTTTAAGATTTTATTTGATTGCTATCTGGTCCTGTGTGCTATTTTAGACTAGCTACAGAATCAGATGATTCTGTAGCTAAGTCTATAGGATCAATTTTTTATTGTTTTATTGATGAAATGTCTTTCTAATTGGTTATTTTTGGTCTATTGCAGATCAATTCGAAATGGCAGTGGCTTTGATGAGCAATTAGGGGATATTTCAAAGATTTCACTTGCAGTTTGATTTCCTAGTTTAGTTGATTTTGGGATATTTCCCAGATTATGTAAAATTGTTTGATATTATCCACAGCGAAGTTTTACCCTGTGGAGAGACTTATATAAACTTATGATTTTTGTGATAATGTTCATCCTCAATTGTGGGAGAACAAAGATATGGAGTTATAATACAAACTGAAGCAGAATTTGGTGTTTTGTCACAGCTTTAGCTTCTCAATATATCAATATTTTGTTTCATGTTGTGTATATCAATTTGTATATGTTTAATGACTACTTTAGATATCTTAATCATGTGCAAATGATATAATTTTAATCACTGTTATCCATATCTGGTTTCTTCTAAGTGTATAAAAGACATAACAGTTGTTTAGTTCAATTTGTGAATGACAGGTTTATCTTCTTCATAAGTTGAATTATAAAATATAAGTTTCTTCCATAACAGGTTTCCCTTATTGCAGGAATTTATAATCATAAGATTGTTATGATTTTTTTTTATGTCTTGTTTGTCCTATAAAGTAACTCAAGGAACAGCACAGCCGATCGTTTACGGGAATCTTATGGACTAACCGGTGTGAGTTTCCCTCCTCCGACCAGCTTAGAAGTCATCATGCACAGGGCAGATTTAGAGCGCTTCTAGGTCAGTTAGTCTTTTGTTTACTATTTTCATTAAGTAGTTTAATTCAGATATAAGTCTAATTAGATTTATATTAGATCGTTTAATTTCAGTAATTTTTATTTCTTATTCATAAAAGATAAAAAAATCAAAAGAGATTATTGGTTGTCTTAGGGCAAAAAACACATGAGTTTTGCAGGTTTTAATTAAATCTGTAGGTTGTTTATAGTGTACATTTGTGAATAAGGAATATTGCAGTTGTTAATTAGATAGTTGATTTGAGTATTATAATAGTAATCAGTAGATAGTATATAGAGTAGTTTATAATTAGTTTTAGTTTATTTAGTAGTTTGTTTTAATTAGGTTAGTGTATTAGTTTGTTTGTTTTAGTTAATTTGTTTTTATTATTAGTTAGTTTTGTTTCTTTTATTTATTTAGTTTAGTTTATTGTATTTAGTTTAGTTTGTTTGTTTTATTAGTTTTATTTGTTTTAGTTAGTTTAGGTTAGTTTTCTCTTTGGTTTTTCTTAGGAGACCTTAGAGCGGCCAACGGAGCCATTAAACCCATCAGGGTGGTTCATTCCAAACGGCTTGGGTTATTTAGACAACCTCGGACCAGTTCCAATCTCTCAATTGACGGACGGACAATTTCGCCTGTCAACAATAAGGTATTCTTACATCTACCTTATTCTATTTTATTGAAAGGCCTTATTAATATTGACCTTTATTACATTCGAATACATTTATCTACCTATGTGTGGGTTAGGACCTTAACACACAAGATCCTCTTGAATTCAAATTTTTAGACACTGAAGTATATTTAAAAAACACAGTCATAACATCACAATGATCAAACATACTAGTGTGCTACTTATATGTTTAGTATAATTCATTCATTAATTATCAATCCGAGATTCGTAATCAACAGAGTTACAAGACACCAGTAAGAAAGGTACTTCTAATGTCATGAGCATAGAACTATTCTAGATTATGCATGCTGGAAATAAAACAAACTAGCAAATCAAAACACACTTTGGTTGTCTTTCACAGAGAGGCTATATACTCCATTATGGCACATGTAAGTATGATATGGAGTTCTTTTGATAGATCAACTCTGCTACTTGACCCAAAAAACTAACTATGCAATCACACTTCTGAAAGGGAAATCACACATCAATCATTAAGACATAGCATGGGTAGTTCAATAGTCAATATATTGAGGATGTTGTGGTTCACAATGTACTATTGTAAACTCCAGTAGTTCTTCTTCAAATATGTCTGACTACTGCTGCCAACATTTATGTTCATGAAACAAAATCAAATTCATAAAAAAAGAAACAGAACATATGAAAAATAGAGTAAATAAAGATCTCCAAACAATCATATGATCGAAATCCTAGTCTAAACTATACTGCTATCATCTGAAAGAATTAAGATTCAACTAATCTAACATCTATACTATTGAAATCAACTAATAACACTAATCTATAAGGATGCTGACCTTTGTTGAGTGGTGGGCCCTTGCCACTTCAACAAGTTAGTGACTGGAGTCTATAGTAAGCTTCCTTTCAATCCACACATTCCTCTTACTTAAATTTCAAAACATAGAATTAAACTATGCTAACAACTCAACTGACATTCATTCATAAATGATCAAGACCTAGAAATAATTGACATCCTTCTATTAAAATTCAGCTCATAATCTATTCTACAATATGTAACGCTGCTTCACATACTATGTTATGCTAACTCTCTACTACCTCCACCATCTTTGCCATGACTATTTAAATAGTCTTAGTCGTGAAACATAAGGAGGTGAAATCTTTAGCAAATCAGTCAATTGTCAAATTTATATATTCTGTTACATATTTTAAGCTTCATCCTCATGAAACGAAGTGTTTGAGGATGAAGCAATAGAAAAACAATTTTATCATAACCTTGATAGATCTTTAATGATTCAACAAACATCCAAGAATTATCTTTAGTACGATCTGAAGCTAAACTTGGTATATTCTTCTTCTTATATTCGTATCGGATCATGACAGGTGAGATTCGGTAAATGGTACCGGATCTGAATAGTGCACAAGTGGTTGGTACCGGATCACGACATGTGAGATTCAGTACTGGATCTAAATGGAAGGTGCACTTGGTACCAAATTCAGACAGTGGAAATCTGGCACATAAGTACCGGATGGATGAGCTGGTACAGAAAGGATGGACTCATCAGGAGGTCAAAGGTTATACATGGAAAATTGAAACATTCCTACATGAAACATTTAGTCTCCTAGCTCAATAAGCCACAAAAATGCATGAATTAATTATACTTTACCTTATGACCTCATCAATGGCTAATGGCAGTGTTCTTTGTCATTTATCCAAGCTTAGGTAAGCCAAAAATGTATAGATGAGGAGTATAATAGGTTAGTGGGGATGTCAATTTAGAGGCTCAACATTCCCCCATGCCAAAACCATTGCATGTCCTCATGCAACTGAAACAAATCCAAAATTTTCAAAATTTGAGATTCCATTATTTAGTTTTGTGGATCAATGATGTTGATGGTTGAGGCTTCTGCTTTCAGCTCCCTTTTTATGAACCTAATGTATTGTAAGAGTCTTAGTACCTTATTGAGATTATTAGAAGTCTCTTCATGGTCATCTTGAAGTTGCTGGCTAGTTGCCTTCAGTTGCTCATTTTGCTTTTTGATATACCTCTCCAATAGTTAGTATTCCTTCACTTCTTGTTTGAGTTCCTGGTTTTGTCTTTGTAGCTCCCTAATCTTTTTCTTCATCTTTTCTTTTGTTAAGTTCCTTGTTGACTCCATTGTTTTTGGTTGGATGTATTCTCTTTCCTCCACTTCGTCCCTCATCCCACATAAATTAATAGTGACTTGTTCCTCAGTCAAACTAGGGATGTCATCCTGAACTGATAGGTATTCAAAAGGGGAGGTAAGATCTATTGGATATTCATGTGTATGAAGACTGAAAATTGCTTTTCCTTTCTTTTCCATGCTCCTTTTTGTTCTTTTACAAGGGGGTACTGGATTAGGAGTGCTCGTAGGATTCCTTTTCTTCTTTTCTATTTGTGGAATGGTTACAGGGGATTGTTCTATTGACTATTCACTTTTATTTTCTGAGCTATTCTTCCCTTTCCTTACAGTTTTTGTCTTATGACCCTTCTCCTCAAGTACTATTGTTTAATTCGCCTCTACTAATTTGGTTTTACCTTATGATTCTTGACTTTTAAAAGTCTTATTGACTATGGAAGAGGGCCCTGTTTGTTTACTAGCTTTTTTGTTTTAGCTCACTGTTTTGGATGATGATGGAGTTTCCTTATCTTTCTTGCCCTTTTTCTTTTGAGGTTCCTTATGTTTCTCTGGAGCAAGATGATCTTCTTCTACAGGTTTGTTTTTTGTGGGAAGGTGTTGAGTGATGAGGATTTTCCAGCTAATCCTTTGCTTCCTAATTTCATGTAAAACTAACATCTTAATAAGACCTTGACGGTAAATGCTAGTCTTCTCAGTTTTGGATAGGGATTTGACACCTCTTACCATCTTGTTCAGACTCATCCATACAAAATATGGGAAATAAATTTTAGGGCCTCCTTCAAAGTGTAATAGAAGCCTAAGATGATATATGAAGGTTACAACATACCTGCCCTCACAAGTGAGGAATCATTGAAGACTAGCAAGCATTGGATGATACTCTTCCTTGATATAGTTCCTAGGGATCCCCTTTTTCCAATCAAGGTTTTGATGGTCTTCTTTCAAAAATCATTGGCACATTTCCTTGTTTATTCCTACTCCTTTGAAATACTTGGCTCCTCTGTTAGGTAATCACATGACTTCCCTTAAAGTTGCTTCATTGATTGTTAGTTGTAGATTGCCTATATGCACAATCTCTCCATTGTAACCCTGAATAAATGCGTGAGATACCTTCTCATGACAGCCTGTGAATTTATTAAAAAATGGAACCATCCCAATCTAGCATAATTATCTCTACACAATTGGAACTCCTTAGTCTCTCTATAAATCTGGAAGACCGGTTCATGTCTACTTACAACCATCTTTATAAATTGTGAGAAAAAAAAATCGGGCTGTAGCGCAAGGATTTAGTCCGTTGATGAGGGTAAGAGTTTGGTATAGGAGATCATAGAGAGAGGTAATCTCAGAGATGGAGAAAGGTTGGTAATGACAAAAGACATGGTGATGGAGTCACTAATTTGAATGGTGAGTTTAAGTAAAGATTCCGCAAAGGGAAATTAAGACAAGATGAGGCTCATCTGGATCGCTTCGTCACCCAGATAAGTCATTTCATTTCTACCCATTTATCATAATGATGGGGATGGAACATTGGGTGTTGAAGCATCATTGTTGTTTGGGATAGGTGATTGGACCTCTGAATGGTGAATTTGATGTTGAATCATGGCTCATGACACAAGATAATTTTGTGATTTGCTTAAGGATGTGGCCCATCATTACTAGACATGCTTCATATTCATACTTTTGATGTGATTTTTCCCTCAATCATTTTCAAGCGCTTATGTGATGAGAGGATTGATTAAGGTTAGGTATATGGGTATGAGGGATAGGTGCATGGTTTTAACACTAAGGTCATAAGATCTAGTATACATTGTCATACCTATTGTAGTTTTATAAGAAAAAGAAAATAAATAATACCATGTTACCTTTGCTTTTACCATTGTATGATCAATACCCATAGCATATGCAACTGCCTTTGTATTTGAAGCTTGTAGATTTTCAGAGTTCATCTTTTTAGGCTGGAGTTTTCTGGAATCTTGGTACTGGAATTTCCTATACTTAATGAAACTTCTTTATTCTATGCTTATCATCTTTTGTGTCTAGTTCTGTAGGGTTGTAGGGTGATCATGCTGGTTTCTAAGGATGAGATGTGAGTCTGAAAAAGAGTTCTGAAGGATCTCTTTGACCCTCCCCCATGCCAAGGATGTTTCATATCCTTATGCAAGAAGATCCAACACTTTGTATCATAATGGAGAAAAGATGATAAGAGAAAGGAAAACAAATTAAATTCCAAAAGTACATTTATCACCTAGCATATGATCACATGCCTAAAAAAAATTGAAATTGCCTTTCTTTTGATGACTTATTAACAGGGGTAGCATTTAGCAGTAAAAACAAGGACATTTTTATATTTTTTCCAGAAGAATAGATCCAACCTAAATTGCTTTAGAGATTTACTATCATTAGATGTTATGGATAAATTTCACAGTATAAGTAGATTAGACTCCCTAGTTAGGGATCCACTCTTAAGAAGTTTCCTTCTTAGTTAATGTAGGCTTTAGATGTCAGACCAGTAAGGTTGAATTGGGGTAATTCTCAAATGGAAATTTTCTTGTAATAATTATCTTTGTTTAGTAATCTGGAGTTGTATCGCATAAATGTTAACAATGAGATTTGCTTGTAGTGTTCATATTTTAGATGAAAAAATTGAATTTTTCAATCAAACAAGTATAGATGAGACATTTCTCAACCAAAACTCACTTCCAACAAGCCTATTTAGTACTTCAGTGGGGTAGTTGTGATAATTAGTGACAGACATCCCATCCCCAGGTAGAATGCCCCATTTCCAACAGGCCTATTCAGTGCCCTGATGGGTTTGCCTAGTCATACCATAGATCGGTACCCGCTGCTAGTAGACCTATTTAGTATCCCGGTGGGTTAGTCTCTTAAACCCTTTTTCCATCTGATGCTTCTTGTACATAGTCACCTATTTTGATTTTATTAAAGAGTGCTTTTGCATGGTGATAGGGGAGGCTCTTCTGAAAACCTTTTTTACAGGCTGGGATGGTATTGGGTTGGAAGGTGTATTCTCTTATTTGGATGTCTTTAAATTTTTTTCTGAAGGAAAAATAAACTTTTGTATTGCACATTGAATCTAGATGTATAATTTGTCTGAGTTTGTCCATAAGAGAATGACCTAAAGTTACCTTAGGGTACTGATACATCCTCTTCCATAAAAGTTTTCCTAATGTGCCCATGACAGAGAGTGTTCATATACTCATATGTTACTCTTTAGAAAAGATAATCCAATGAATACTATTAAAGTCTAGTTAGGGTGAGATAGTTACTTGTAGGCTAATATAGTTTTTATCCCTTTAATCATGTTGAAATACTGGATAAGGGCAACCTCTAGACTTTAAAGCAGATTAAGCATGGTTTTTTTAACAATCATAGGTAAATATTATGTCTTCTTTATCAACCAAAAGAAATTAAAATACTTCCTTTTAGCTAGCAAAAAAACCAAAAGAAATTAAAAATTCTTCCTTTTAGCTAGCAACAGAACCAAAAGAAATTAAAGATACTTCTCTTTAGTCAGCAACGGAACCAAAATAAATTATTGCTTCATAAGAGCTTCCATTTGATGATGCATTCGACTTCTTGGTTCCATATTAAGTGGTTGTTGCAGGGCTTCATACTTCATATTAATTGACATAAGCTTTTGAAATATGCGTAGCATTCCTTGTCAATTAGGTGATGTGTCCTGATAGTACCGTATAAGGATAGACTTCTGGTACTGGACTAGCGCAAGACCGCTGGTACCGGACCAGAGAAAGATTCCTGGTACCGGAGTATTGTTGATGCCTACAAACTGATGTTTAGCAAGTTCTTGAAGGAATAAATAAATTATAGAAACAAAGATAAAATGAGAAAGTAAAACAAAAGGAGGTAAGAATCCCTTGTTACCTTCACCCTATTGGCCAAACACAATCCAAACCTATGTACAAAAGTTTTAAAAATAAACCAATCAATCAATGTGGATCAGTAGGAAGGTCTTCTTCCTTACTGATCATCTACATATCTGAATTTTGTAGTATACGAGTCAAAATTTCCACTTTTGATAGGGGTTTGTTATAAATTCTCAACCGGTGACCATTCACAAGTAGTGGTGTCCGTTGTTCATCAGTTATTTTTATCCTGATTGAACCATTGTCATAGACAGTGTCAATTTCATAGGGTCCCATCCAATGAGTAGTTAACTTTGCTTTGAATTTCTTGAATCTGTTGTCATACAATAGGGCCCTATCTCCTTGTTGAAAATTTTTCTTTTTGAGATACTTGTCATGCCATTTTGTTCTCTTCTCTTGAATGAGGGTGGTTCTTTGAAATGCTTCCTGCCATATTTCATCCAACTCATTAAGTTGCAAGAGTCTTTGTTGCTTGGATTCATCCAAGTTCATGCCAACTTGTACTGTAGTCCTAAAGGTTTTGATTTAGAATTCTATGGGGAGAAGTACCTGCTTCCCATACACCAAATCGTAGGTTGTATGTCCTGTTGTATTCCTCCATGTGATTCTATAATCCCATAAGGATTCTAGTAAAATGTCAGCCCAGTTCTTGTGGTGTAGCTGTACTGTTTTGGTAAGAATGGACTCAATAACTTTGTTGGTAGATTCTACTTTTCCATTTGCCTGTGGATGGTATGGTGTAGATTTCCTATGTTTAATTTGGTACTGTTCTGTAACAACTTTGACGAGATTAGAGGTAAATTATGTTCCCTGATCAGTCATAATTTCTTGAGGTACACCAAATCTAGTAAAGATGTCATTAAAAAGGAAACCTACCACTGATTGTCCACTTCCAGCTGGTAAATCTTTTGCTTCAACCCACTTAGTCACATAGTTAGTACATACAAGTATGTACTTTTTCTTTTTAGATGTAGGGTTAATGGTCCCTACAAAATCTAATGCCCATTTCTCAAAAGGATCAATGACTACTTGGGCTTGAAGTGGAATTTGGTATTGTGCAGTAGGCTTACCCATTCGTTGGCATTCATCACAATTGGATACATAGGTTTTAGCATCTTTGAAAATACGAGGCCAATAATAACTAGATTGCAGAACTTTATAAGTGATCCTCTTGTCTATGAAGTGTCCTTCACAAGGACCATCATGGAAAGCTTGCAAGATATCATGAATTTCATCTTCCCCTACACATCTCATGATTACCAAATCTGGTCCTATTTTGTAGAGACAATCATCGTGCCACATATAGTTTGCACTTAACTGAATTACTTTCTATTTTTCTCTAGGAGACAATTTCTGAGGCATCTTCCCTATCACAAGATACTTAGCTACATCTGCATACCAAGGAGTGAATGTAGAAATAGAAAACAAATTTTCATTAAGAAATTTATCTTATATTGGTGCGTTATCTCCCAGATGAATTGTTCTAGATAAGAAATCAGACATAAGATTATCCTTACCAGGTCTATCAATAATGTTGATATTGAACTCTTGTAATAATAACAACCATCTTGTAACTCTAGGATTTGTTATAGGTTTGTTCATTAA
>JZKD02S1684619.1:48842-61082 GCA_000966675.3 Picea glauca | reverse complement strand
GTGACCCATTTCTTAGGCCGAAAATCTAAATGCCTCACTTTGACCGAGGTACCTAGTGACCAAATTTTAGGACATCTACCCAGGTGGAAATTGTGGGCTGCAATTGCACCTTGATCAGATTTTGTGTGGCTATTGGGAAATATTGGCATCTCTTTCAGGATATGCCTCCTTTACTCCTCATTATAACTGATTATTTCATCCTTCACTAGTTTCTCTTTCGGTGACTTCAAACCCCACTGATGAGTACTCTTGGAAGGTCCAGTGCTATTTGAGAGGAAGGACGTTATGTCTTTTAGGACACGAGCATTTGTTTTCTTTGATTCCCCATGCATACAAAACCCACATATCCACATATATGCTTCTGTTTCAAAACACTTTATGTATGATGCACTTCTGATTACATTTTGATTTAGATATATATATTGTGTAAAGTTCAAAATTTCCAACAAATGATCTTCTTTAGTTTCTCTCATCACATTTTTCACACATCCACTCAGCTAGTTGGACATCGACAAAATCCCCATCGTTCCAGATGCTTACTAAACCTCCCTCCTATTTTAGGGGGAGTTCCTGGTCTTGCCAACTCATCGACACCACCTTTACACACTCCTATGAGTGCCACTATTCTAGGATCAGCTTTGCTTGGTTCCACATTACCTGGGTCCACTTCCCAAGTCCCTCCATCCACTCTCTCTCCTTTACACGGAAGTGGGGGGCCAAATTCCTCTCAAGGGGGAAGTACCAACCCACCTAGTCCCCCTCAAGGGTCAGGTTAACAAAAAAATCACACCATGGTTGGAGCTAACCCTCCCCCCCACTGTATATGCCATATTTGGCCTCTCTTAACATACTAGATCTAAGAAAACTCACCAATGATCCTATATTACATGACCCCACATGGCCTAAAATGCCCACCAAACTACCTTCAGACATCTCCAAATTTGAAGGAAAGGTAGGTGATGACCCTGCCAACCATGTCATGAATTTCCACCTATGGTGCTCTTCCAACAGCATTATGGATTATTCCATCAGACTATGATTATTTCAACGCACACTCAATGGACCATCAGTCAAGTGGTATGTAGTCGAAAAATCGAGATCCCATGCGACTTTCGAGTCCTTGGCCAAAGCATTTCTTACCTTCTTTCAATTACCAAACTGCCATGAAAACGGTCTTGAACTATAGTCTAATTTCAAACAAACCTCAGCCACACATATCGTTGATCACATTCATGAGTGGCGTAGATGACATATTTTTTTCAAAGCTGAAACCACCAAACAACAGTGTCTTGACTGGTTTCTCAGATCACTTGTCTCTCTCGGTAAAGATGTAGCTTCCACCTTCCCTCAATCCAAAGAGGAAGCCATCAGTAAGGCTCAACAATATGAACTCATCTATTCATATTTAGAGTAATTATACACGGTCCTTCCTGATCTCCCCAAATTTGTTCCATTCGGTCAAGACAAACTTGGGATGTCTCACTCAATAGACAGATTGATTGGTAATTCCAGACACCCCAATCCTCAACCCCAACCACCACCAATGTATGACACACCTCAATACCCATCGGTATATGGGGGAACCTCTTATTACCCACCACCCCCTTATCAACATCCATACCCTGTTGCTTTTCCTCAGCCCATCAGTGGGCCACCACCGACACCCTCAATACACCCACCTATCTAGACAAGTTCGGGTACCCCCTCTACCTTAGCTTATACTTTAAGTACTAGTGAAAGCACCAGGCTTTCCTATGTACCTTACATATAAAAAATCCCAAAAAGTCTATACTTTCCATTTCCTAGTCCACCACAACCCATGGCCCCCCCACACACTCACGCTAGGGTGAATTTTGTTCAACCCTCTCTCGTTCAGCAATATCAAAATTTTGAACAGCTGAATATGACAAATATGACCCATCCATTGAATAATGCCAAAAATAAAGGAAGGAACAAGAATAATAACAACCCAGGCCAAGGAAAGAATCAACCCCAACAAAACCAACCTACTGGGGGAAACCAGAACCAAGGGAATCAGAACCCCCAGGGAGGAAACAACAACAGGCATTAAGGGAGAAATAACAATACTATTAAAACCAACTTCCCTTGTGCCCTTTGCAGTGATTTCGATCATTATACTCATCATTACACCCAAATCACTGATTTTAAATGGTTGAAAGACTCAGGAAGTCTACCACATCTTCCAACACCACTTTCCCCTCAGCAGACCCCACAACAATATGTGCAACAACCCTCCCCCTAGTTGTGATACAAAAACCTATTCCACACCAAGTTGTGATGAACACCCAACAAGAGATACAACCTACCCCACCACAGTTGGGATAGTACCTCAACCCAAACAATCCCACAGATTGAACTATCCTCCTCACCAGTGAGGAAGAAATCCTTCTGCAAACACGTAATCGTCAGTACCATGCACCCTCTGAGTCTTCTCCCATTCCTCCAGAAACAATCTCCACACCAACGTGACCCCCATTGGTGATCCCTCGCCCTAACATAGAACCACCTCTTCACATCCCTCACATCCCATTGTGCAGGAATGTCCACAACCCATAGGCTAGGGTAGCTCATAATTATAGTTTATTTGATGACTTAGCACAATCCCCAGCTGCCATGTCAGTCTTAGAAGTCCTTCAGACTTGTCCCACTCAGCATAAATCATTACTTTCTTCCTTGGGGGAAGTTGAGCCCAGAGATACTCAACTCATTACATTTGATCTCGATAGAAGAGAACCTCGCCTTCCCACTCTAATCACTTTTCAAATCCCAGTGAAAATTTGGAACATTACCATTCATCAGTGCATCATCGATGAAGGTTCATCCACATGTATTATGTCCAAATTTGTATGGTAGAAACTTGGTTCCCCCGAACTCATACCATCTGCCATTACCTTACAAGCTTATGACAGATGACCATCATCTCCTAAAGGGCTCTTCCAAAATGTCCCTGTAGAACTCGGGGGCAAGACCATTCTCATCGACATTGAATTTATCGACTCCCATCTCGATTATGATATCATGTTCAGTCGTAGCTACATGTATGCTATGATGGTAGTTGCCTCTTCTGTCTTTTGAACAATGATGTTCCCACATAACAGGAAGAACATTACCATTGACCAAGTCTCAGATTACGAGCCTAACCCTTCTACCAACATCGATAACATTCTCCCTCTCATCCACACAAGTCATGATGTATATCCACTCATTGAAATGGGTCCCAGAATCTTCAAAGACCCATCATTGTTAGGCACTTACCATGGTGCACCACCACTCCTTCATCCTTCCAATCAAGTATGCATCATATCATCTAACGAAACTGACATAGAGGATATCCTTTCTCCTTGAGAGGCTTCTACCATATCTGACATCCCACTAGTCATAGAGCTCCCCCATCATGAGCCTCCTGCGAACTCATTGACTCCACCAGTCCACGATTTCACCTCCCCCAAAGGCCATATCCTAGTTTGGGAGACAGTTCCTCAAGCCATTTTTATTGGATAAATCCGTAAGTGTGGACACAAACCAATGTCCCTAGATCCACCTGGATCTAGAACAAAGCAAGACATAATAATACTCTTTCCCTAGATTTTGACTATTGAATTAAATAGGAGGCAAGAACAAATGACATACCTTATTATCGCTTCCTATGGTCTTTTTTTCTCTCACTTTGCTCCAGTGCTCTCGTGCAATCAAGACCAAGATAACAAAAACCAACCAAAGTGAAGAAAGCACAATCTATTCAACAATCAATCTATGTATATGATCAAGGAATTATACAATAAAGTGGAAATAGCTTTATGGGAAAGGGACATATTACTGTATCATATTGATGGAAAGTAAATATTACAACCTAAACCTTGATGTCGCAAACTTCCTTTTGATGGCCCTTGGCTCTGACACACACACTTTCTAACTTGCATGAAGAATATCAAAACCCTTATGATAACCTTGCTGGAGTTTCCTAGCCTACTATTCAAGCTTCAATCCTTCACACAATTCTTTCACCAATTCTCCAATGAATCTTGCTTAACCTTGTTTACTTAACCTTTTCCATGAGAATTCCCTCAATATATTGGAGAGAATGAATTATTTACTTGGATAAGAATGATCCAAAAATATTAGGAAATCCAGTACTAGAATAACCATTCGAATGCCATCTCATCTTTCTAGAAGATTCCCTTCTAGAAGCTTTGAGAATTCATCTTTTTCCTTACTTTAAAAAGAGTTTTCACGCTAGCAGTTCAACACAGTGTGAACTTCTCACACCCTGGCTTAAAGAAGCCTGCGAGAATCATGCATTCTTGCAGGAAAATATACTAGCAGCCTGCGAACCTCCTTCAAAAATGATATTTCTGGAAAGAGAAGAAAGTAACTTTTCTCAGGAGAAAGTTCTTATGAAGAGCCTGAGTACACCATCATCAATACATTATCATGATGACCAAAATCATGGGAACACACGGAAAGTATGATACATTAAAATACAAGTACTTGTGCACATATGATTTATGCATAGTAATTCTTCAAGTACAACCCATTCCTAGGTTCACACAAAGGGATACCATCGTAATATACCAACTCATATGCTCCTTTTTCCAAGACTCGGCGAAAAATATAAGGACCTCGCCACATGGGTTCGAATTTCCCAGCTCCTAACACATCTCGATCCTGTTCATAGAGAAGAACAAGATCACCTTCGAAGAAAACGTGAGGCTTGACATGCTTGTCATATTGGGCCTTGACATAGTTTTTTCTGGGCTTCTATTACTAGAGTGGTGTCACGTCGAGTTTCATCTAATCGCATAAGATACAATAGACGTTCTTCTTCAACAGAAGTGTTGGGTAGGAGTTCGAAAGCTAGCTTCAAATAGGGTATCTCACATTCTATAGAAAGAATGGCTTCCACACCATAGACTAACCAAAAAAGCATAAACCCAGTAGCGGACTTGACAGATGTCTGGTACGCCTACAATGTCGAAAACAACATTGTGTGCCAACTTGTTTTATGAATTCCTATCATCCGTCGAAGCATAGTTATGAGAAATTTTTTGATTGCTTCAACCTGTCCATTAGCTTGTGGATAATAGGGTGTTGAGTTATCATGGCAAAGACCCAACTTTTCTATAAGTTCAAGCATCATGAAATTCCTAAATTGGCTACCGTGATTAGTGACGATAGCCTGGGGAACACCAAAACGAGCTATGACATGATTAAAAAGAAACAAGGTTGTAGTATTTCCAGTATTGTTGAATGTCGGCATCGCCTCATCCCATTTCATAAAGTAATCAATGGCTACAATGATGTAACCATGCCCCCCAGCTGAGTGAGGGTGACATGTCATGAAATCGATGCCCCATTTCACAAAATTTCCAATTGAGACCACATGGTGGAGAGGAGTAGGATGGGACCAAATTTTCTGATTATAGGTCTAGTAGGCATGGCATTTCTGAATGGCAGTAATGTAGTCATTAAACAATGAAGGCCAAAAATACCCTGCGCGTAATATCTTCTGGGCAGTAGCATACCCAGACATATGACCACCACATGCTCTGGGATGGCGGTCATTCAGAGCTTTCTCCACTTCATCAAACGTTAGACAACGTCGAAAAATAGAGTCAATTCCCCAACGATAAAGAGTATCTCTGAGGATAATGTATTGACGAGCTTGATAGCGTATGCGACGTCGTTCAGTACTAGACAAAGCAGGCCGAAATGTCTGAGTTTGGAGATATATAATGATATCCCCATACCAAATATCGTCAGTGCTAATAAGGAAAAGATATTCATCAGGTAATGAATCAACTGCTACATTTTCCGTGGTAGAGTGAGGAAAAGCGCATATCAACTCAACAAAAACTAAGGATTTCTTAGACTTGGCATGATCGAATTCCAAGTCAAACTCGTGGAGTATGACAATCCATTTGGAGTATTTTCCCCCTAGCAATTGATGTGTCAAAATATGTTGCATAGGGTTGCAATGAGAAATCACCATAGTCTTGCGTGAGAGGATATAGTGCCAAAAGCATTGGACAGCTTGAACGGCAGCCAAGGCTAGTTTTTTGACATGTTGATACTTGATTTCAGTGGGTGTGAGACTTCGTCTCAAGTAATAAACAACATGTTCATCGTGAACATCATCCTCTTGGACAAGAACCATGCCAATAGTATACTCTGAGACAACAAGATAAAGGAAATAATCGTGACTGTAATCAAGAGGAAAAAGAAGCGGAGCTCGCATTAGGGACAACTTCAAAGTTTCAAAAGCATTGTTGGCAATGGTGTCCCAAATGAACTCTGAATCTTTCTTTAGTAGCAGCGTAAAACCATGAGTGATCTCAGCGTAATTAGGGATGAAATGACGAAGAAAGTTTGCTTTCCCCTGCAAACTTTGCAATTGGCCCAGTGTAGAAGGAGGAGGGAGATTAAGGATCACCTCAACCTTAATAGGATCCACCTGGATCCCATGACGCAAAATAATAAAACTGAGAAGATGATCGGATTCTGCACAGAAAATGCACTTATGAGGATTTAAACGTATCTAGTAGAACTGACAGCGAACAAAAATGGCACGAAGGTGGGTAGGGTGATCGAATCTGCGCATAGAATGAGCTGGTAAATCGTCCAAATAGGGTTGAACGATATTCTTTAGATCATGAAAGGGATTTTCCTATAGGCAAAAGTACCCCAAGGACAAATAAAGGAAGTCTTATGTTGGTCCTCGGGACCAATGTCAATGTGATTATAGCCAGAGAAACCATCCATGAGGGAGAAGATTTCACTTTCGGCACAGTCATCGACAATCTGATTGGCGAAGGGGTAGGAAATTTGTCTTTGGGAAAAGCTTTGTTAATATCCCTATAATCAACACATACACGAATACTACCACCTTTCTTGTCAATTGGGACAGGATTGGAAACCCATTCTATAAGATCCACCGGATAAATAAAGTCGTCTTTCAAAAGTTTTTCAACTTCAAGCTTGATAGCATCCTCTTTACGTGGGTGAACTGGACGAAGACATTGCCAGACGGGTTTAGCGCCGAGGTATGTCTTTATGTCATGTACAACAATTGCAGGGTCGATACCCAACATTTCTTCGTAGCTCCAGGTAAAGATGTCACAAAATTCTTTGAAAAGAGACGTATAGGTGACGATTTCATCTAGAGAACATGAAGCTCCAATATGAACATTTTCTACGATCCCAGGTTTTATGGATATGTCAATGGGAATCATGGGAGAAATATTACTAAGGTTCCCTTCGGCAAATACATCATGTGTAGACCCGGGAATGGTCGAGATGACAATAATGGTGGATGGAGCTGAAATCCATTGGTATTTCTCAAGAGTGTGTTGTTCCAGAAAGAGTATGGAATGATGATGCCCATCGTCCCAAGGGGTGTCCTCCATGACGGACATGATCATCTCGTCAGTGGGAAAAATAACACGAAAAGGATCGGGAGATAACTCATCAAGAGAGGGGGTAGAATGTGTTGCCGATTGAATGGCCTGATAGGTGGATTCAACCAGACATAATGACATTACATTGCTGAAACGAAAATGATCTCCAAGGTCAGGGACTATCCAAGGGTCAGAAGATGCAGGAAGTTCATGAGGCACGGTGGAAATCATGTTGATAGAAGCAACTGATGGGCATGGAACATCAAGCAGTGGAATGGGGAAAGTACCCATTAATGAGGATTCCTTTAAAAGGCCGACACCGACGTTCTCATAACCCGGTGGGGTTTTAGCAATAAATGACACGTTGCCAGTATGAGTATCAGAATTGAAGAAGGCAAGTTGGTCAACAGTAATAACCTTTCCTTGATGAGGGAAACGTACTACATGAAAAAGTGTTGACACAATGGTGCACATGGAATCGATCCAGCTACGACCAAGCAAAATATTATAATCAAGAGGAGCGTCGAAGACTTCCACTTCAACTTGGACTGTTTTACCTTCTAACGTGATAGGCAATGAAGGAAGAACACCATAAGGCTTAAAACCAGAGGCATTGAAGGCTTTAAGAGTGTTTTGGGATTCATTCAAAGGAGGAGAGCTAATGGCTTTCCAACAAGCAAGAGACATAACACAAGTCGAGGCACCCTCGTCGATAACAGTTCGACAAATGTTCTTGTCAGAGACAACAACTTGGATTTTAAACGCGAGCTGAGGGGGTAACCTTGGAATGTGATATTCCAAGTCAAAGACTATTAAATTTGTATCTGTCGGGTCAATTCCACCTATAGCTTTCAACAATGCCTTCCGTTGTGCGGGACAAGACTAAAGGACTTCAAGGGCTGACATCGTTGAAGGTGCTTGGGCCAGATCTTCAACAATGCTGTATTTTTGGGCCACACGAGCATGAGGATTGAAATTCGATTTCCATATGACACCCTTAGCGGGGGGTCGCAGAACTGTATCGAGGCTCAGTCATTTGAGATGAAGAAGACCGTTAGTAGGTGGAGTCGCTGGAGAGGGTTGTACCAAAGTAGGAGGTAAATCGTCAACCTTCTCCTTAGATGAAGAATAATCTTTGGCTCGAGTCATGAGTGCAACGTTGTTCTACTTAGAATCACCAGTACACATCAAAACATATGATGTAGTAGAAGAGGAGGGTTGGTCATGAATGACCAACTGAGCTTGTTGTTGAGACAGGAAGGTTTGAGACAAGGCAGCCAGTGCAGGTGGTTTTGGGGTTCCTTGAAGGAACTTAGTGACTTCAGCATGTCATGGGCAATAGTTCGTGTAATGATCATCACCACAGATAAGGAAAGGGTATCGTGGTTTGGGTTTATCCTGATCTTCAACAGGAGGGGTTTTGGTTTGCTCTACTTGATTATTATTTTTTCTCTCCTTATTCTTACCTCTCCCCTTTTTAGATTTATTTTTACCGACTGGGGTAGATTGGACATCATTTACCTCAGAAGTTTTTTCGGTGGGAGTGGCAGGAGATGGAGAATTTTGAACATTAGAAGAAGAAGATTTAGGGTTTGTGCTTGAAATAGAATGTGATTGTGCTTGGGCAATACCAATCACACCATCAGCTGCATGCGAGGCAGCTGGAGTAGTTGAAGTGCTGGAAGCATTAGGGCGAGGTAACTCAGGTAGTAAATCATAAAGTGTTCCTGTTTGTGAATAAATGAGATCAAGATATTGAGCACGACTTATAGCCTACTCTTCCATGACAATGCCACCCATGGCAATGTCCTTACCAATTTCATTCACAAAGGATTTTGTAAACCATTCTGCCAGTAACTGATCAGGAAGCTCAAGTTTAATGAGACGACGCCTCCTTCACCACTCATGGATATGATCCGATGTATGAGTGCCTTTAGTCTATTTGAAGGAAGTCAAAATCTCAGTCCCAGTATCATAATGGATCGGTAATTGGTAATGTGTAAGAAAATCCATAGCTAGGGTGTTGAAATCAGATAAGAAACCTCGTGGCAATTCGATATACCACTTCGTAGAAGAACCAGTAAGGGTTTTTTGAAAAAGACGTAAACGAATAGAGTCATACATCAACGAGTTGGATGAACACCATAGGTGAAAAGTCATAATGTGATTGTTTGGGTCCTCTCCCACTTTGTCGTCGAATTTAGGAATGTTCGATGGAAGCTTTGTTGGAATAGTAGGCCATTGGGGAGAGTGATGAATAGGATCATTTAAAATCCAAGACAAATTTGGAAAATCCAAATTAGCAAGAAAACGTAACTGTAGATTCACCTGTGGGTACTGGTGACTTTGGGGTGGAAGCCCTGTTGGCAAACCAGTAGGACCGTAAGTAGTCTACCCATAATGGGAAGACCCAGGCTGATTCAGTGGTGGTTGGAGAGGATAGTAGCTCGAGGGATTGTAACCTTGAGTGGGGACATGAGTTTGAGCATTTGTACCCCAAATAGAATTAGGTATACCTAGATATGGTTGGCCTATACTAAGGACAGGCAACTGCTTCCCCCCAGTCCTTTGAGGAAGATTTTGTATCATATGATTCCAATACTAGGCCAAAGGGTTGAGAACCATCCAGATGTTCTGGAGATAAACCTTGCATTCTATGTGAATGACGTGGAGGAGCTATTGTAAATGAGTGAAAAATTCGTGAAGAAAATCCTATGGTTAGCTTCGAGAAACAAACAACACATGCTAGTAAACAAAATCTAGGAAGCAATCACCATGCAAACAAGACCTTCTAATTTTGAAGCCACTAGTTGGTGATGAAATCCAACGTCGCAACAACGAGATGAGAAGGGGCAGGGCTAGGGTGGAAAAGTTACACTGATGACCTACTTAATGGACTTACACCCTAGTGCAAGCTTCCACACATAATCATGGGTATACCCTCCAGAGAGCCTGAGTGAGTTTGATAACATCAATTCCAAGTACCGTGAAGACTTTCCCCTCCACAGTCACCTTGGGTAAGAACCTAGAAAGATAGGCCACTAAGGCCACCACTAACAACAATAAATCTTGGGGGGACAGTCGACAGTCTGATCCACACGCAAGGGCAGGGTATCTAGCCCACAATCAACTCAAAAGGCTTCCACTCATCATTGTGGGTATACCTTCGAGTGATCCTCATAATACGTGAAATATCTACACTGATATCAACAAAGCAGGGTGAGTAACTTGGCTAATATCAATGTGATCTAGTGTTTGACCCTTGTGTGAGAAGGGATTCCTAGGACAAGATGTTGCAAATGGAATTTAACACTCCCTAACTCAAGATGCTATTGTGTGTTTTGAGCTTTGGAGAGTGTATCTCTCTTCATATTCCAAAGCGCTAGCCTAGCTAAATGTTGGTGTAATAGAACCCTAGAAAAGAGTTACTAAATAAATTTTATGATTACTTAGTGTTATTAAAAGCTGTTGTTTACTCAAAGGAAACAGAGGTGAAACTTATGTTGTATGACTCTGACCCAATAATGCAAGGATGAGAATGAAATGTATCACTTTTTGTTCAATGAATCCTATGTATGGGAGAGAGATAAAGTTTTCTAGTTCAACCTTGAACTACAATGCAAAATTTCCTTTAAAATGTAAACACAAACAATCACTTATCAAATGACAACGCTCTATAATGTATTTTTCAAATACTTCAACAATCTGAATAATTTGATTTTCAATGTTTTCTAAAATGAAAAAAAATGTTTTGAAAGAAAAACTTTTTGTTCACTTTTCAAAAAGGACCCACACTATAATAGCGAGAGTACTGAAAATCAAAATCCAAATGAACAAGCAATGACAAACTCAATCAACTCTTTCAATGAAAGAAAAAATAAAGAGCAAACCAAAGTAGTATTCTCAATTACACAAGAAAATGATCTTTCAAACCAATAAGCAAAAGAGAAAAACCAAGTACTCAACTTTCAACCAATCACTGGTTCTCAACTAATCAAACACACTCAGATTCTGAAGTCAGAGAGAATGGTTTTGCCAAGAAAAGTCAAGAAATGAAAGTCAAGACACAAAATGACAAGAAAAGCCTTCCTAAGACTGTTCATGCATGGAAACAAAGACAAGAAAAATATTAGTCAGAGGTCCAAGAAACTCATAAGAGGCAATCAAACTGATCTGGGTAGTTGAAAAACCAAAATTCAAATCCAAATTTTTGACAAAATGAGTTCCCAGGTAGGCAGTATTACACAGTGCGAGAATCACTGATTCTCGTAGGTGAACCTTGAGCAAGGTGCGAGAACCTTGCACTGAAACCTAAAGGCAGAGTGTGAACCCTACCAATTCTCACAGGCTGCAATGAAGTACAGTGTGAGAATTCCTGAACATAGTCAAAATTTTGAAAAATGAAGCAAAATTGAAAAAGGCTTCTGGACCTAGAGGGTCTATCAGGATATCCTGAAGACTCAGAAATTGATAAGACAGGAGAAAAGTAAAACCAGAGCAAATGGCCACAGAAAAATATCAAAAGCCACAAAGAAAATGGGATTTTTCCCCAGTGGAGTAGCCAATTTTTTTATTGGATAAATCTGTAAGTGCGGATACAAACCGATCTCCCTAGATCCACGTGGATCTAGAACAAAGCAAGATAGAATAATACTCTTTTCCTATAGTTTGACTATTGAAGTAAATAGGAGGCAAGAACAAATGAAATACCTTATTATCACTTACTATGGCCTTTGTTGCTCCCGCTTCACTCCAGTGCTCTCGTGCAGTCAAGACCAAGACAACAAAAACCAACCAAAGTGAACAAAGCACAATCTATTCAACA
>JZKD02S1684607.1:114392-132748 GCA_000966675.3 Picea glauca | reverse complement strand
GGGGGGGGTAATTAATTTGGGTGGAGGAATTTCTGACACTTTGGATAAGGGAAATCCTTTTGTGGAGAGGGAAGAACTTGTTTCAGTGAGCACATAAGCTCGACCTTCACTACGGAGTAGGCATCTGAAGGTTTGTTATGGGGGGGAGCAACTCAGAATATCCTTCTTTTCCCTCCTTAAATAATTATGGGTTTTTGCAGTCGATAGGAGTCAGGCTTGTCCCTCACTTTCTTTGGGATTCTCAGTAGATAATAGTCTGGTAGGGTTCAAAGGGAGGGGTGAGACTAGCCGATTTTTGTCTCAGATTGTTTCTTGCATTAGGGTTGAAGAAGTATCCCCAGAAGCCTTGAATGATGATACTTTTGAAGATCTGACTGTATTGTCTGAAATTGAGGAGTCCATTTTAAATTTTATTCCTACCTATAGGGAGGTACTTACCCAGTCTTCATTGCCAATCTTTGTTGGTGGGGAGCCTCTGCCTAATTATGTAGAAAAGATTGGGAAGGATTTTTTCGACTACCTGTCCAGGGGGCGAGGATGCATTGTTGAAAGGGGCAGTTCTAGGAGGATTGGAAAAATATTTTTCTCCACTAAAAACTAGAAGTGCAAGGAAGTTAGGGAAAGAGAAGGAGAACCTAACTTCGACTAGTCTTATGGTGCTAGATGGTCCTAGGCCCCTTAGAGATCAGAAATCCTTGGCAAGGGTTAAAAAATGATTGTAGCAACCCTAAATGTAAGGGGAGTGGGGGGTCCCACAAAGACTTTATCCCTCAAAAGGTTCTTAGAGACAGCAAAACCTGATGTTTTATTTATCCAAGAAACCATGGTATGTGAAGTTAAAGCGAGAGAATTATTTGTAAAATTACTCCCTACTTGGTATTTTTGTGGGGTGGATTCTATTGGACTCTCTGGAGGATTGTTAACTGCTTGGAATCCGCGCAAAGCTGATTTCGCTGGGTTTTTTTACTCCTGCATGGATTTCGCTGGATGGATTAGTAAAATCTCTAAACATAAGATTGAAGTTGATAAATTTCTATGGTCTGTACTCTGACAGAAAGGATTTCTGGGAGGGTATTAAAAGGGAAGGGTTAATGAATGAGCATAATCTTATTATCGGAGGCGACCTAAAATTTAACACTTCAAGTAGGGAAGTTTGGGGTGAACTTTCTTGGGTGGTTCCCTTACAACTTTATTTTATCCAGTTGATACAAGCTGGGGGGTTGGTGGATGATGAGCCTGTAAAGCTTCTCCCTACCTGGAGGAATGGCAGAAAAGGTCAGGACTGCATTGCCAAGAGGTTGGATCGGTTCTTGGTAGATGATAATTTAGTGTCATCAGGTATTAGATATAGATATTGGGTGTGTAATGTAAAGATATCAGATCACATGCCAATGATACTCCATGTGGAACAAGGAAAAGATTATGCCAGCTATCCTTATAAATTTAATTCAGTTTGGCTTGAGGAACCAGATTTCGTTAATTTAGTTAGAACCAATTGGGTTGGACTGTTGGGAACAGAGGCTTTAAACCCTATGGATTCTCTGGTTAAAAATCTCAAGATACTTAAGTCTTTGGTGATTATTTGGGAAAGGAAAAAAAAGGATGAAGCTCAGGAAGAGATAGTACAATTAGATTTGGATATGGATACTTTATACACTGAATTTCTTAGAGGTTTTGAGAAGGAGGAAGACAAAGTAATGGTTTTAGAAAAATAAAAGAGGAAACCGGAACTATTAAGACAGGAGGAGGATACTTGGAAGCAAAAGAGTAGGGTAAACTGGTTGGCTTTACGTGACAAGAATAATAAGTTGTTTCATGCTTATGCAAGTTCCAGAAAGCAAATCAACACCATTTTGGATATTACCAAGGAAATGGAACAATAATCTCCAATAAGCTAGAGCTACAAAAGGAAGCAGTTGACTACTTTCAAAATATATTTAAGGCTCAGTCTAACCTTTCCATTTCAGATGAACTTGCAGTTTTAAGGAATTATCTAAGGTTGTTTACAGTGGAAGAAGGTCTCAGACTGGCTGAGCCAGTTACTCTAGCAGAATTATTGTCAACTCTTAAAGGTTTTAAGTGTTCAAAAAGTCATGGGTCGGATGGCTGGACTACATAGTTCTTTCTATCTTTTTTTATCTTTTGGGTAATGATATTTTAGAGATGGTGGAAGAGTCTAGGCAGAAAGGTAGAGTTTTGGGTGCCTTGAACGCTACCTTTATTGCACTTATACCAAAGAGTGATAAACCAGAATCCTTTGGAGGTTTTAGACCAATTGCTTTATGCAATCTAGTGTACAAGATCATTATTAAAATAATTGTTGCTAGAATTAAAACCTCACTTTCTGTTGGTATTTCAAATGAACAATTTGGATTCTTAGAGGGACGACAAATTATTGATGCTATTGGAGTTGTACAAGAAGCTTTACACATTATAAAGATAAAAAATATCAAAGCACTGGTCCTAAAATTGGATTTGATAAAGCCTTTTGATAGAGTGGACTGGGGATTTCTTGGGCTTGTTTTATTATAGGTGGGTATAAGCTTAGAAGCAACAGACTAGATTATGGGGTGTGTGTCTTCTGCAAACTTTGTTGTGTTGATCAATGGTAAACCTACTAGTTTTTTAAGAGTACAAGAGGTTTAAGGCAAGGTTTCCTATTATCTCCTTTACTTTTCCTCCTTGTTGTTGAAGGGTTAAGCAGAGCCATACATGAGAAGATTGGGGATAAGAAAATTGAAGGTATCCTTGTGGATAGAGGGCTAAGTATTACTCACTTGATGTTTGTTGACAATGTAATTTTGTTTGGGAGTGGAATCATTTCTGAGTGGGGAGATTTTAAGGAGGTATTGGACTTATTTTGCAAGGTGACAAGGATGGCATTCATCCCACAGAAATCTGTGTTTTTAGAAGTTGGGTCGGATGTTGAAGGGCTTACTTTGTTGAAGGCTCTCCTTCCTTTTGAAGTAAAGCCAGTAGATGATGGTTTTAAGTACCTGGGGTTTTTTTTTAAACCAAATTGTTATAATAGAGCTTACTGGAAATGGCTGGAGAAAAAATTTGAAAAAAAAAAATGAGTTGGAGTCATAGGTGGCTTTTTTTAAGAGGAAGGGTCATACTTGTAAAATTTGTTCTTGAAATCATTTATGTTTATTGGCTCTCTTTGGATAAGATACCAATAAGTGTACTAAATACTATTAGAAGGAGGATGTTTAGTTCTTGTGGACTAGCAAAAAAGCTAAAGAAGGGATGCATTTGATCAGCTAGAAAAATCTTGCAAAACCAAAAAACACTGGTGGGTGGGGTATCAAAAATATCTTTTCTTTTGGGAAAGCTTTGGCGGCTAAAAATCTATGGAGATGCCTTATGATGCTTGGTCTATGGCATGAGGTGATAATTAAAAAGTATCTTAAAAAGACAATCGTTGAGGAGTGGTTCAAGCAAGGAAGGAAAAGTTGGAATGGTATCTCAAAATTTTGGAGAGCCCTCAATTTTTCATTATGTATTATAATAGATTGGTTGGTGTGGAAACTTGGGAACGGGAGGGACATTAGAATTGGAGCTGACCCTATGGTTGGGTCTCATTCCTATTATAAATTGCCAAGGAATCTTATATTGACTTTGAAGGCACAAGGGATAGAATTCCTTGCACAAGATGGGACTAATGTTCTGGAGGAAACTAGTCTTACAAGGTGGAAAAAGGCAGAGACCTTAGGGTTGGAAGGAGAACAAAAAGAAGATTAGACTAAATTTATTAAGGGCTTAGTTGGTTCGGGAATTGAACTTAATAATGAAAAAGATACCTTATTGTGGTCCTGGGATACAAAAAGAGGAGAGGTAAATGCCAAGCAAGCTTATAAAGTACAATTGTTGGAGGATATGGAAGAAGAACCAAACTACTGGTATGTTGAAATCTGGAAGTGGCAACTACCTTTAAAAGTCAAACTTTTTATCTGGTTATTGCTTGAACAGAGAATTCTTACTTGGAAAAACTTGAACAAAAGAGGTATTTTTGGACCTAGTAGATGTGTTTTGTGTGGGAACAGTGAGGAAACAATGTCTCATATTTTTGTGGAATGTAGTGTCATCAAAGGTATTTAGTAGTCAATATTAAAAGAATTAAAACTAGCCATTACTTGGGAAGGAGGACATATTGTGGACAGTTTACAAAAGTGGATAAGGAAGAAGGAAAATTGGAAAGAAATCCCTTGCTTTATTTGCTTGGAGGTTTGGAAGCACAAGAATTTTGTTATTTTTGAATATTTTCCTCCTAATCAAGTCAGAGTTTGCAACTGTATTCTACAGGGAGAACTAAAAATTACTCAGTTTTCCAAGAATAGAAGGATTGGAAGGCCTCCCATTCTTGACTGGGATTTGGCAGTGGGTTTTTTTGATGGGGCCTCACAAAATAAGGGTTCTAAATGTGGGGCTGGAGCTTTATTGAAATGTCGAGTCTTGGGAACTTACAAACTAAAAATGAATTGTGGAAGAGGAAGCAATACCAATGGAGAGCTTCTAGCATTGTGGTGCATTTTATTTTTTATTTCTTTTAAAAAGGTAACAAGGTTACAAGTGGTAGGATATTCAAAGGTTATTATTGATTGGTTTACTAATGAAAATAACCTACAGGTGATGAAAAAAATTAGAATGTTGAACGGGAGTTTTCAGCAACTCAAAGCTCAACATATATAGAGAGTTTATAATAAGGAAGTTGACCAGCTTTCTAAGGAAGCATTGCTACTAGATGAAGATGAAATATACTATGTGAAGGATATAGAAAGACAACCATAAATATTCGAAAAATGATATGTAAAACAATGACTAGATTTTATAGATTATAAGTGACACCATATTAGATTATAAGTGACACCATATTGGATAACCATAAACCAAGGTTGTGCTAGTTCTATGTACTTATTTGAATAATCATTTATCATTAAATATTTTTAATAATATTTAGTAATTGTTTCTTAAAAAAATAGAAACACGATTAACAATGTATATAATAATTATTTATGAAAAAAAAACCAATAAACATTATACAAACTTTTAATGAAATTAGTATAATGTTAATAAAGACTATAAGGAATAATGTTTTAGAAAAACATAATATAGTAAATCAAACACTTCACTTTTCTCTCAACACCAAATCAGCACCGAAAAAACATTATAGTGGACACTTTGACTTCAATTTACACTTTACTTCTTTTTCTGATCGTGTAATCATGTTATTGCAACACCCAAAAAACATTATAGTGGATACTTTGATTTCAATTAACACTTTACTTTTTTTTATGTTTTATTTAAACTTTTTATGCCGCATACATGACACATTTTTCTTTACAATCATCTATATTACATGCAAATAATAATTTCAAGTGATTAAATCTTTGTTAAGCTTCTAAAATTGTGTTGATTATATATTTTTGGAATAAGTTTGATTATATATTTTTGGAATAAGTTTAAGGTAGATTCATGTATATCATAATTTGCAAATATAGAAATGTCTCAAATCTCAAGAATTTCAAATTCTATATGATATTTTGATAGTTTTAAAATTTAATTAATATTATTAATTTATAATTAATAAATATAAAAGGTAGAAAATATTAAAGTGTGAAAACTTAAATTTTACAATGAATTTCTACTTTGTACAATTAATCACATGAGTTTTCATACATGTAATGTTTTTCTTCGGATGAGGTTAGCTAGTCAAAGGAAAACATTCTGACAGAGAGTTTTTCAGTCCTCTGTCAACGAAAATATTGGTGGGCGGCTGGCGAAAAAACAGGCGAGTTTTTCAGTCCTCTGTCAACGAAAATATTGGTGGGCGGCTGGCGAAAAAACAGGCGAGTTTTTCAGTCCTCTGTCAACAAAAATATTGGTGGGCGGCTGGCGAAAAACTCGCAAGTGTATATATTCTCGTTGCAAGTGTGAACGTAGAGTAAAGACAATTCATTACCGGATCCTTTCAGCACTTTGATCGTCAGCAGCTGATTTGTTTTACGTTTTCTAAGGCGGCTACTAGTGTTTTCAGTCAAATCACAGCTGTTCAATCACAAGCTCTGTTTGCCGAGGAGTAATTTACAAATTACTAGCTAATTAAATATAATAAATTGGGGTCTATATTTTTTGTTGTCATCCCAGCGGTATCCAAATAAAGACTATTGTTTGGCAAATTATCAAGCCACTCACTAACCATAACTCTAACCCCTAGGAGCGTTGGCAGGGAAGAAATCAACATAAGGGGCCTGACTATATGAGAGGCCTTCCACTCCTCAATGTGGCTTTGCCCGAAAGAAACAAGTCTTGTATGTTGAAGTGAACTTGCAATTTGTATTATTAGGCACTTGACTTTGTGATACGAGTTTTATAAAGTTGTAATAAAGTGACTCTTATGTAATAGGCATGGATTTCAAGAGAATTTGGGCCCAAATCCCAAGACAAATTTCTGTGAGAAGTTGTTGAAGTTTGCCACTGAGTGGGAGATTGTACTGTACGAATCCGCACAGGTCATACAACAAGAAAAGAGGGCATGGAAATCGAGGTTGTTAGTGACACATTTTTCGAGGAGGTTTTGAGGTTTTTCTTGCAGCAGAAAGATCGTACAGATATGATCGTACAACAGCATGTTGGCAAGTATTTTGAGGTATTGTTTCTCAACAGGTCGTACGGATTGTGGCACAGTTTTCAAGGAATACATTTTAGGGACTGTAGTGGGTGTAAGTGTGTTTCTCTTGCTGCCAAATGCATTACTGTTGTAACTTGTGTACTTCCTTCTCTTGGTGGGTTTCCCCAAACTAGGGTTTTCCCTGGCTGGTTGCCAAAATCTGAGTGTGTAAATGTGTTTTTTTATTGTTCTTCATTGTTATTTTCCATTGCTACTTGCTTAGTAATGTGTGTTTTTGCTTACGATATAGTTGAATGTAGGTTATTACATATCAGAGTTCATTTAAGACAGAGATATGTGTTTACTAATTGTTTGACAAAAGTCATTTATGAGTTAGTGTACTTTTGTTATTGATTTTCTACATGGTATTAGAGTAGATGCTTTGAGTTACAATGAGCAGTGTTATTTTGGGAAGGATTTGAAGAGGGAAACTTGGTTATTTGTTTTCTATTGGACAGTTGAAAGGAAGATGGTTGCTTGCATCAAATATGAGGACTAGTTGGAAGGGACTTCCAACTATTTACAATGGAAAGTGAGAATGTTAGTTGTTCTCAGGGTGAACAAACTTTGGAGCTTTGTGAGCATTATAGTAGTTGTTCCCACAACAGACCCTATTGCTTTGGATGTACATTAGGTAAAGGAAGCCAAAGTTCATAGGTTTATTTTGGATGGAGTGAAGGACCACTTTATCCCACACTTAGCTGAGAAGAAGACAACTTATGAGATGTGGGAGACACTGAAAAACATGTATGAGGTGAAGAATGAAAACCGAAAGATGGCCTTAAAGGACAAGCTGCATGATAATGAGATGGCTAAGGGTGAGAGTGTGGCATCATATCTTACCTGGGTAGCACAAGTGAAATATGAGTTGGCTGCAGTTGGGGAGATCATTTCAGATTCAGAGTTGTTGAGGATAACCTTGAAAGGCTTCACCAAGGAATGGGAAGTATTCGTGAAGTGTGTGGTGGGTCGAAAACACCTTCCAGACTAGAGCAGACTGTGGAACGATTTCACTCATGAGGAGATCCAGGAAGGATCTCGGATTAGTGGACAAAAGAGAGATGGAGTTGTTGAATAGAATGTTGCTCTTGCGACAAAGAGAAAAAGTAAGAAGCAGGGGAGTTTCAGGAAAGACTTGAGCAAAGTCGAATGTTTCATCTACAACCAGTATGGCCACCTTATAGCCTAGTGTCCGGAGAGGACGAAGAAGAAGAAGGAGAAGGAGGGGCCAGTTGCAGCAACAACAGTAGCAGTGGAGGACTTTTTAGACAAGTTTTAGAAGGAATTCTAATTGTTCACTCTTGTGTCAAGTGTCAGGAGCACTGGATTTGTGAGTGAGAGTAGATGGATCATTGACAATGGAGCCCCATGTCATATGACAGGAATATGGCGTATATTCCTCAGTATCATAGAGACAGGTCCAGACTCACTAGTTGAAAGTGAAGGGGGAATGGCATGAGCAGTCTATCGAGTTGGAAGGGTCAGATTACAGCTCGAGTTTGGAGAAATCCTAGTGGTTGATGGATTTATGTTTGTTCTAGGACTGAGGGTTACCTGCTCTCGGTCTCAGCCTTGGCAGATGAAAGATATGTGACATTGTTCGAGAGTAGACATGTCTTTATCTATAGAGAGGGATTGGATCCGGTCGAGGCACATTTGATTGGTGATTAGGTTGGTAGGTTGTACATTGTGCGAGGACAACCTACAGTTGTAGATTCATAGTCGGATGAGGAGCAAGAGGCTCTTGAGACTGGAGTGGGACCAAGGATTCAGTCTCGAAATTCGAGGAAAGAGAGGGATTTTGATCCGGATTATTTTCGAAACAAAATCAAAGTAGAGATATTACAATGAAATACACATAAATATTGCCAGAAACATAGAAATACAACAATACATGATTTCTATTAATGAAAGAAATGTACAGAGACTGTAAAAATACAAAGTGCAAGACTCGCTAGAATGGTGGTAGCTTTATCTCTGAGAAGAGATGTGATGAATAAGCTCATTTACAAGAAGATAATTACAGTGAGGCTCTGAATGTCTTTTTATATTAAACATGAATGTCAAAACCCTAAACATATAAAAACCTAACCCTAGGAGATGAAGCGCCAAAAGCCAAGTGGACCCCGTTGGGGTAAGTTGGTACATTAACTTCTCGGGGTCGTAACTTTTTCATACGATCTCTTTTTTAGGCGTGTGATAGCCTGTTGGAAAGGTATTTTCAAGAAATACGTATTATGTCATCAAACTCTTACTTTGTCTACATTTTGACTATGGCAAGCCAAGAAAACATTGTTTAAATCCCCAAAACAACCCTAGAAGTACAAAACGATGTACTAACATGAAAACTTCCAAAATAAGCCAGTTGGAATAGGTTGGTGGCCACCAATATCCACATGGATGTTGTGTAGGGCTTCAAGACAACCCCATAAGTGCAGAGCCCACAATTACAAATAAATTTCCCCATTACAAAGAAACGTGTTGAACTGAAAATTGTCCAGATGAGCCAATTGGAATTTGGAATAGGTGGGTGGTTACCAATATCTACCTGGATCAATCCTCCCCCATTAGGAAGAAAAGGTCTCCATTGCGTTGAGTGCTCGGAGAGGAAGGAAAAACATTTTCTAAATCTGAATCTTGGTGAGCTACGTGCCTTGGTGGAGAAGTTGCACTGCTTGGTATGTGGAAGGTTGTCACGAACCTGTCGCTGGTAGGGTTGAATTTGTTCCACCAACATGTTGTCTCTGGGCTTGACAGGGCATTATGTAGGCACCATCATAGGTCAAGAAACAATATATGCAATATGCTTCTGTTGGATAGAAGGTGTTGATGTTGCAGTGGTTGCAATGGCCTTCTGTGCATCCTTTGAACAAACTATGAAGAGGATGAATTTTGCAGTATGAGAGATTACCTTGCGACACTGTTTTGGTGGAACAATGGTGGGAAATACCTATGTTATCCTGTAGATATGAACCCCAGAGTAATAATGAAATTACAAGGTCGACACACATAAACAACATGACAATTCCACACATATGGTTGGCCCAACAAAACATCACAGACATCAAGACGAGAAACATCACAGACTACCTCATCCTTGAAGGGTTGGATGCCATAGGAAAGGCGACACTGCTGGCTGACATGGAGATCTCATCCCTGGTGAAGCCACTCAATGTTGTATGGTTGCGAGTGTGGTGTTGTCGACAACCCCGACTGTTTGACGACCTCAGCTGAGATGAGGTTCTTCTGGCTACCGCTATAAACAATAAAATGCAATGGGGTCCCATTCACCCACATCTATGAATGGAAGAGGCGCTCCCCCTATTCAGGATTTACTGGTTCTTTTGGTTGAATTGTTACGGTCGCAACAATAGTAGTGGGGTCTACGTCAATTATTTGTCTGTTTTCAATATTTTCTGGATCAGATTCTGAATCAGGGTTCAGATCCTTGTCTTTTACCTCGACCACCAATGATTGTTTCGAGCAACATTCATCGATGTTGTGTTAGGGGATTTTGTGGAAGCCGCACCACTTCCCAATGTCATTTTTCGTCTTTCCTTTACCCCTTTTTTCCTATGTCTTGGACTGGTTGTCAGGACGTTGTTGGTTAGGGTCATCTTTACCATGCTTTGGTTGTTGTGTATTTGCAAACCCGAACTCCCATTTATTCTAGTGCCTAAATTTTTGCTCAATTTTGACAGCATATCGATAGGAAACTCCCAATGATGAGATGTTTAGGAAATCCATTTCGGTTTGGATGTACCTATGCAGAGCCCCACGATATTTCAGAATTAGATGTCACTCGGAGTCTTTGATACCCAACTTGGTGTGCAAGGTATGGAAAGTATTTGTGAACGTTGACATTGTTTGGCTCTTCTCTTGCCACGGTGTGGTCCATCTCATGTACTGGTCTTCATAGTTATCAACAGGGTAGTATTGTTCCTTGACCGCATCCACAAAAATCCCAAGTGGACTCGACCCCATATATTCCAGATTCCTCTATGGGACTTTTCTCCCAGTAATTTTCCCACGAATGTTTGACATGGGGGAAAGCCTTGAGGAGTGCGAAGGTGATCTTTTCCCTATTGAAAAAAATTGTGAACAAAGAAATAACCTTCTAGCATATTCAACTATTTTTCTAAGGCATTCGCATCTTTCTGACTTTAAAATACAGGAATATCAAATTTAAATTGTACCTTGAAGGGAGAGGTTCCTCCAAAGTGGTCGCTTGATGAATATGCACATGTTGCTATCGGCAGGCATTGAAGGATGTGGGAAAAATTCTCCATCATTTCATCCCTCTGTTGTGCGAGAGCTTGCTCAAGCAACAGGTTAATAGAGTCTTCTTCTCCTTTGTTTTTCTTTTCTGTCACCATAGAGGGTTTCTTGGGCGTGCGAGAGTGATTGTCCTCAAGAGAGACAAGCTCGAGACCCAACTTGCTATAACCGGACCTCGTCGGGGACATGCACTGAAAAACGATCAAGAGCAGCCTGCTCTGATACCACTGATCCGGATTATTTTCGGAACGAAATGAAAGAAGAGATATTACAATGCAATACACATAAATATTGTCAGAAACAAAGAAATACAACAATACATGATTTCTATTAATGAAATAAATGTACAAAGACTGTAAAAATATAGAGTGCAAGACTCGCTAGAATGGTGGTAGCTTTATCTCTGAGAAGAGATGTGACAGCTACGCTCATTCGCAAGAAGATCATTACAATGAGGCTTTGAAGGCATTTTTATGATAAACATGAATGTCAAAACCCCAGACATCCAAAAACCTAACCCTAGGAGATGAAGCGCCAAAAGTCATGTGGGCCCCGTTGGGGTAAGTTAGTACATTAATTTCCCGGGGTCATAACTTTTGCATACGATCTTCGTTTTAGGTGTGTGATAACCCATTGGAAACGTATTTTCGAGAACTACGCATTATGCCATCAAAATCTAACTCTATTTTTAGTTTGACTGTGGCAAGCCAAGAAAACACTTTTTAGAGCCCTCAAAACGGCCTTGGAAGTACATAAAGATGTACTGACATGAAAACTTTCAAAATAAGCCAGGAATAGGTGGGTGGCCACCAATATCCACCTGGATGTTGTGTAGGGATTCAGGATAGCCTCATAAGTGCAGAACCCACAATTAAAAATAAATTTACCCGTTACAAATAAACATGTTGAACTAAAAATTGTCCAAATTAGCCAGTTGGAATTTGGAATAGGTGGTTGACCACCAATATCCACCTAGATCAGATTCTCTTCTGAGCACCAGCAGGAGGCTCAGCTAGTGTAAGTGGACAGAAGCTCAAGGTGGGAGAATGGGTTCTCCTAGAAGATCAGGGTTCATAGTGGTTGCCAGGAGGAGGTATTCAAGTTCGAGTTCGGTGTAGTGTTGAGGTTGGCTCCAGGTTCAGAGGGAGCTCCTACTACGAACAATATGATGGAGTTGAGGACAGGACCAAGTGATGGTGATGGAAGTGAGTACATCCATCTCTAAGAAGGATTTTTAGCTTTTATATCTCATGAGGTACTTCACATATTTTGTCTTGTATGCAGAAGTGACATTGCAATTTGCACTACTAGGCACTTAACTTTCTAATAGGTGTTTTATAAAGTTGTAATAAAGTGACTCTTTTGTTAAAGTGACCTTCTAATATTTTATTAAAGTGACTTTATGTCATAAACTGCAGATATTTGAGAGAGAGATGGAAGAAAAGTGAATGCAGCAGATTTGGCTCGGATTCCAAGAGAACTTGGGCACAAATCCCAAGACAAATTTCTATGAGAAGTTGTTGAAGGTTGCATCTGAGTGGGAGGTCATACTGTACGGATCCGTGCAAGTCGTACAATAGGAAAATAGGGCACAAAAATTGAGGTTGTTAGTGGTACGTTTTACGAGGTTGTCTTGAGGTTTTTCTTACAGCAGAAAGGTCGTACAGATCTAATTGTATAGGAGCAGGTTGGCATGCATTTCGAGGTGTTTCTTCTCAGATGGGTCATACATTACGTATGGACTATGGCATGATTTTCAAGGAAGAAATGTTGGGGATTGTAGTGGGTGTCTATAAGTGTGTTTCTCTTGCTGTCAATTACATTACTATTGTAACTTGTGTACTTCTTGAAGCTGATAATAAATCTCTCTTGGTGGGTTTCCTTAAACTAGGGTTTTCCCTGGATGGGTTCCAAAATATGAGTGTGCACATGTGTTTTGTGACTATTGTTCATTGTTATTTACTGTTGCTACTTGTTTTTGGACAGAATTTATTGAGGTTGTTAGTGGCCTCTTTTTCAGCCACTAGGTTGGACAGTGGTGTCATGTTTTAACCCCTTTACTTGATGATTGGCGTGTTGGTTAGTTTTCTGATATTTTACGCTAAAGTTCTTCTTAGAAAAATTGTTCCAAGGATCATGATGAGATCTTCCCTGAGTATTTGATCAACGATCCCTTAAAAGTTTTTTATGAGCATACAGAAAGGAGGATAAAAGCAAGCACATCAAGTAAATATGTTCTTTGTTTTGCTAAGGTAATACTCATATCTATTATATGATTTATGTTATCATAATTTTTTGAATATATTATTGATCCAAAATTACAGTAGCAAATAAAATTAAAATTATTTATATTCCTAGCTAGTCTATATTTTGCCCTTAAATTCTAACATGGAATCAGATATTAGGGTGTGAAAAGAGCTAATTTGTGGCAGAATTTTGAGCTTACGTAGATCCACTATTAAATGTTTGTTTTGCAGATCAGCAGTAATTTTTTTTTATATCAGATCTCTTTTTTAGTATGGCCTCATCTTCAATCAAAGCAGAAGATGGGCTTGAAGGGGCTTCAAACTTCAATGCCTAGAAGGCTAGGGTCTTTAATATCATAGAAGAAGGTGACTTGAATGAGTTGGTTACCAGGGTGATAGAAGAACCTACTTCAAATTGAGGAAGAGCAGCCTATAAGAAGAGGCATGCCAAATCCAAGAGGGTCATTTTTCACTCAGTTAAAGACAGCATGATGCCTCTTATTTCTCATCTAAGGATAGTTAAGGAATGATTTGATGCCATAGAAAATCTATATGAAAAGAATGCCACAACTCAGAAAAGGAATTTGAAGAAACAACTACAAACATTAAAGATGGGAAAGGATAAACCATCTTTGCCTTCTTTTCCAAAATTTCCCAAACAAGAGATCAACTTGCAACAATTAGAGTTGCAATAGATGATGATGACCTTGTACAAACAGCAGTAGATGGTCTTCCTGAATCATGGGAGGCATTTCTCTCATCAGTTAATGGAAGAGAAGTTCAACCTAACTTTGAGAGATTATGGCATGATTGTTTGGAAGAAGAGGGCATATTTAAAAGCATAAATGAACCCTCAATGGTGAAAGACCATGCCCTTTCATCCAAAGCCAAGAAATGAAAGAGGTTTCCTTAGCACAAAAGCAAAGGTAAGAAACCTCAAGGTAAGCATTCTCATTCTCACTCTCATTTATCTAAATTAAGATGCTTTAACTCTAACAAGTTAGGTCATTATGCAAAAGACTGCAGGATCCCTCCTTCATAGCAGAAATGGAAAGGCAAGTTCCATGCTTCAGTTGCAACTCAAGAAGAAGAGCCTCAAAGAGAGAGGACCAGAGCTGCTATTAAAAAGCAAGAATAGTGCAGAGAAATTTATCTTGTTGTAGCTCTCTCCGGTGTTGTCACCAAATCAGAATAAATCTGGTTAGTAGAAAACGAGGCTTCCAAGCACATGATGGGATTCAAACAAACTCTTGTGAACTATCGAGATAAGAAGTTCAATGTGAAGGTATAATTGGGTGATGATGGCACTTATTCCATCAAAGGAATTGGATCAACATCTTTTCAGCTTCAGTCAGGTAATTAATTTCATATTGAAGATTTTTTTATGTTCCTGGATTAAAGAAAAATCATATCTCAGTTGTAGCTATAGAAAGTAAAGGGTACACAGTAGCCTTCTCCAAAGGAAAGGCTCTTATGTGGCCCTCAAATTAAAGTATGATCTCATCCATGACAATCAGAGCTCAAGTGTAACATCCCCAGCCAACACAGAGACCAGGCAATGCCACTACTTAGACACTTCACTTATCTCTGATACCAATTTGTAACATCCCCAGCCACCAATAGGCTGGGTAATGCTACCTGCGGAATACCTTATCTTTGTCTTTTACTGCTCTGATCTGTGACAGCTCCAGACTTAACTGTTGGCTATGCCACACAGAGATACTTGCAGAAAAAAATACACATCCATATGAACATAAAATGTCTATTCTATATATATATATATATATATATATATATATATATATATATATATATCACATATTAATGTGTAGGTAACAGTAAGCCTACACATGCAGCATATACAACATACACAGGCAATACTTATCAATTACAACATAAGTACCATTACACATCATGTAAATGAACATAAAAGCGATACTTATCTTTTCAACTAGAGTAACACCACCAACTGCGTGTAGACCTTCCATGAACCTCCCAGCCATAGACCCCACTGCTCATCATGCTCAGCAGTGGGTCACCCCCGAGCTAGGACTAAGCTCCACCCAAGGCAAGGGAATCCTAGAATAGGTTGAGGTTACAGGAAACTGCCCAGTGCAATTGGAAGGATTCTCTCCAAGATTCTTCTTACGCCCACTACTCATGGACTCTCATTCCACACATGCTTGTCCCACCCCAGGGGTATACACCTTCATTGTCACACAGTTCATCAGATGCTTCACCTCCCTTGCCTTGGGCTTCAGCAATAGGCCGGATTAGAATTCTCATAGCTCTGTAGCTGGTGCTGGACTCTCTCTAGGATAAAACCACTTCCCAGTAAACTCTCTCACTTGGAGAGAGTTGCTCACAAGCCTAGCAACCTTCCTCTTCAACCATGGACTTGACAACCCGCTTCTTCAAACAGTTTCAACTCAATTCTCGCAAGGTGAAAACAACATCCTCTAGTCAATACAACTCAAGAAAACAAAAATCAATGAGCCACACTCAGTCTAGGAACTACGTGGCCACAACAACCCATAGTTAGAAGACCACATGGCTCAGACAAATACAGGATACTCGGATTTCCCCAGAGACACGGATCAATCCATCGATTTTCCCACAAGTTTCAGGGTGCGTGACCAAGAAACAATGTAGATGTCGATCATCCTGGTTTCGACGTCAGATTGCGGATGGAAGAATGGATAGACCCCCAACAAGATTTGACTCACGGGTCATTGGTTCCAAAGATCCATGATGGATGCCCCTAGTTCACGGTTAGATAGTGGATGGATAATCTCCAGCGAACCCCCTAACAGTGTTGTATTTCCTAGCTATAACTTCATGCACCCAGATCGACACCTGTCTTCATGTAGCCGCATGCACTCCACTTAGCATACGTTCCTTTTCCAGGAACTTAGGACAACACTTGGTCAATTGACCACCTTAGCCTTTTAGGAAATAATAATAAATTATTATCCCCTTAGAGGTAAGCCCCCTAGATTAGCCCCTAGGCCCAAACACTTAGCCTCCTCCCTTACCCAACCTTGTGGAAGCTTAGTCCCCCATCACTCTTTCTTCATGGTCGGTCTACATGCAGCGATGTTTATATTTTATTAATGATTTTGCATAATTACATATACAAAACAAGCTCCTAGCCTTAGCATACTAGGCTCTCTGGCCTAATCATCACATAAGCCTCCTAGCTTATTATAACACTCAGCTCACCAGCCTACAAAACATGTTTACAATACATAAATACAACCGGGGCACGTCCTTGGGGTATTACAATCCCCTCCCCTTATTTTTGCATTGTCCTCAGTGCAACTCTTTACACTGCATCAACAACATTTCCAAAATCTTCAAAAAATATGCGGGTATTATGCCCACATAGCATCCTCATGCTCCCATGTTGCGTCCTCGGGACCGTACTAGGTACAATGGACCTTTACAAGCCCTATGGCTCGATTCTGGAGCTATTTTCTCTTCTGGTCCAATATGCGCACCGGATGCACTTGCAAGATGCCTTCTTTGTCTACCTGAATCACATTCCAATCAATAACATGATTAGCATCAGGTATATATTTCTTAAGAAAATGAAACATGAAATGCATTATGTACAGTCATGGATGCAGGTAATGCAAGCATATATGCAATGTATATATATGTATATATAGGAAATTCTAATAACATTATAACCTGTATACAAGATACACAACATACAATAAATAGATAATTGATACTTATCTTTTGATTGAGAAGACCTTCCACATCAACATGGTCTAGAACAAGGTACCAAACCTCAACAACACTCCAACCAATTGATCTAAAAATGAAGAAGACTTGAAATCTTGAAAATATTTGCAAGTAAAGTTTATGTGTTAAAAGAAAATGGATCAACTTTGCAACACATCATTAATAGGATTTATTCATTTAAGATACAATAAGCAGCAACATAATCGATGAACATAATCACTTAAACACAACAAATGATAAAGGAGTTCACCCCTCTCTTGGGCTACATCTCCTGGTCCAGCTTCCAATGGATCATTATTGTTAATTGCTCAAAGTGCTCAAAAACATGCTTTACAATGCTCAAATTGACCAACAGACTGCTCCAATGGCTTCAGAGCATCCAAAAACCCCTAGCTGGGCTTTTTCGGCACCTCGTTTGGCCAAAAAACGAAGAAGTTAGGCTTCTTGGAAGTCCCCCCTTCAAGCTTGTTGTCTCTGCATCTACAAAACGCACCCGTGTTCCATCAACCTAGCACACACACCATTTAAGGCGTAAAAACCCAGCACCAGGCGCAACCGCACCAATGGTGTGAACTGTAGGACGGTTATGGGCGTGTCAGCCCCTAACCACCTAGCTCTCGGGCACATGAGGGTCATATGACCTCACGCATTGTAAAAAGGGCTCCGTCCATAGGCAAATAGAACCATTACAAGTGGCGGTTCGTTCTAACTGTTTAAACCACAATGTAAAAACCCAAACGCGTGCGTCGTTGTATTGGAGCCATATGACATGGTCATATGGTATATATGTTATAACCACGGGCTGGGGCTAAGCCCCAGCCCGACCCCCACCCACATATACAAAAGTTTGATTTTAAATAAAATGCAAACGGTTATATGGTAAGCAACAATGTATGGGCGTATTGGTCGGGTAGACTTTGTTAAAGATTTACACCGGTGGGGAGGTCTGGGGTTCAACCCCCATGGACCCATAAAATTTTAAATAACAAACCAATAGCCAATAAAGGGGTGCCACGTGGCACCATACCATTGACCAAAAATGATACCACGTGTCACATCACAATTCGACCACATCTGCCAATCAGAATCTACCACGTCATCACATGCCACATCAGCTTACAGTCGTACAGCCCTGCCACATCATCCTGTACGGACTGTACAGTCAACATCCCTTTTTTTGCCTGTTTGACGATTCGAACAGATCGCAATATCTCTTGCTCCCGACGTCCTTTTGAGATGAAACAAGTTGCTTTGGGTTCGCAACGACGATGCCTGACCTCTCATTCGATTTGAAGCGATTCCGAGCACTTTGAATTTTTTAGCAAAATTTGATCCCCTGATCACACCTCCCCATTGGGAAGCTTTTGGACCTCCAAAAGACTATTTTCAGTCTATGTGAAGATGAGGGTATA
>JZKD02S1684607.1:90158-109692 GCA_000966675.3 Picea glauca | reverse complement strand
ACCATGCTTTTTCATGTCCTCCTGAGTCTTGGATTCCCACCAAATGAGTGTTGCACTATCCAATCTTAAAGAAGCAAGCTGAATTTTGGTTTCATCATCTTGAATTTTTTGTATTGTACAATATACCTCAATCTGACGTATCCAATTATCTAACTTCTCAGCATTAACTTCTTCATTGTATATTGGCAATTCAAATTTTATATCAAGCTTTAATGAAGGAATTTGCGAAGGAGTTTTACCATGTCCCTTTGGAGAATTCGGAAGAGGACTTTAACTGGTAGAAGAAGAAGAAGAAGAAGAACATGGAGGAGAGGGTGGTGGAGAAGCACCATTCCCTCCATTTCCATTTGAAGTTTTATCACCACTGTCTCCCTTGTGCTTTGAAGGGTTGGAGCCTTCACCTTGCAACAATACATTCCTTTCCATCAAGATCTTCATCATCTCTCTCATTTCCATGACAACCTTTCTAAGATCTTCATCTTCTGCAGGAACACGTTCATGACTTTCTTCATGAGCCATACTTGGTGAATGCCTCCTTGAAACTTGCGGTGAATGTATATGATTCCTCCTTGAAGGATGAGAACTTGGCTCCACAAGTTGACCTTCTCCTCTTGTGAGTTTTAACCTTGTGAGAATCAGAAACAAAACACTTGCAAAATAATCAAGTCTTCAAAAACCAGTGCTCTGATACCAACTTGATCTAAAAATGAAGAAGACTTGAAATCTTGAAAATATTTGCAAGTAAAGTTTATGTGTTAAAAGAAAATGGATCAACTTTGCAACACATCATTAATAGGATTTATTCATTTAAGATACAATAAACAGCAACATAATCAATGAACATAAGTACATAAACACAGCAAATGATAAAGGAGTTCACCCCTCTCTTGGGCTACATCTCTTGGTCCAGCTTCCAATGGATCATTATTATTAATTGCTCAAAGTGCTCAAAAACGTGCTTTACAATGCTCAAATTGACCAACAGACTTCTCCAATGGCTTCAGAGCGTAAACCCCTAGCTGCGCTTTTTCGGCACCTTGTTTGGCCAAAAAATGAAGAAGTTAGGCTTCTTGGAAGTCCCCCCTTCAAGCTTGTTGTCTCTGCATCTACAAAACGCACCCTTGTTCCATCAACCTAGCACACACGCCATTTAAGGCATAAAAACCCGGCACCGGGCGCAACCGCGCCAACGGTGCAAACTGTAGGACGGTTATGGGCACGCCAGCCCCTAACCGCCTAGCTCTCGGGCACATGAGGGTCATATGACCTCGCGCATTGTAAAAAGGGCTCCGTCCATAGGCAAATAGAATCATTACAAGTGGCGGTTCGTTCTAACTGTTTAAACCACAATGTAAAAACCCAAACATGCGCGTCGTTGTATCAGAACCATATGACATGGTCATATTGTATATATGTTATAACCACGGGTTGGGGCTAAGCCCCAGCCCAACCCCCGCCCACATATACAAAAGTTTGATTTTAAATAAAATGCAAACGGTTATATGGTAAGCAACAATGTATGGGCGTATTGGTCGGGTAGACTTTGTTAAAGCTTTACACCGGTGGGGAGGTCCGGGGTTCGACCCCCACAGACCCATAAAATTTTAAATAACAAACCAATAGCCAATAAAGGGGTGCCATGTGGCAGCGCATGACTGGGCCACGTGGCACCATACCATTGACCAAAAATGATGCCACGTGTCACATCACAATTCGACCACATCTGCCAATCAGAATCTACCACATCATCACATGCCACATCAGCGTACGGTCGTACGACCCTGCCATGTCAGCCTGTACGGACTGTACAGTCAACATCCCTTTTTTTGCCTATTTGACGATTCGAACAGATCGCAATATCTCTCTCTCCTGACATCCATTTGAGACTAAACGAGTTGTGTTGGGTTCACAATGATGAGGCCTACGCTCTCGTTCGATTTGAAGCGATTCCGAGCACTTTGAATTTTTGAGCAAAATTTGATCCCCTGATCACCAATGGTCTCTCCTTCCCCAAATGCCTGCCCCACCCCAGGAGTGTACACCTTCATTGTCACACAGTCGATCGGCTGCTACACCTCCCTTTCCTTGGGCTTCAGCAACAGGTCGGCTCAGGAAGTCTTAGAGCACCATGGCTCTCGGAGTTCCAACTTCCCTCAAAGGTCTCCAGGTACCCTCCAGGCCTCATACTGGGGAACCTATCCCCACACTTCTCCCTCCAGGGCTCCAGCCTTCTCCAAGGAAACCCAAGGAGAAGTGTACACACACTCAGATCCATCAGAGAACCACAGGGTAAGATTTATTGTCTCCAATCAGCATCTTCCCTAAGCTACTCTTTGTAGTCAACATTCCAACTTTAATCAACATCATCTCATCTGCATCACCCACATTCATTTGTCATGAGAAAACATAAAAGAATTCATTTTAGGAACTCCAACTAGTTCAGAAGGGAATTCAACTTTTTCCCCAAAACATGAAATTCTATTTCATAGTTCATCTTGGTTGTTGCCATATTATGAATACAGCCATCCTTGTGGTTTTCCATAGGCACCAAACTGCATACCATTTTTCCTGTAATGCTTCATCTTGCATACAACCAACAAATTGTCAGTATTTGTTGTACATCATATTCAATTGCAATATGTACAAAATCTTATGCAGTGATCTTAGAATTTTCTGCACCTAGGAATTCAGTCACAATTACCCAACATTTTAATAAACTAGAACGACTCGTCATTCTATGCATATGCATGTTCACAGTAATATATGTAATTTCCTTACTTCTTTTTCTGAACAAGAAAATTTCCTGAAGCCAGTGCTCATGTGACTACTTGACTTACAAATTTCCTGTTGCAATGTCTAGCAACTCCTGAAATGTCCTCAGCTTCATGAGTTCACAACATTTCAGTTGTTAGTAACAATTATTTCCATGCAATAATATATATGCATGTATTTACAAAACTCATTCAACTATGGCTTTTAATATACAATTCTATCACTTACTATGCATGAGTTCAATTCTCAATGCATACGTATCCAATGCATCGTGCATTGAATTACATAATGCTCTTCATCTCGCTCATGTATCTCGCCATCCATAAGTTGGAATTCTGGCCAATGTGTTGACACATTCTCCACACACTTCCTATTGTCTTCCCAATTAATTGGATGTCTTCCTTTTCGATCCAAACACTACACCAAGAATATAATTATGTGGTGTTCATTAGGTTAGCAAAAAGGTTGCAGTCCAAGTTTTATTTAAACATAGGAATATTTTAGTACATGTGTGGCACATAACCTTTCCATATCCAACCATGTCTTAGTCTCATACATGACTAGCTTACTAGCATTCATTCCTATAACAAGTTCTTATCTTTTAGTTCTTTGGTTATTACCCCATAACCAAATTAACATGGCATTCTACTATGTCAGTGTGTGCATTCAGAAGCTAAAAAGCTTTTAATTAATACAGGCCTCCAACCTTTACCACATCCAGTGATATGCATTCAATAATATAATCACGTGATTTTATAAAATAACTCTGGCTGAGGAAATTATTACCTAAATTTCCTTTCAACAATTATGCAAAAAGAGTAATAAAAGCTCATACCTACATGACTTCCATTAATAAATTTTATACTACCTGAAAGTCTGATGGAAGTAGAAGATTTCATACTTCTTTTATCAAACTTATAACCAACACTTCATCTCTCTGTTGCTTCCCTCCTTATGCAACAACATCACCAACAACACTTGCAAACATGCAAGCATTCTTTCCTCTGGCTGACCCAACAAGCCATAACATACTTGTTGCCACAGAAATTGCAACAACTTCTTTCTCCCTATAAAAATTTTCCTTGTTGATCCTAGAAGTCTACAATTCTTCTCGGATTCCTGGATCTTCTTGTGCTCCTGATGCAGCCCCCCCTTCCTCCTGGGGTTCTGCGACCTCCCAGTCTAGGATATTTCCAAATCCTGAGTCGGATTGACTCTTCGGGCCTTTGCTAGACCCCTATTAATCTTACACAGGTCCCCTTTCCTTCTGTGTGGAGGTCCTGACATACCCGCGGACTAATCCTACGCGCTTCCAAAACTCCAAGTTTTAGGCGCTAGCCCCTTTTCATTAGCCCTTTCCTTCATATGACCCTGGGCTATGACCTCATGGAAAACTATGATTGCGGGCATGGGCAAGAGTGTTTTTAGGCCAACCCACTTTTCTCCCCACAATTCAGCTCCAGCTGCCACACATCACTTTATTAAAATCGTGGTATAAATTACGGCCCGCTCTCAGATTTTTAACATCTGAGCAAGTTCTGGCCCTGCAATCCAGCTCGTCCATCAATTTCCAATCCTTTAGCGATTATCTGTGATCAACGACTACTATCTATCCTCCATTTTCTACCTTCTTTCCTCCTTCTACACATGATCCCATATCTACACAATCTGTCGACACGTAGCTCCCTTCCAAATCAACGGCTACGCTTGATTCTGTCTCTCCGGCCCTCAAGAATTTCAACTCTCAACTATCTGCTTTTCCCCATATGACAATCTTACAAACTGGAAGATCTAAGGACACCTATCCTCAACAATCAAATGATTTTGATGAACTCCGGCTCTCCGACCTTTGAGAGTTCCCAAGTCTCCACACACACAAATCTCCAGAGTGAATTTCCCTGGAGTGACAGATCTTCTACCACGCATCCTCTCCAAATCAATGGCCCTTAGACGTTTCGGGCTTTGGTGCTTCAAAACATCCCGAAACACAACTTCACAAAAATCCTGGAGTATGATTCTCTGAAGTTCGCGATCTCATGACATCTGTCCAACCCAAATCAACGGCTCCCATCTGCTTCGGCTATTCGGGCTTCCATGATTTCAAATCTCAAACTAAACTCTAGAGGCGATTCCTTTGTTCTATTGGATGTTGATCTAATGGTCCAGGCTCCTCCCCACAACCGATCTTACGGTTTTTTTTGCTCCTCCTCCTGAGATTTTGACTTCTTCGGCCTTGGAATATTTTGTCAGTGTTCAAAGGCTTCGGCCTTTGACCTTTCTCCTGTGAGTCTGCATCTTGGATCTCGTCTTCTCTCTCATAATCGTTATCTCTTTTGAGCTTTAGGACTTAGAATGAGTCTGTCTCCCACGCACTCCTTGCATTATCTCTTATGAGATTTTTGAATTACTCACTATCCTAAGGGTCTTGTCCCTTATGTTTCCTTTCAAAGGAAAACTTCATGCCTTCCTGGCAACCTTTTTCTCAAAGCACACCTTGCTGAGCGTTTTCTACAGAGTGTTCAACATCTCTGTGAGTATATTCTTCTAATACTCTTCTCCCTAAAATCAACAAAGAGTTCTCTCTGTGCACACTTTCACTCACTCGATGCTTGCCTGGCAGAGCCCTACAGAGTTCTCAGTGACTCTATCTCTCTCTGAACTCAACACAAAGTTCTTTCTGTGCACTCCTTGCACTTTTGTTGAGGAAGGTTCAATGGTATCTCTCCTGGGCTTCTCTGAGGTTAACTTACCTGTTTCAATGCACTCCTTGCGGACAATGTGCACTTCTTGCACTCGAAAACTCAAAGAAGAAAAATAATTGAAACTTATTCAATACTTCACCAGTTTACGCATTCAAACCATGAACAACATATAAAAACATAGTAATGAACACAAATACATAAACACACTATATGCAGGAAAATCTGCTTTTATATTATCTCTGCGAGTGTCTCCTAGGTGCTCTGTGAAAATTCAATTTGTTTCTGACACTCGCTGAACTCTGCAAACACAACATGCATTCAACCGAAATTTTTCAGGCCATCATTTCTTAACAAATCCCACAGCATTCATAAACCAATATGATTTAAGAAAATGTTCAGATTTCATTTTTCTTTCTGAGCTCTTCTCTGCTCTCCTCCCCAGATCTACAGTGTAGATCCACTTCGGGGCTTTGGAATTTTGTGCATCAGCACATCTCTCTTCTCTCGATCGTCGAACTCCAAAATTATGATCTGTCATGAGATCTAATGACTCACAACCACTTGTGCATAGATCCAGTGACCCCAACACCACAAGTGTTGTGATTTCTTTCTATGTTGCCAAATACCACGCTTGTCGTGAGCTTCGTAACACGTCCAAAGTAACCTCTTGGCACTCATGGAACATTCTAAGGTTCAAAATCGGTTCCTCCAGACACAATTTCCACCTGAAACTTTGGGTCCAATGACCACTTATCCAGCGCATCCAAGTTCGGTGTTAAAACCTTGTCTCTGAACTCGAATTTTGTCTACTTCGACAACAATTCTTTCGAAACTTTTGCTTCATTTTCCACTAACATGGCCCATCCAGGCTTAGTGTTGAAAACCTTGGCTTTTATACCAATTTGTAACATCCCCAGCCAACATAGAGATCAGGCAATGCCACTACTCAGACACTTCACTTAGCTCTGATACCAATTTGTAACATCCCCAATGACCAACGGGTCGGGTAATGCTACCTATGGAATACCTTATCTTTTCGTTTTACTTCTTTGATATGTAACATCTCCAGACTTAAATACTAGCTATGCCACACAGATATACTTGTGGAAAAACATACACATCACATATTAATGCAGAGGTAACAGTAAGCCTACACATGCACAATTACAACATACACAGGCAATACTCATCAATTACAACATAAGTACCATTACACAGCATATAAATGAACATAAAAGTGGTACTTATCTTTTCAACTGGAGTAACACCACCAACTGCGTGCAAACCTTCCATGAACCTCCCAGCCATAGGCCCCGCTGCTCATCACACTCAGCAGTGTGTCACCGCCGAGGTGGGACTAAGCTCCACCCAGGGCAAGGGAATCCTAGACTAGGCTGAGGTTACAGGAAACTGCCCAATACAACTAGAAGGATTCTCTCTAGGAGCCTTCTTACGCCCACTACTCACGGACTCTCATTCCCCACATGCATGTCCCACCCCAGGAGTATACACCTTCACTGTCACACAGTTCATCAGATGCTTCACCTCCCTTGCCTCTAGCTTCAGCAACAGGTCGAACTAGAATTCTCAGAACTCTATATCTAGTGTTGGACTCTCTATAGAATCAAACCACTTCCTAGCAAACTCTCTCACCTGGAGAGAGCTGCTCACAAGCCTGACAACCTGCCTCTTCAACCACGGGCTTGACAACCCGCTTCTTCAAACAATTTCAAATAGATTCCCACAAGGTGAGGACAACAACCACTGGTTAATGCAACTCAGGAAAACAGAATGCAGCAAGCCACACTCATTCCAGGAACTGCGTGGCCACAACATCCCATGGTTACGACGCCACATGGCTCAGACAAATACAGGATACTCAGATTTCCCCGGAGACACGGATCAATCCATCGATTTTCCCACGGGTTTCAGGGTGCATGACCAGGAAACAATGCAGAGGTCGATCATCCTGGTTTCGGGTTCAGACTGCGAATGGAAGAATGGACAGACCCCAACTCGATTTGGCTCATGTGTTACTAGTTCCAAAGATCTGTGATGGATGCCCCTGGTTCACGGTTAGACAGTGGATGGACAATAGCCAGCGAGCCCCCTAATAGTGTTGGCTTTCCCAGCTATAACTGCATGTGCCCAGGTTGACACATGTCTTCTTGTAGCCACATGTACTCCACTTAGCATACTTTCCTTTTCCAGGAACTTAGGACAACACTTGGTCAATTGACCACCTTAGCCTTTTCAGAAATAATAATAAATTATTATCCCCTTTAGAGGTAATCTCCCTAGCTTAGCCCCTAGGCCGAAACACTTAGCCTCCTCCCTTACCCAACATTGTGGAAGCTTAGTCCCCCATCACTCTTTCTTCATGGTCAGTCTACACACAGTGATGTTTATATTTTATTACTATTTTTGCATAATTACATATACAAAACATGCGCCTGGCCTTAGCATCCTAGGCTCTCTGGCCTAATTATCACATAAGGATGCTAGATTATTATAACACTCAACTCACCAGCCTACAAAACATGTTTACAATACATAAATACAACTAGGGCATTTCCTTGGGGTATTACAATCCCCTCCCCTTATTTTTGCATTGTCCTTAGTGCAACTCTTTACACTACATCAGCAAGATTTCCAAAATCTTAAAAAAAGATGTGGGTGTTTTGCCCACATAGCATCCTCATGCTCCTATTTCGCATCCTCGAGACTGTACCAGGTCCATTGGACCTTTACAAGCCCTATGGCTCAATTCCAGAGTTGTTTGTTCTTTCGGTCCAATATGCGAACTTGATGCACTTGCAAGACGCCTTCTTGCTCTACCTGAATCAAATTCCAATCAATAACATGATTAGCATCAGGTATATATTTCTTAAGAAAATAAACTTGAAACACATTATGTACAGTCATGGATGCAGGTAATGAAAGCATATATGCAATGTATATATATGTATATACAGGTAATTCTAATAACATTATAACCTGTATACAAGATACACAACATACAATAAATAGAGAATTGATATTTATCTTTTGATTGAGAAGACCTTCCACATCAACATGGTCTAGACCAAGGTACCAAACCTCAGCAGCACTCCAACAAACGGTTTCTCCTTGCCCACATATCTTCCCTACCCCAGGAGTGTACACCTTCACTGTCACACAGTCCATCGACTATTACACCTCCCTTTCCTTGGGCTTCAACAACATGTTGGCTCAAGAAGTCTCAAAGAACCGTGGCTCCCGGAGTTCCAACTACCCTCAAAGGTGTCCAGGTACCCTCCATACCTCATACCAGGGAACCTATCCCCACACTTCTCCCTCCAGGGCTCCAACCTTCTCCAAGGCAACCCAAGGAGAAGTGTACACACACTCAGATCCACCGGGGATCCACAAGGTAAGATCTGTTATCTCCAATTAGTATCTTCCCTGAGCTACTCTTTGTAGTCAACATTCTAACTTTAATCAACATCATCTCATCTGCATCACCCACATGCATTTATCATGAGAAAACATAAAAGAATTCATTTTAGGAACTCCAACTATTTCATAAGGGAATTCAACTTTTTCCCCAAAACATGAAATTCTATTTCATAATTCATCTTGGTTGTTGCCATATTATGAATGCAGCCATCCTTGTGGTTTTCCACAGGCACCAAACTGCATACCATTTTTCCTTTAATGCTTCATCTTGCATACAACCAACAAATTGTCAGTATGTGTTGTACATCATATTTAATTGCAATATGTACAAAATCTTATGCAGTGATCTTAGAATTTCCTGTACCTAGCAATTCAGTCACAATTCCCAACAATTTAATAAACTAGAACAACTTGTCATTCTATGCATATGCATGTTCACAATAATATTTGAATGTTCATTACTTCTTTTTCTAAACAAGAATTTTTTTTGTAGTCAATGCTCATGTGACTACTTGACTTGAAACTTTCATGTTTCAATTTCCAACAACTCCTGAAATGTCCTGAGCTTCATGAGTTCACAACATTCCAGTTGTTAGTAACAATTATTTCCATGCAATAATATATATGCATGTATTTACAAAACTCATTCACCTATTTCTTTTAATATACAACTCTATCACTTACTATGCATGAGTGCAATTCTCAATGCATACTTATTCAGTGCGCCTTGCATTGAATTACATAATGCTCTTCATCTCAGTCATGTATCTCACCATCCATAAGTTGGAATTCTAGCCAATGTGTTGACACATTCTCCACACACTTCCTATTTTCTTCCCAATTAATTGGATGCCTTCCTTTTCGACCCGAACACTATACCAAGAATATAATTATGTGGTGTTCATTAGTGTTAGCAAAAAGGTTGCAGTCCAAGTTTTATTTAAAGGTAGGAAGATTTTAGTACCTGTGTGGCTAATAACCTTTCCATATCCATACCTTGTCATATCCAACCATGTCCTAGTCTCATACATGACTAGCTTACTGACATTCATCCCTATAACAATTTCTTATCTTTTAGTTCTTTGGTTACTACCCCATAACCAAATTAACATGACATTCTACTATGTTAGTGTGTGCATTCAGAAGCTAAAAATATTTGAATTAATACAGGCCTCCATCCTTTACCCCGTCCAGTGGTATGCATTCAATAATATAATCACTTGATTTTATAAAATAACTATGGCTAAGGAAATTATTACCTAAATTTCCTTTCAGCAATTATGCAAAAAGAGTAATAAAAACTCATACCTGAATGACTGCCATTAATAAATTTTATACTACCTGAGAGTTTGATGGCAGTAGAAGCTTCCATGCTTCTTTGATCAAACTTATAACCAACAATTCAGCTCTTTGTTGCTTCCCTCCTTATGAAAAAACATCACCAACAACACTTGCAAACATGCAAGCATTCTTTCCTCTAGCTGACCCAACAAGCCGTAACATACTTGCTGCCACAGAAATTGCAACAACTTCTTTCTCCCTATAAAAATTTTCCTTTTTGATCCTAGAAGTCTACAATTCCTCCTAGATTCCTGGATCTTCTTGTGCTCCTGATGCATCCCCCCCTTCCTCCTAGGGTTATGCGACCTCTCGGTCTAGGATATTTCCAAATGCTGAGTCAGATTGACTCTTCGGGCCTTTGCTAGACCCCTATTAATCTTACACAAGTCCCCTTTCCTTCTATGTACAGGTCCTGACAGACCCGAGAGTTATTCCCGGGCACTTCCAAAACTCCAAGTTTCAGGCGCTAGCCCCTTTTCATTAACCCTTTCCTTCATATGACCCTGGTCTATGACCTCACGGAAAAATGTGATTACGGGTGTGGGAAAGAGTGGTTTTAGGCCAACCCGTTTTTCGCCCCACAATTCACCTCCAACTGCCACACATCACTTTGTTAAAACCGTGGTATAAATTGCGGCCCGCTCTCAGATTTTTAACATCCAAGCAAGTTCTGGCCCCACAATCCAACTCGTCCATTGATTTCCAATCCTTTGGTGATGATCCACGATCAATGACTGCTATCTATCCTCCCTTTTCTACCTTATTTCCTCCTTCCACACGCGATCCCATATCTACACGATCTGTCGACACGTAGCTCCCTTCCAAATCAACGGCTACAGTTGATTCTGGCTCTCTGGCCTTCGAGAGTTTCAACTCTCGACTATCTGATTTTCTTCATATGACAATCTTTTGGAGTGGAAGATATAATGACACCTATCCTCAACAATTGGATGGTTCTAATGAACTCCGACTCTCCGACCTTCGAGAGTTCCCATGTCTCCACACACACAAATATCCGGAGTGAATTTCCCTGGAGTGATAGATATTCTGCCACACGTCCTCTCCAAATCAACGGCCCTTAGACGTTTCGAGCTTTGGTGCTTCAGGACATCCTAAAACACAACTTCAAAAAAACCCCAGAGTACGATTCTTTGAAGTTCACAATCTGGTGACTTCTGTCCAACCCAGATCAATAGTTCCCAGTTGCTTCGGCTATTCGAGCTTCGGTGATTTCAAATCTCAAACTAAACTCTCAAAGTGATTCCTTTTTTCTGTTGGATGTTGATCTAATGGTCCAAGCTCCTCCCCACAACCGATCCGATGACTGTTGTCACTCCTCCTCCTGAGCTTTTGACTTCTTTCGCCTTGGAATATTTTGTCAATGTTCAAAGGCTTCAACCTTTTACCTTTCTCCTGCGATTCTGCCTCTTGGATCTCGTCTTCACTCTCGTAAGCATTATCTCTTCTGAGATTTAGGACTTAGAATGATTATGTCTCCCACGCATTCCTTACGTTATCTCTTCTGATATTTTTGAATTACTCAGTATCCTAAGGGTCTCGGCCCTTCTGTTTCCTTTCAAAGGGAAAACTCTGTGCCCTCCAAGCAACCTTCTTCTCAAAGCATACCTTGTTGAGTGTTTTCTACAAAGTGCTCAACAGCTCTGTGAGTATCTTCCTTTGATACTCTTCTCCTTGAACTTGACAAAGATTTCTCTCTATGCACACTTGCACTCGCTCGATTCCCTCCTGGCAGAGCCCTACAGAGTTCTCAGTGACTCTATCTCTCTCTGAACTCAACACAGAGTTCTTCCTGTGCACTCCTTGCACTTCTGCTGATGAAGGTTCAACGGTATCTCTCCTGAGCTTCTCTGAGGTTAACTTACCTCTATCAATGCACTCCTTGCGGATAATGTGCACTCCTTGCACTCGAAAACTCAAAGAAGAGAAACAATTGAAACTTATTCAATACTTCACCAGTTTACGCATTCAAACCATGAACAACATATAAAAACATAGTAATGAACACAAATACATAAACACACTATATGCAAGAAAAACTGCTTTTCTATTATCTCTGCGAGTGTCTCCTAAGCGCTCTGTGAAAATTTGATTTGTTTATGACACTCGTTGAACTCTACAAACACAACGTGCAGTCAGCCGGAATTTGTCAGGCCATCATTCTTTAACAAATCCCACAGCATTCATAAACCAATCTGATTTAAGAAAACGTTCAGATTTCATTTTTCTTTCTGAGCTCTTCTCTACTCTTCTCCCCAGATCTACGATGTAGATCCACTTCGGCACTTCGAAAGTTTCTGCATCAGCACAACTCTCTTCTCTCTATCGTTGAACTCCAAAATTACGATCTGTCATGAGATCTAATGGCTCACAACCACTTTTGTGTAGATCCAGCGACCTCAACACCACAAGTGTTGTGATTTATTTCTCTGTGGCCAAATACCATTCCTATCGTAGTTTTATAATACCGCTACACCTCCTGAGCTTCGTAACGCGTCCAAAGTAAACTCTTGGCACTCAGGGAACATTCTAAAATTCAAAATCGGTTCCTCTAGACACAATTTCCACCTGAAACTTCGGGTCCAATGACCACTTATCTAGCCCATCCAGGTTCGGCGTTAAAACCTTGGCTCTGAACTTGAATTTTGTCTACTTCAACAACAATTCTTTCAAAAATTTTGCTTCATTTTCCACTAACATGGCCCATCCAGACTCATTGTTGAAAACCTTGGCTCTGATACCAATTTGTAACATCCCCAGCCAACATAGAGACCGGGAAATGCCACTACTCAGACACTTCACTTAGCTCGAATACCAATTTGTAACATCCTCAGCCACCAACAAGTCGGGTAATGCTACCTGTGGAATACCTTATCTTTGCCTTTTACTGATATAATCTATGACAGCTCCAGACTTAACTATTGGCTATGCCACACAGAGATACTTGCGGAAAAACATACACATCCATATGAACATAGAATGTCTATTCTACACACACACACACACACACACACACACACATATATATATATATCACATATTAATGTGGAGGTAACAATAATCCTACGCATGCAACATATACAACATACACAGGCAAGACTCATCAATTATAACATAAGTACCATTACACAGCATGTAAATGAACATAAAAGCGGTACTTATCTTTTCTACTGGAGTAAAACCACCAACTTCATGCAGACCTTCCACGAACCTCCCAGCCATAGACCCCCCTTCTCATCATTCTCAGCATTGGATCACCCCCGAACTGGGACTAAGCTCCACCCAGGGCAAGGGAATCCTAGACTAGGTCGAGGTTACAGGAAACTGCCTAGTGCAACTGGAAGGATTCTCTCTAGGAACCTTCTTATGCCCACTACTCACTGACTCTCATTCCTGACATGCCTGTCACACCCCAGGAGTATACACCTTCACTGTCACACAGTCCATCGGATGCTTCACCTCTGTTGCCTTGGGCTTCAGCAACATGTCGGACTGGAATTCTCAGAGCTCCGTAGTTGTTGTTGGACTCTCTCTAGGAGAAAACCACATCCCAACAAACTCTCTCACCTGGAGAGAGATTCTCACAAGCCTGACAACCTGCCTCTTCAACCACGGGCCTGACAACCCACTTCTTCAAATAGTTTCAACTCAATTCCCACAAGGTGAGGACAACATCCACTGGTCAATACAACTCAGGAAAATAGAAGGCAGCAAGCCACACTTAGTCCAAGAACTGCATGGCCACAACAGCCCATAGTTACGACACCACACAGCTCAAAGAAATATGGGATACTCAGAATTCCTTGGAGACACGAATTAGTCCGTCAGTTTTCCCATGGGTTTCAGGGTGCGTGACCAGGAAACAATACAGAGGTCGATCATCCCGGTTTCGGGTTCATACTACGGATGGAAGAATGGACAAACCCCCAACATGATTTGACTCATGGGTTACTAGTTCCAGAGATCCATGATGGATTCCCCCGGTTCACGGTTAGATAGTGGATGGAGAATCGCCATCGAACCCCCTAACAGTGTTGGCTTTCCCAGCTATAACTGCATGTGCCCAGGTCGACACTTGTCTTCCCGCAGTCGCATGCACTCCACTTAGCATACATTCCTTTTCCAGGAACTTAGGACAACACTTGGTCAATTGAACACCTTATCCTTTTAGGAAATAATAATAAATTATTATCTCCTTTAGAGGTAATCCGCCTAGCTTATCCCCTAGGCCCAAACTCTTAGCCTTCGCGCTTACCCAACCTTGTGGAAGCGTATTCCCCCATCACTCTTTCTTTGTGCTTGGTCTACACGCAGTGATGTTTATATTTTATTAATGATTTTGCATAATTACATATACAAAACATAATCCTGGGCTTAGCATCCTAGGCTCTCTAGCCTAATCATCACATAAGCCTCCTAGCTTATTATAACACTCGGCTCACCAGCCTACAAAACATGTTTACAATACATAAATACAACTGGGGCACATCCTTGGGGTATTACAATAATAAGGTGGACTTTACAAAGTCATTCAATTTATTTAAGCATTAGCTCATGAGATGATCAACCCCTACGAACTATGGCATAGAAGGTTTGGACAACTCAACTATAATGCTCTCCCAGGCTTGCAAAATATGGTAGCATTTATGCCAGCTTTTTTCTTTTGAGCATGATAGTAGAGGTTGTGCTCTTGGTAAAAATAAAAAGAAATTTTACCCTCACAGTAATAGAAAAACTAATGGTATCTTAGATCTTAGTCATTTTAATCTCTATGGACCTATGACTGCTCTATCCATGAATGGTTGTCTTTATTATGTAATTTTTATTGATGATTGTTCTAGTAAAACCTGGATTTATTTTCTGAAAACTAAAGATGAATCTTTAAGTAAATTTCAGGATTTTAAGAATCTTGTTGAGAATCATACAGGTAGACATATTTGTGTTTTCAGAACAGACAATGGAAAATATTTTGACTCCCACAAGTATGATGATCTATGTTGGGCTTCTGGGATTAAGAGTGAGTTGATTGTGCCCTATAATGCCCAATGGAATGGGGTTGTAAAAAGGAAGAACATGACAATTTGTGAAGCAGCCAACGCTATGATGTATGATCAAAATATTCCATTGTTTCTTTGGGTCGAAGTTGCAAGTACTGCAGTCTATATTTAAAACAGGTGTCCTCATAAATCCTTGGAAGAGAAAACTCTGGAAGAAGTCTTCACGAGTAAGAAAACTTCAATTGATCATTTGAAAATTTTTGGTAGTCATGTCTACATTCATGTAACAAAATAAAAGAGGACTAAGTTAGATCCCTCTAGAAAGAAAGGCACTTCTGTGGGGTACAGTGAGACCTCAAAATAATATCGAATCTATGTAGCAGGGGAAAATTATATAGAGGTTAGTAGAGATGCGACCTTCCATGAGGAATCTGCTTTTCTTCATTCCAGAAAAATTCCATGTGATACAGAGGAGTGGGAAGCTCCATATCCAAAACCTTGAGTTTCACAACTTTCATATGAGTAGAGGGAGGAGGCCAAAGAGCCTTCAGTGAATCCAATAAGGGATTTTGTTGAGTTTCCCCTAGAGAAACCTCCTATCAAAAGGAAACCAGCATGGTGTCATGAAATTTTAAAGGAAGAAGAAAAGCATGCATCACCTAAAGGTACTTTCAGAGAAAGCAAGAAGCCACATAAATACTCATGTTTGATAGCTCGATTCAATCTTGTGATTGACTCAAAACCTTCCAGCTTTGATGAGGTTGTCAAACATAAAGTTTGGAAGGATGTCATGATAGAAGAGTACAATTCAATATTGAATAATGATGTATGGGAAGTGGTCCCAATACCTCAAGGAAAATCAGTAGTAATCTCAAAATGGATTTACAAAATAAAGCATACAGCAGATGGCAGTGTTGAAAAATTCAAAGGTAGATTTTTGGCTCGTGGCTTCTCTCAGAAAGAAGGAATTGATTATGATGATATATTTTCTCTTGTTTCCAGGTACACCTCTATCAAAATCATCATCTCTCTTGCTTCAGGTTTTAATTGGAAACTTCACCAAATGGATGTTAAGACTGTCTTTCTTAATGATGAAGTTGAGCAAGAGATTTATATCGAGCAGCCTGAGGGTTTTGTGATCCATGGGAAAGAATACCATGTCTGCAAACTCAAGAAATCTTTGTGTGGATTGAAATAGGCTTTGAGAGCTTGGTATGGAAGAATTGACAGTTTTCTTCAGAGTCTTGGGTTCTCCAAGAGTATAGAAGACCCTAATATTTATATAAATATTGTGAAGAATCATCATGTTATCTTGGTTTTATATGTGGATTATTTGTTCCTTACTGGAGAGGAACATTTCATAGCTCAGACTAAGAGGGAGTTATCATCATAGTTTGAAATGAAGGACTTGGGTCTTATGCATTACTTCCTTGGCTTAGAGGTGTGGCAGAAACCTAGTGAGATGTTTCTCTCACAAAGTAAGTATGCATTTGATGTGCTTCATAGATTTTGGATGATGGATTGTAAGTCCATGACCACACCTATGATTTCTAACCTAAATAAGTTACATGATCAAGCTACAGGTTCATATCCAGAAGACCCTACAGTATATCGTCATATTATTGGGTCATTGATGTATGTAGTACACACCAGACCGGACATATGTTACGCAGTGAATTCCCTCAACCAGTGCATGTGTGAGCCGAAACACATTAATATGGTTGTTGCTAAGCATATTCTCATATATGTATGAGGGACTATAGTTTATGGGATCAGATACACTTCCAGTGGAGGTGTAATGCTTATTGGCTATACATATTCATATTGGATGGGCAGTACAGTGGATCGGAAGATCACTTCTGGATATTGTTTCAGTTTGGGTTCAACTATGATCTCATGGTCCAGCAGGAAGCAAGGATCCATATCCCAAAGAAATGTAGAGGCATAATACATTGTTGCAAGTGTTTCTAGTAGATAAGCAATGTGGCTCAGAAAGTTACTCTCAGATTTGTTCAGTGCTGAGTTGGAACCCACAACAATTCACTGTGATAACCAAAGTTGTATAAATCTCTCCAAGAATCCTTTGTTTCATGACAGATCAAAACACATTGAGATGAGATATCACTATGTTCGGGACATGGTGCAGAATAACATTCTCAGTATTCAGTATATTTCAACGGTGGAACAAACTATAGATATTTTGACCAAGCCCATGTCATTAACAAATTTTGTGTACTTTCGAGACAAGCTTGGTGTTGTTGAGAATGCCTCTCTTGCTGAGAGGGAGTGTTAAAATTAATGCAGCTGCAAGAGTCATTTTTCGGGAGGATGGAAAAGACCCTAGTTGAGATCTAGGGGCCCCAGTACACTCCTGGGGTTCTTGATGTGAGACCAAGAAGTTAGAGCCATGGAAAAATACCCTATTGAGGGCCCCCAGTGTATTGATGGGGTTCTTGGTCAAGGACCAAGCATTTTGATGGTATAAGTCCCTAGATGTGTTCTAGGGCCCTTGAATGTGTTCCAGGGCCCTTGAATGTGTTCCAGGGAATCCTTTCTTGTGCCTGGATTGATCATTGTTTGTGTACCTTGGTGGAAAAGACCCTATATTGATATAGGGCCCCCAAATGTGTTCTAGAGTATCCTGGTCTAAGACAAGGCAGTTTTTTGGTTAAGTACCAAGCCAAGATGATGTGTGATATTCTTCTCTCCCATGATGGTCCATGATACCTAGGAGTAGTTAAGAAGAAGAACATGATCACATCATCGACCTTCCTCTTATGTTGGGATGATAAAAGCTTATAAGTTATATCATGAGACTCGTGTGGACATTTTGCCATTAAAGAATAACTTACTTTGACTTTGTCTTTCGTTTTGAAACCCCTAGCTTCAGTTACACCCCCCTTTAATTGTTGTTTGGGTGTTGGTTCGATTCCTTGCTTCTCCTTAAAGAAAGCTAGCCACCTTGTTTTTGAAACCCCTCTCTTTGACTTGATTATTTATTTGTTGACTTTTTAATTTAACATTTAATATTTTATATTATAAAATATTAATTATTTATATGTTTATTAGTTTCACTTGTTAGGGTTTAATCTAACCCTAAAGTTAGGGCTAAATTGCTAACCCTAACCTACCTACCAAATATATAAATTAAAGAGACCTCTCCTCACTCAACACATTTCACTCACTCTTCCTCCTAGCTGAGTTTGGTTAGAGGTTTGTTGCGGCTCCCTTTTGCTTAGATTGTTGAAGTGGTGTGGCCCCCCTTCTAGGATAGATTTCTTGCTTGGTGTATCCATTGTGGGCTTACCTCTTCATTCCCTTGTTGTCACTAACCCCTAAGGGTATTTTCCATCCTGTCACAAGTCCCTTCTTGTTTGTTGTTTGAGTTTTTTTATTCTCCTTGCTTTTGTCGCCCTATGTATGTTGTCGTTGTCTCCTTGCTAGTGCCAACCTGTGTATGTTGTCGTTGTCTCCTTGTTGGTACCACATGTGTATGTTGTCATTATCCTTTTCTGATGCCACCTATGTATGTTGCCTCACCTTGCAGCTCTTAGTACTCTGAACAAGGTTTTATAGGGAAGCCCTAAAACTGTTATTACTTCTGTCTATTATTGTAGCAGTTTTTTTTTTGGACAGAATTTATTGAGGTTGTTAGTGGCATCTTTTTCAGCCACTAGGTTGGACAGTGGTGTCCTATTTTAGCCCCTCTACTTGATGATTGGAATGCTGGTTAGTTTTCTGATATTTTACCCTAAAGTTCTTTTTGGAAAAATTGTTCTAAGGATCATGATGAGATTTGCCCTCAGGGTTTGATCAATGATCCCTTAAAATCTTTTTCTGAGCAAACAGAAAAAAGGATAACAGTAAGCACATCAAGTAAATATGTTCATTGTTTTACTAAGGTAATACTCAGATCTATTATATGATTTTCATTATTGGAATTTTTTAAATATATTGTTGATCCAAAATTACAGTAGAAAATAAAATTAAAATTATGTATGTTCCTAGATAGTCTATATTTTGCCCTTAAATTCTAACATTAGGTACCTGGTCATAGATGTGCTTTCAATGGGGAAAGACTTTCTTTTATGATGAGGATAGGATAGGGTGATTTTCTTTTAATTTTGAGAATATAAGTGATGTGTATTTGCTTTATTTTTCTCCATAATTCTGTATAGTTGTTGTTGCCCCAAACTTCATAACCATTTAAGACAATGAGAACCATAAAAATCTCAAAAATGATGAATTGTATTTGATAGTAAGAAT
>JZKD02S1684607.1:57791-77199 GCA_000966675.3 Picea glauca | reverse complement strand
TATATAAAATATATGTATAGAGACGATGCAAATAGGAAATGTACAAGGAATAAGAAGAGTGTTGTTACCTTTTAGAAGAAGAAGTCTCTTCCATCCTACTTAGTCTTCTTTGTAGGTTCCTTTTCTTTGGCAATCGATGCTTCATGTTTCTCCTTACTTTTCTTTAGCTCGGGACACTGATTCCTGTAGTGATCGTACTTTTGACAGTTGAAGCATTGTATTTCTGAAATGTCTTTCTCTTGATTTGGCTTCCTCCCTGAACCAAACTTCCTTTTGTTCCTGAAGTTCTTGAATCTATTTGTGAAGGCTTGATCATCGTACTTCTTTTGGGGTTTCTCTTTTTCATTGATCCTTGATTCTTCTTGAGCAAAGCAAGTCCAAAGTTCTTCAAATGTCGGGTACTCATACTTGCGGCAAATGCATCCCATGTCTTGGGAAGACCATTGACTACTATGTTCACCAATTCCTTTTCTGAAGTGATCTCTTCAATAGCTTGTAGTTGATATCTTAACTGGGAGATCCTTACAAAGTATGATGTTATGATGTCAACATCATTCATCTTCATGTCACGGAGCTCATTCTTTAGACTCATAACTTGTCCAATGTTTTTGATTGAGAAGAGATTTGTTAGGGCATCGTACATCTTCTTAGATGAGTCAAGATGGGAGATGTAGGGTATCAAGTGGTATTTTATAGAATCCACTATGATACTCATGGAATTGATGTCAATGTCTTTGAACTTCTCCATAGCTGCAATGTTATGCGGTTCCTTCTCTTCTCCTTCTTCAAACTCTGGCTTCACGATCTTTTCTTTCACAATATCCAGTACTTTATTCTTAGGAAGGATGAGGTCAATCCTTGTCTTCCATGATATGAAGTTAGAGGCTCCATCTAACTTGTTCTCAGGCTTCATAGAGTTCGTCATGGCTTGCTTGACTTGGTCAAACCCTAGATTTGACCAGAAATCCAAACTTCACGTCTTGGCCTTCTAAGAGTACCAGGAGATGCGTTGGGCTAGGGCGCACTGATCTATCCGGAGATTAGGTCAATCTCGTCACTTAAGGTGCCTCAACAATAGGTTTAGGGTTTCTACAACTGCTTCTGCTAGTAACCCTAGCTGCAGTGCTTTTGGAAACTGCTCCTGCTAGTAACCCTAGCGACAGTTCCTCAACGAGCTCAATGTCTAGCTGTTATGTTTCCTTCTAGTGTTTTAGGCTGACTAAAGGGGTGTGGGCCCATAACCTATTATAATATAGAATATGGTGTGCTCATTTTACCATTGACGATACCCTTGTCACCCAACCATAGGTCGAAGCCTCCCTCCGAGCACCTTAACCTTGACTGAGAATTCCTCCGGAAGCAAACCCTAGGCTAGATAGCCAAACAAGGAGTAGCGCACCTTTCCCCAAGGATAGCGCATCACAAAAAGCTGATCAGATAGTCCAAACCCTAGCCAAGAGATATTCAAGCCAATACTAAGAATTAGTTGTTGTTGCAGCTGCACCTGCAACTCTCCTCCACATGTGTGCACCAACTGGGAACTGCAGTGCACACCAAACTGGGAACTACAATTCTGAGATGTTGCCAAATGAGAATTGGTGCCCTGTATTTATAGTGGTTCTACTAGTTTTGTTGGGGCTGACTTCTCCTTCTAGATAAGTGTCTGTTCAGTATATTATTATTATTTCTGGCCGACTTCTTTTCTTGGAGGCTAATAACCTAATGTAAATTATCTTCTTGAGCCGACAAGGATTCTAGGGTTATTAGCCAACTCATTAGGGTTTTCTCTTGCTTTCTGGAGTCTTCTATTCTCGTCAGGTTCATGTGTGGAGGTAAATACCTCCCACAGCTACCATAATATTAACAGTGACCAGCTCCCAGAGTCTTTAATTCATGATTATTTCCAATTAACCCAAGATTAAGACCTTAGTCATTAAATATTTCGTGAGCTCGGGACTCCGTATCTTTAGGGATTCGGAGGTTTGCGCCTTCTCTTAATATAAATCTCCCAGAGGAAATTTCTCCGGAGTGACGTGGTGGCTATGACGTCACGATCGATGACGTGTCATGAAAAAAAGGGTGACACGTGTCACCTGGAATGGGGAAAATGGCATGCTGAAAATGCTCGAAATGAGTGCCACATGTCGGTGACCAATGGATTCCATATGTCACCACGGATGAATGATAGATGTCAACATAAAGAGAGTGACACGTGTCTCTAGCTCTTCAGGGTTTGGAGGCTTTCAAACGCAAAATATGTATAACTCCCGAAGGACCAGACTAGCGGAGTGACGTGGAACTTTGGGACTTCGATACTTCGGATCTTCAATTGATCGACACTTCAACTCTTTGTATCTGACGTGTCCATGAAATCATTGTCACTGACCTGTCTACATGAAGAGAGTGACATGTGTCACCCAGAAATGGGTAGATGACGTAACCAAAGTTGTTTAAAATGAGTGCCACATGTCTCCACTAATGAATTCCATGTGTCAGTGCTAGATGAACACTACATGTCTCCATTGATTAATTCCACATGGCTCTAGTGTTTCAACATTCGGGAGCTTTTGAGTGCTAAGTGTGGAGATCTCCTGGATGGCTAATCGTCGAAGTGATGCGGCGGTTTGGCGTTCGTGATTTTTTGACAAAGATGAGCTAGAATGTTTTGGTGTCGAAGTCATGGAGTGGCTTATGTGTAAATCTGTGATTAAACCTCACGTGAGTTATGGAACCTCGAATGTACAGAGTCGTTGACTTGATTGGTTATTAGATCTCCACCTTTCAAATTTAACCTGCTATTTTCACAATCAAGGTCTTAAAATGACTTCTCTGAATTATTGTGTTCTATTCATGGGCATTCCTTGTGGAAGCTTATTGCGAATACAAAGGAATTGGTGGCCCTGGATGTCTCATGCCCACACAAAAGACTTGGTGGACCTGCTACATGCTCAATCAATGGCAAACGTGATGACAAGTATTTCGAACCAAATCACGACATGTAATTATCCTTCAAGAAAAACAGAAACAAAATGTGAAAAGACTCAATCAAGAAAGAAAACGATAGAAACCATGTTATTTAGAGAGGGAAATTGACTCAACCAACCAGAAGGGGAAATATTTTCAAGAATGTATAGGGAAAATGAGGCAGGAGGGGCAGGGGTGCAGACTTAGGTCTCAACAATACTTGTGGTACCTGGACAAATGTTCAATCATGGTTTCAGTTCTCTCAGAGGGTGTCCACATTAAGAAAGGGTAGTTACATTGGTTAGGGTTACTTCATGTATATTATCATAAATTTTCCTCACAACTTCACTAGGAAATATTTTTGGGACTTCGTCTCCCCTAGAGGGTTGGTTTTCAAAAGGCCCCATAATACATTAGTTTGCTTGACTTTTGGCCTATATTTGTTAAGGGTGTACTCTTTGGTTTTGAGTCTATGTTGGCATTAGATTGTTTATTATTTTGGTTTTAACACATATCATTCATCATGGTTGAACAACCATGTCACTAGTCATATTGACAATGAGGACATTCACCTATCACAGAGGAACAACCACCTCTTAAGTGGTGGAATACAGGTGACTGATAATTTGAAGAGAGTGAAATACAATATGAGAATAGTGAGTTTATTGAAGTTGACATGGTTGAAGAAAGTCCTCCACCTAATTTTAAACCTCCTTTGATTGATCCTCATGCCCCTATACTTGTCCAGGTTAGGGAAATATTCAGTGAGCCATTTTCTTTGTTCAGTGATCCTTACATCATGTCGGGCCCAAGTGTTTCGTCTAATGTACCTAAGACTTCAATTCCATCGATGAGCATGACAAGGGGCATCCCAGTGATGTCCACATTTCCTTCCCTAAGTGCCATTGGACCTACATCGACCATGCATATTATTGTAGGTCCCTCTATTTAGGGGACGCCAGTGGTGTCTTCTTTTTCCTTTATAATTATACCAAACATTCTGACACCCATCCCATCAGTTTCAATGCCCACATCTAGATATGCTTCCAGTGGGGGCACAAGCCTTGGTTTCACCATGGGGAGTGGAATTCCTTCCACCTCCACCATTCCTTTGAGCAACCTGACAATGTCAAGTACTAGTTTTCCTTTCGACTAGAATATATCTAGTGGATTTGGGGCTATTCCTAGTCAATATGGGGGCAACAATGTTTATGGGGGATTCAATATCCCATGGGGTAGCACACATTTTCCTAGAATCTCTATACCTTCCAAATATACCATTTTTGGGGGGGGCACACCCCCTAGGTAAAATTTTGCATAGTGGGGTGGTTATCCCTTCATTCATACACCCGTTCTTGGGGGGTTCTTCCCTGGAACTAGTTTTCATTTAGGAGGTAATTTTACTTTAGGTTCCATGTCTGATCCTGGGGAAAATACTCTTTGAGGCATTTCTAGTCCTAGGAGAAGTCACACTCCTAGGATTACTTGAATCCCTGGGGGCACTCACCCTACTGGAACACCCAATCTCTCCATAAACACCAACATGGGGGGACCTCAAGGTTCATCTGGGTCGCAAGGTTCTTCATCCTCTTCCCAGTATTCCTTTTCTCATATGTCGTTTGCTTTATTGGTGATATTATACTTGCCTTATCTATCGCATTTGTAAAATGACCCCATTTTCCATGACCCCTCATGGCCAACCATACTTGCGAAGCTTCCATTAGACATGCCCAAGTTTGACGGAAATCCGAGAGAAGACCCATACACACACATCATGGCTTATCATTTGTGGTGTTCATCCAACTCTTTGATGGATGATAGCATATATTTGTGTCTTTTCCAATGATCCATAACAAGAGGCGCCACAAAATGTTACATCGAACTCAAAGGTGTTTCCTTTAATAATTTCAATGACTTGGCTATGGCATTCTTGACGCATTACCAATTTTCCATATGGTATGAGATAGGAATATGGCTATTTACATCTCTTCATCAAGATACTTCCACCCACATATGTGATCATACACATTAGTGGAGATGACGATGTAGGATGAACAAGACCCAAATTCTTGACCAATTCCTGATGGAGTGGTTCACCAAATATTTCTTACCACCCATTTCCAAGGACATAACTACGGTTGGGGTGGCTACCATGGAGCAAACCATCTTACATGCCCAACATTTATATTTGATATATTCTCAATCTGGCACCCTCTATGATATTATCACAAATGCTCCTCGACCATCAAACGATCCACAAAAGCCAAACCCAGGACCCCATGTTGATGGTGTGTTTGGTTTTGTTTCCCATGCCTCTGTGGGCTAGTTAGTTGATCAAATGGGCTACATGACTATTTTTCCAAACCCATCGGTTGTTGTGCCCATTGATCAAACTAATCCAATCCCAATTAAGAAATCTAAGGTGAATTTGGTGCAATCCAAGAAACTAAAAAATCCTCAGCACCCTGGATGAAAGAAAAAGAATAAAAAGAAAAATTATAATATTGAGTGTGGGATTGCTCAAACCCAAAACAATCAACTAGGGGGGGCAAGAAAGAGAATAAAAAGAGTCGGTTCCCATACATGATTTGTTGGGATGAGCATCCTACTCACCAGTGTCCTAGGAAGGATGATATCCATTGATATTTGGCACAACAAAAGGGTCCACAATAGCCTGTTATTTTAACTCATCCCTTCCCCCTGGCCTCAACAAATGTTTGCCTCGAATGATTCCCCTCCGCAAGGAGAAATGGAAAGTACTCCTCCATATTAGGGGTCATCCTCGAATGCCACTATCTACATGTGTGATCATATGGTTAATCTCCAAACTCGAGCTCACAATTACAACAATCCTGAGATTACTCTTGCAACGCAAGAGCCTGCTTCCTCTTCCCATCCTGGTGGCTCTCTCCAAATATAAAATCCATACTTTAAGACATCACTTCGCCCCCCAAAGGGTGTACTTCGATGCATAACATATAATCCAAACACACAAGTCACCCACAACTACAGTATTGTGGAAGACTTGGCCCAGGCACCATGTGCCATGTCTGCTATAGAATTCATTCAAAGATACCCTGCTCAAACAAAATCTTTGTTATCAGTTATAGGTGTGGTTGATCCCTCGAAGTCGAGCCCTATTACCTTTTATTCTGACCACATTCATCATAGGCTTTCCCACCAAATCGTTTTTCATATTAAACTAAGATTAAATGGGAGAAACATCCTTCGCACGATGGTTGATGAAGGATCCTCGTCTTGCATCATGTCCATTACCTATTGGAAATATCTTGGCTTTCAAAAAATCGATACATCTAACACCATGTTGAAACCTTTCGATGGAAATATGTTCTAGTCTCATGGTATTATCACCACATTTCCCATTGAGCTAGATGGTAAGATCGTCTTCATTGTTTTGGAGGTCGTGGACGCACCTCTTGAGTATAATCTACTTCTCGGACATACTTGGTTCTATGAGATGACCATTATTGTCCCGTCATTCTTTAGGGTCCTACACTTTCCTCACTAAGGAAATACTGTCATGATCAATAAACTCGCATTTTATACCCCATACCTTGGATCTAATGTGGGTTCTAATGTACCCTTTGTTGGTGATTCCCAAAGTTCTTACATGAGTATTGGTGTGGGGATGTTTAAAGATTATTAGTTGATGGGAACATTTCCCCTTCCCCCACCACCTCCTTCTATGAACATTTCTTTTATTCATGTTATTTCTTCATTTACCTATGGATCCCTTGGGCCTTCACATCCTTGTGTGTAACCTCATTAGGAGGATGTCGAATCTTACGTAGCTAGCATGTTTCTTTCAGTGGCCTAGATTTCNATTTAGAGAGGGAAATTGACTCAACCAACCAGAAGGGGAAATATTTTCAAGAATGTATAGGGAAAATGAGGCAGGAGGGGCAGGGGTGCAGACTTAGGTCTCAACAATACTTGTGGTACCTGGACAAATGTTCAATCATGGTTTCAGTTCTCTCAGAGGGTGTCCACATTAAGAAAGGGTAGTTACATTGGTTAGGGTTACTTCATGTATATTATCATAAATTTTCCTCACAACTTCACTAGGAAATATTTTTGGGACTTCGTCTCCCCTAGAGGGTTGGTTTTCAAAAGGCCCCATAATACATTAGTTTGCTTGACTTTTGGCCTATATTTGTTAAGGGTGTACTCTTTGGTTTTGAGTCTATGTTGGCATTAGATTGTTTATTATTTTGGTTTTAACACATATCATTCATCATGGTTGAACAACCATGTCACTAGTCATATTGACAATGAGGACATTCACCTATCACAGAGGAACAACCACCTCTTAAGTGGTGGAATACAGGTGACTGATAATTTGAAGAGAGTGAAATACAATATGAGAATAGTGAGTTTATTGAAGTTGACATGGTTGAAGAAAGTCCTCCACCTAATTTTAAACCTCCTTTGATTGATCCTCATGCCCCTATACTTGTCCAGGTTAGGGAAATATTCAGTGAGCCATTTTCTTTGTTCAGTGATCCTTACATCATGTCGGGCCCAAGTGTTTCGTCTAATGTACCTAAGACTTCAATTCCATCGATGAGCATGACAAGGGGCATCCCAGTGATGTCCACATTTCCTTCCCTAAGTGCCATTGGACCTACATCGACCATGCATATTATTGTAGGTCCCTCTATTTAGGGGACGCCAGTGGTGTCTTCTTTTTCCTTTATAATTATACCAAACATTCTGACACCCATCCCATCAGTTTCAATGCCCACATCTAGATATGCTTCCAGTGGGGGCACAAGCCTTGGTTTCACCATGGGGAGTGGAATTCCTTCCACCTCCACCATTCCTTTGAGCAACCTGACAATGTCAAGTACTAGTTTTCCTTTCGACTAGAATATATCTAGTGGATTTGGGGCTATTCCTAGTCAATATGGGGGCAACAATGTTTATGGGGGATTCAATATCCCATGGGGTAGCACACATTTTCCTAGAATCTCTATACCTTCCAAATATACCATTTTTGGGGGGGGCACACCCCCTAGGTAAAATTTTGCATAGTGGGGTGGTTATCCCTTCATTCATACACCCGTTCTTGGGGGGTTCTTCCCTGGAACTAGTTTTCATTTAGGAGGTAATTTTACTTTAGGTTCCATGTCTGATCCTGGGGAAAATACTCTTTGAGGCATTTCTAGTCCTAGGAGAAGTCACACTCCTAGGATTACTTGAATCCCTGGGGGCACTCACCCTACTGGAACACCCAATCTCTCCATAAACACCAACATGGGGGGACCTCAAGGTTCATCTGGGTCGCAAGGTTCTTCATCCTCTTCCCAGTATTCCTTTTCTCATATGTCGTTTGCTTTATTGGTGATATTATACTTGCCTTATCTATCGCATTTGTAAAATGACCCCATTTTCCATGACCCCTCATGGCCAACCATACTTGCGAAGCTTCCATTAGACATGCCCAAGTTTGACGGAAATCCGAGAGAAGACCCATACACACACATCATGGCTTATCATTTGTGGTGTTCATCCAACTCTTTGATGGATGATAGCATATATTTGTGTCTTTTCCAATGATCCATAACAAGAGGCGCCACAAAATGTTACATCGAACTCAAAGGTGTTTCCTTTAATAATTTCAATGACTTGGCTATGGCATTCTTGACGCATTACCAATTTTCCATATGGTATGAGATAGGAATATGGCTATTTACATCTCTTCATCAAGATACTTCCACCCACATATGTGATCATACACATTAGTGGAGATGACGATGTAGGATGAACAAGACCCAAATTCTTGACCAATTCCTGATGGAGTGGTTCACCAAATATTTCTTACCACCCATTTCCAAGGACATAACTACGGTTGGGGTGGCTACCATGGAGCAAACCATCTTACATGCCCAACATTTATATTTGATATATTCTCAATCTGGCACCCTCTATGATATTATCACAAATGCTCCTCGACCATCAAACGATCCACAAAAGCCAAACCCAGGACCCCATGTTGATGGTGTGTTTGGTTTTGTTTCCCATGCCTCTGTGGGCTAGTTAGTTGATCAAATGGGCTACATGACTATTTTTCCAAACCCATCGGTTGTTGCGTCCATTGATCAAACTAATCCAATCCCCATTAAGAACTCTGAGGTGAATTTGGTGCAATCCAGGAAACTAAAAAATCCTCAGCAACCTGGATGAAAGAAAAAGAATAAAAAGAAAACTTATAATATTGAGTGTGGGATTGCTCAAACCCAAAACAATCAACTAGGGGGGGCACGAAAGAGAATAAAAAGAGTTGGTTCCCATACATGATTTGTTGGGATGACCATCCTACTCACCAGTGTCCTAGGAAGGATGATATCCATTGATATTTGGCACAACAAAAGGGTCCACAACAGCCTGTTGTTTTAACTCATCCCTTCCCCCTGGCCTCAACAAATGTTTGCCTCGAATGCTTCCCCTCCACAAGGAGAAATGGAAAGTAATCCTCCATATTAGGGGTCATCCTCGAATGCCACTATCTACATGTGTGATCATATGGTTAATCTCCAAACTCGAGCTCGCAATTACAACAATCCTGAGATTACTCTTGCAACGCAAGAGCCTGCTTCCTCTTCCCATCCTGGTGGCTCTCTCCAAATATAAAATCCATCCTTTAAGACATCACTTCACCCCCCAAAGGGTTTACTTCGATGCATAACATATAATCCAAACACACTAGTCACCCACAACTACAGTGTTGTGGAAGACTTGACCCAGGCACCATGTGCCATGTCTGCTATAGAATTCATTCAAAGATACCCTCCTTAAACAAAATATTTGTTATCGGTTATAGGTGTGGTTGATCCCTCGAAGTCAAGCCCTATTACCTTTTATTCTGACCACATTCATCATAGGCTTTCCCACCAAATCGTTTTTCATATTAAACTGAGAGTAAATGGGAGAAACATCCTTCGCACGGTGGTTGATGAAGGATCCTCGTCTTGCATCATGTCCATTACCTGTTGGAAATATCTTAGCTCTCCAAAAATCGATACATTTAACACCATGTTGAAACCTTTCGATGGAAATATGTTCCAGTCTCATGGTATTATCACCACATTTCCCATTGAGCTAGATGGTAATATCGTCTTCGTTGTTGTGGAGGTCGTGTACGCACCTCTTGAGTATAATCTACTTCTCGGGCATACTTGGTTCTATGAGATGACCATTATTGTCTCGTCATTCTTTAGGGTCCTACACTTTCCTCACTAAGGAAATACCGTCATGATCAATAAACTCGCATTTTATACCCCATACCTTGGATCCAATGTGGGTTCTAATGTACCCTTTGTTGGTGATTCCCAAAGTTCTTACATGAGTATTGGTGTGGGGATGTTTAAAGACTATTAGTTGATGGGAACATTTCCCCTTCCCCCACCACCTCATTCTATGAACATTTCTTTTATTCATATTATTTCTTCATTTACCTATGGATCCCTTGGGCCTTCACATCCTTGTGTGTAACCTCATTAGGAGGATGTCGAATCTTACGTAGCTAGCATGTTTCTTTCAGTGGCCTAGATTTCTTATCAGGTGATCCAATCAGTTTCTCCTGGCCCTGATACAGATATCTAATAGGATGTGGAATCCAATCAATATCCAAGGCCTTCTTGGACCATCAATCCTCTTCTTGGTTCACCTTAGATGATTTTAGGGGCTAAATTTTGCCAATGGGCTAATTTTCCATGGGTTTTCCCAAAAAACGATTCACCTATTTCCAATTTTTCTATGTAGATTATAGGGATTTGAACAAATCCTATCCAAAGGATAATTATCCTACCCCATTCATTGATCAAATTATTGATGAATGTGTCGAGAGTGAAATCTTATCCTTCATGGATGGTTTCTCCAACTATAATCAAATCCATATTAGATTAGAAGATCAACAAGACTACCTTCATTTGTCCTTGGGGTACTTTTGCTTATAGAAAGTTGCCATTTGGTCTTAAAAATACTAATAGGCCATGTCATATGTGTTTCATGGCATCAAACATATTGTAAACGCATACCTTGACGATTTGGTTGCTCGTTCCAAGCAATGGAAAGATCATCATCGGCACTTGTAGGCCATTTTTACTCAATTTTGCTACTATAATATTTGTTTGAATCCACATAAATGCATTTTTTATGTGATATCACGTCCAAGTATGGGATCATGGTTGATATCTTGAAGGTTGATGCCATTGTCAACTTGCCTCCTCCTCGCACCATTAACCAACTCTAAAGTTTTCAAGGGAAGGAAAACTTTTTGGCTCAATTCATTGTCAATTATGTCAATATAACTAAAGGTTTTATGCACATATTAAAGAAAGGTGTACCTTTTGTGTGGGTTGACCAAGCCCAACAGTCATTTGATGCCTTGAAGAAGGCCTTGATTTCAACTCCATTATTGAGCATGCTTGATTATGGTCGAGACTTTCTACTGTATCTCGCAGTCTTTGAATCCACCATCGGTATGGTGCTCATCCAAGAAGACGATGCACAAAAATAACACGTTATTTATTATCTTAGCAAAGGACTTGTAGGTTCTAAGATTTGATACTCTCACATAGAGAAGTTGGCCCTAGCATTTGTGCATGTTTTCCAACGATTACGACATTATATACTCCTATGGAATACCATTGTTATTTTTTTTTCCAACCCAATGTAACTAATATTAAGTAGTCAAATAATTTGGGGAAAATACCCCAAGTGGATTGTTATTCTACAAGAATTTGACCTAGAGTTTGTTTCTTCCAAGTCTAAGAAATATTTTTCTTTTTCTAAGTTGATGATCGACCGTCCCCGAGTCAATTATGAACCTGTGGTTAGTGACTCATTCTCTGATGAGTCCTTATTCCTCATTGACTCATTTGGTCCCTGGTACGAGGATGTCTTAGTATATCTCTAGACCAAATTCTTTTTCCCTTAGCTCTCTCACGATACCATTTATCATTGAGGGGTGGATTTGATTCTACACAATTGCCTTGTCCATGAGGAAGATGAGAGAGTTTTGAATGATTGTCATGTTGGAGCATGTGGTGGTCATCTCTCTGGGTTGGCCACTTCCTAGAGGTTGTTGCATGTCAGATAATTTTGTCCCGCGATCATCAAATATTATATGCATGCAGTCCAGAAGTGTCATCATTGTCAAATATTTACCTTTAATATGTGCACCCATCTTGCTCCACTTCATCCGATGGTTATAGTTGGTCCCTTTGCCAAATGAGGGATTGATTTTATGACGTCACGTGTAAGTTGACCTTGATTAATGTCCATGGCTACATCATCGTGGTTATTGACTACTTCACCAAATCGGCCTCGCTAGAAATGAAGCAACACTGGAAGGATGATAGAGTTACTTAGACATTCTAAGAATACCCTAACATTGAAAGTTTGATCTAAACCAATTCCTTCCTCAAAGTTAAAGTCATCGATCAAAAATACTTATATTTTATGTTTTGTCAAGAGTTGAATCCCATGGCAAGGAAAATATTTTTTTGTAAGTTACATATAAGAGGATCTATAAGTATTGTTGTGTTCTAATTTATGTCCTAAGTTTGTCTTTACCTGAAATTCAACTATTTTGGTTGAAGTTATATGTAGAGATGTTGAATACATATAGTGAATTTCCATTTGTTGAGTCTATAACACACCCTAAAAATTTTAAATTTTGGGTACCACTTTTTCATTAAGTTCTTTTATGATGGAAGTAAATTTTTTGCATTTACATTTTAATGGTTTCTTGCACATCATTTGGTTTTGAAAGCATATTTTAGCCTCTAAGAAAACCAATTTTTTTGAAGTCCCTGAATCTTCTTTTGAATTGAATGGTTTTTTATCTATGAGTTACATTCACTTTTATCACTAGAACAAAGTTAGTTTTAATCATTTATATGGAAGTAATTTAGTGCGTCGACACTAAAGTGGATTTTAAGAGCCAATGTGAAAGAAAATTTATGCACCGATGTAAAAGAAAATCTGTGTTGTAATCTTCTAGATTACACAGCATTCAAAAAGAGACTACATTAGGGCAACCACATCAAGAACACACACACGTACTCAAGAAGAGAGAGAGAGAGAGAGAGAGAGAGAGAGAGAGAGAGAGAATTGTAGCAAGGTTAATCAACCGAGTTTGTATTCCATCTTCATGAGTATTTATACAATAGAGAGATGGTTGGAGTGGTTGTACCTGCTCCAACTAATCATTTGTTAAGTTCTCTTTATGCATTTATCATTTACATATATTTGTATATCCACTTATGGTAATGTATGATGATTATTACAAGGGCCTAAGAAGCCTCCCAACATTTCCCCCACACTCAAATTATTGTTTGTCTCAANATGGGTTTTCCCAAAAAACGATTCACTTATTTCCAATTTTTCTATGTAGATTATAGGGATTTGAACAAATCCTATCCAAAGGATAATTATCCTACCCCATTCATTGATCAAATTATTGATGAATGTGTCGAGAGTGAAATATTATCCTTCATGGATGGTTTCTCCAACTATAATCAGATCCATATTAGATTAGAAGATCAACAAGACTACCTTCATTTGTCCTTGGGGTACTTTTGCTTATAGAAAGTTGCCATTTGGTCTTAAAAATACTAGGGCCACATTCCAATAGGCCATGTCATATGTGTTTCATGGCATCAAACATATTGTAAACGCATACCTTGACGATTTGGTTGCTCGTTCCAAGCAACGGAAAGATCATCATCGGCACTTGTAGGCCATTTTTACTCGATGTTGCACTATAATATTCATTTGAATCCACATAAATGCATTTTTTATGTGATATCTAGGCATTTGCTAAGTTTCATCACGTCCAAGTATGGGATCATGGTTGATATCTTGAAGGTTGATGCCATTGTCAACTTGCCTCCTCCTCGCACCATTAACCAACTCCAAAGTTTTCAAGGGAAGGAAAACTTTTTGGCTCTATTCATTGTCAATTATGTCAATATAACTAAAGGTTTTATGCACATATTAAAGAAAGGTGTACCTTTTGTGTGGGTTGACCAAGCCCAACAGTCATTTGATGCCTTGAAGAAGGCCTTGATTTTGACTCCATTATTGAGCATGCTTGATTATGGTCGAGACTTTCTACTCTATCTCGCAGCCTATGAATCCACCATCGGTATGGTGCTCATCCAAGAAGACGATGCACAAAAATAACATGTTATTTATTAGCTTAGCAAAGGACTTGTAGGTTCTAAGCTTTGATACTCTCACACAGAGAAGTTGGCCCTGGCATTTGTGCATGTTTTCCAACGATTACGACATTATATACTCCTATGGAATACCATTGTTATTTTTTATTCCAACCCAATGTAACAAATATTAAGTAGTCAAATAATTAGGGGAAAATACCCCAAGTGGATTGTTATTCTACAAGAATTTGACCTAGAGTTTGTTTCTTCCAAGTCTAAGAAATATTTTGCTTTCTCTAAGTTGATGATCGACCTTCCCCGAGTCAATTATGAACCTGTGGTTAATGACTCATTCTCTGATGAGTTCTTATTCCTCATTGACTCATTTGGTCCCTGGTACGGGGATGTCTTAGTATATTTCCAGACCAAATTATTTTTCCCTTAGCTCTCTCACGATACCATTTATCATTGAGGGGTGCATTTGATTATACACCATTGCCTTGTCCATGAGGAAGATGAGAGAGTTTTGAATGATTGTCATGTTGGAGAATGTGGCGGTCATCTCTCTGGATTGGCCACTTCCCAAAGGTTGTTGCATGTCAAATAATTTTGTCCCGCGATCTTCAAAGATTATATGCATGCAGTCCATAAGTGTCATCGTTGTCAAACATTTACCTTTAATATGTGCACCCATCTTGCTCCACTTCATCCCATGGTTATAGTCGGTCCCTTTTCCAAATGAGGGATTGATTTTATGACATGTAAGTTGACCTCGATTAATGTCCATGGCTACATCATCGTGGTTATTGACTACTTAACCAAATCGGCCTCGCTAGAAATGAAGAAACACTGGAAGGATGATAGAGTTACTTAGACATTCTAAGAATACCCTAACATTGAAAGTTTGATCTAAACCAATTCCTTCCTCAAAGTTAAAGTCATCGATCAAAAATACTTATATTTTATGTTTTGTCAAGAGTTGAATCCCATGGCAAGGAAAATATTTTTTTGTAAGTTACATATAAGAGGATCTATAAGTATTGTTGTGTTCTAATTTATGTCCTAAGTTTGTCTTTACCTGAAATTCAACTATTTTGGTTGAAGTTATATGTAGAGATGTTGAATACATATAGTGAATTTCCATTTGTTGAGTCTATAACACACCCTAAAAATTTTAAATTTTGGGTACCACTTTTTCATTAAGTTCTTTTATGATGGAAGTAAATTTTTTGCATTTACATTTTAATGGTTTCTTGCACATCATTTGGTTTTGAAAGCATATTTTAGCCTCTAAGAAAACCAATTTTTTTGAAGTCCCTGAATCTTCTTTTGAATTGAATGGTTTTTTATCTATGAGTTACATTCACTTTTATCACTAGAACAAAGTTAGTTTTAATCATTTATATGGAAGTAATTTAGTGCGTCGACACTAAAGTGGATTTTAAGAGCCAATGTGAAAGAAAATTTATGCACCGATGTAAAAGAAAATCTGTGTTGTAATCTTCTAGATTACACAGCATTCAAAAAGAGACTACATTAGGGCAACCACATCAAGAACACACACACGTACTCAAGAAGAGAGAGAGAGAGAGAGAGAGAGAGAGAGAGAGAGAGAGAATTGTAGCAAGGTTAATCAACCGAGTTTGTATTCCATCTTCATGAGTATTTATACAATAGAGAGATGGTTGGAGTGGTTGTACCTGCTCCAACTAATCATTTGTTAAGTTCTCTTTATGCATTTATCATTTACATATATTTGTATATCCACTTATGGTAATGTATGATGATTATTACAAGGGCCTAAGAAGCCTCCCAACATTTCCCCCACACTCAAATTATTGTTTGTCTCAAGCCAGTTTTCAACAACATCATGGGTTCTCTTGCAGAAGTATCCTTACTATGCATCAACCATGCATATCGCTCTGCATAGGTAAATTGGCTACAATAACCACCAACTATATAGGAGGATACACATATACAAGTTTTACTATGACTGGTATCCAATGGATCCAATGACTACATATCGAATGTCCCCACTCCTTGATATTCATTCTTTTCACTGTTTCTACCAATTGGAGGGTGCTTCTACTTGCCTCTACCAATTGCATACTTATACTCCTCTCAAGAATCGATAGGGTTGCCTCCATTGCCAAGTTTGGTTGGTCATTGCCAAAATTAAACTGCTCACATGCTCCAGTGATCTTTCGTTGTTGAGGGTTATTTTAATGGGATCGACAAGGGTATGCAACATCATCCAATAATACCATTCCTCTTCTTTTGCGGTCACAACCCAAGGAACTATTCTGCAACTCTTATACTAGGGGGCTCAATCAGTTCAATCTTTCTTGTTCCATCATCTTATTTTTTAAACTCTCATGTGTGTATGTCATGATATTTCTCTTTCTTGAATGCCTTCAATTGTTACAAAAAAATTCATAATCAATGATCATCATCAGTGTTCTCTACAACACTCAAATCAACTGTTGTAAAATTCTCAATTAATGCTCAATATTTAAATCAAGTGCTCTAATGTTTGTACTGCTCAGTTGAACTTCCTCTATGTTGTTGGTTATGATTTTGTGTGTGCTTTCAATATTTGGCAGTGTATGGAGTCTGCATGTCAAATTACATGAAGAGGACTCTTCTATGGCTCAATTCTAAAACTCTATGCCTGTGACTTAAGTTTACTAAGACACAACTCAATGGTTAGACACTACTAAAACTTTCTAATTGTTAGTAAAACTCAAAAACTTTTTTTTCCAGTATTGGGATTTTACATACTCAACTAAATGATATTGACTAGGTATCAACTGATGTTGGAAAGAAACCGATCTCATTCGCTATGTTATGACTTACCATTACATGGGTGGAGGAGATAGTCTACTTTTGAAGATGCGCATTTAACCCCCTCCTATCATTGACTCAATTTTGAACTCAATTGACTTAATTATACACTTGAATCGATCGAGTGATATGTGATCAATTCAATCAATGGAGTATATATTTTCATTTTCCTACTCGACTTGGTTACAGACTTGACTAGAATCAGAGTCAACTAGACTCAGAGTTCACTAACTCAATTATAAAATGATTTTACATTAACTTGAGAATTGACTAGACAACTATCCTCCATGTAACATTTGACATGAGACCCTTTACAAAAAAGAATTCAATTATTTGACCCTGTAGTCTTTCCTTGTTCAGTTGTAAGCAAACTCGGTCTCCCACTTTGAATGATTTCTATGTTTTGTGTTGATCGTGTCGAGCCTTGTAGCTTTTACTGTGACTTATTCAATGTCTCGTGTACTTGCAAATGGATCCACCTAAACTTTTCAACAAAATTCTCCATTTTCAACACTTCTCCTGTGATGTCTTCCCTCGCTCCTCCTTTCTATGCATAGACAACATCCAAGGGCGAAGGCGGGAAATAACCAAAGCAAGTTTCAAAAGGGGACTTACCAGTAAAAGTATGGATTTCTCTATTGTAAGAGTGTTGAATGTAGATCAAATTTTCATCCTAGGTCTTCATATGCTTTTGATTGTAACCCCTCACAAGTTGATCCAAAGTCTTGTTGACTACTTTTTTCTATCCATCTGTCTATGGATGGAATGGTGTGGATCTCTTCAACTTAGTATCCATATTCTCCCAAAGTGTAGTCCAAAAGGCATTGAGAACTCTGGTATCCCTATCTAAGATGATGCTCCTTGGTATCCCAAAGTGCACCCAGACTGTTCAAAGAATATGCTTATTGCTTCTTGTCCTTTGATGGTCTTTTTACAAGGCACAAGAATTCACATCTTGTTTAACATGTCAACAAACACAAAAATATAGTCATGACCCTTTTTGGTTGTTGGAAAACCACCCACAACATCCATAGAAATACTTTTCCAAGGTCGAGTGGGTAAAGGTAAGGGATGGTATAGACCTTTCTTTATATTACTAGGCTTATTGGTACAACAAAGCATGCATCCTCTAATATACCTAGCTACATATTCTTGCATTTTGGGCCAATACACATATGTTTGTAAATTGGCAATTGTCTTCCCAACACCAAAATGTCCTACAACCTTGGAGGTGTGAGCCTCTCTAATAAGTTTCAATCTTTCACCTTTAGGGACACAGAGCTTGTCTAGCTTGTAGAGCAACCCATTTTGGAGATGATACTCATCCTTATCGTCACCTTCTTCTATAAAAAATTGGCCATGTAGCTACTAAAACACCTCTTTAAAACTGTCATATTTTGTCTATGCCTCTTTGTATGCATCATGAATAAAAGGATCCATGTGCATAAGAGTTCCATCGAAAGTTATAATATTGGATGTGGGTGGCCGTGAAATCATATATGTAAACTTATTAGTGTTTCCCTTCTTATATTTTATGACTAGATGAAACTATTACAAAAACCCCATCCACTTGTAATGTCTAGTTTGTTGAAGCTTACTTTGGACCTGCAAATATTGTAGTGGATGGTGATCAATGTGGATAATGTTTTCCTTTCCCATCAGATAGTGCTTCCACTTCTTAATAGCTTGAACTGAGGCATAGAGTTCCTTATCATAGGTAGGGTAGTTTAGGACTCCCCCATGAAACATCTAAAAATGATAGGATATCGACTTACCTCCTTGCATCAAAATTGATCCCATAGCATACCCACTTGCATATGTCTCCACTTTGAAAGGATTCTACAACTTAGGTAATGTGAGAATTGGTGCTTGACTGATTTTTCATTTTATCTCGTCAAAATCTTTCTACTGATTATTTCCCCACTGGAAAATATTAACATTGGATGTTATGGTGTGGAGTGGTGAAGCTACCATTGAAAATGATGTTATGAACTTCCATAGGTACTATGTTGCCCCCAAAAAGCTCCCAACTTTAGCGACATTAGTAGGAATAGGCCACTCCATGATGGCCTCCATCTTCATGGGATATATCTTAAGTTCCTCTCCACTAATCACATGCCCCAAATACACCAATGATTTCTAAGAAAACTCACATTTATTGATGATTTTCAACAACTAATGATTTTTCAAAGTCGCTAAAACCTACATGAGATGTGAGATGTGTTCCTCCCAGGTAGAGTTATAACCCAATATGTGATCTAAGTCCACTATTACAAATGAATCTAAATAGGGACACAATGCATCATTCATCGAACACGTAAATGTAGTTGGTGCATTACACAAACCAATAGGCATGACCAACATTTCATACAAACCTTGCCTTGTCTTGAAGGTGGTCTTCTAGGTGTCTT
>JZKD02S1684607.1:46649-57781 GCA_000966675.3 Picea glauca | reverse complement strand
TTTGACTTTGTCACTTCACTTTATTATTTAAATAATTTCTTCTTTGCAAGCACTTTGACTTCTTTGACCTTTTGGGGCTTCAAGCCAACATATGAGGGTCCTCCAACTTCGTAAGCCCATAACTCTCAAACCGTGAGGAGTTATATGATGTTCCACATACCACCAGAAATGTCATGACATTTACTATCCATATAGAAAAGTCTCACCTGAAAATATATCAAAGCTCATACCATTATACATCAAACAAACTTGGGTCCATTACCCAAACTTGGGTTCTCCAACTTCACATGGCCATAACTCTCTAACCGTGAGGAGTTATGTGATGTTCCACATACCACCGGAAATGGAATGACATGTACTACCCATCTAGAATAGTCTTCCCTTCAAATATATTAAAACTCATACCATTATACATCAAACAAACTTGGGCCCATTACCCAAACCTTTGTGCTACCGGAATTCTCTACTGGAATTTCTCCAAGGGTTGACATCAATCACTAAGGGTTGACAACAATCTACAATATCACTCCCCAATGTTTGACATCAATGACAACCAACAATCCATATCAACTGTCAATCAACCTAATCCAACTGTTTGACAGCCTAGTCACCAATTGTGAGGTGGTAACCTTAGTGTTTGTTCCTAGGTAGCTACATAGGTGACTGCAGGTGGAATATACATGTTAGTCCTAAAGTCTACACCTGACTGCTAAAGGAAAAAGCTAGGCCACCTCAAGTTATGAATGGTTGGTTTTTTTATTAATGGGTCAGTTAGAGGGTTGGTTTACCAAGATATGAGCATGGTTTGGTTGGAAAAATTACATGGACGAGGGTCCTCCTTGTCTGGGGGCACACTAAGGACAGACAAGTGAGACAGTGAAGGTAAGAAAAAAAGAAAAACAACAAACCATTCAATGAACAATCTATTGTTATAAGTTTAAGTCTTAAAATGTCATTCGAAGCATTAAATATGCACCAAAAACACAGTTATTCCTACAGGTTGCAACAAAAACAAATCTTCATCAAAGCATAGTTGTTATCATAGGTTGCATATTAATAAAGAGAAGTTATACAATGGCTGAAGGAAAAGAAATGTACCTCACACAAATCAAAACTGTATTCAAGATAAGAAACACATACGAATTTGGACACGAACACATTGTCATCAATAGTATCTTCACCAAGTAAAGAGCTTTAATCCACGCACAGAATGGGTCCAACCAATCGTTGTATTGATCTTTTTCTCCCAAAAAATTGAACCATTCTAACATGCAAAGAATGCCTATTTATCACATATTTGGAGGCCCTCGACCAGTGTGGAATTTAGGTTTCGCTCTACACATCGACTGTAAAACAACTTATTAACTTAACTAAAACAGATTGTTGAAGTATGTTAATGAATACTTTGAGCTTGACTTAGTAAAAAAGGAGTGGTTCTTATCACACAAAAAATACCACTTATTATGCCTGAAACTAAAAGAGTTTTGAGCTTGAACAATTAAAAACTGCTACTAGCACTAAAGCTAGAATGATGCGCATGCTAGAGTGAATCGTGATTAGACAGTAGATGGCCAAGAGTGACAAAACTAAGTTTTGTATCGTGCACTAGCATGCATGTGTGTTGTTTGGGGCCACTAGAGATAACTATATATGTTGGCATTTTTGTTTCCCCTACTTATCCCCGGGAGGAAGGAAGCAAGTCATCTGGCATTTTCTGGAGTCTGTGATATTCTTTCTACAGTCTAGACATGTAGTTTCCCCAATTATGGTTTGGTGCCCCTTTTTAAACATTTCAATATGTGCAATAAATGTGGGTGAGCCACTTCAGAACTCCAACGTTCAGGGGCTTCGGAGTACAGAGTGTACATATCCTCTGGAGGATAGAACTCCTGGAGTCATTATCCAACACTAATTAATTATTAACCTGAGATTAAGACTTTAACATTTATCATTTAAGGACTTCAGGAATTCGGCTCTTCGGGGTTCAGAAGTTTTTCTTTTTGAATGTTGTGCTTGGAAATATCTCGGAGGATGATTCTCCAAATCTTATGTGGCAGCCTGACATCACATCGTTGACGTGTCACAGAAAGGAGGGTGACATGTGTCACTTGAAATAGTACAGATGACAACCCCAAATGTGCTTAAAATAAGTGCCATGTGTCTCAACTGATGAATGCCATGTGTCTCAACTGATGGATGCCATGTGTCATGATAGAAGAGTGCCACATGTCTCCAACTCTTTGGTGCTTCGGCACTTCAGCGATTAGCATTCACCCTAGGTTGGAATCTCCCAAAGTGACTGTTAGAATATAGAAGATGGTGTGCTCATTTTACCATTGACGATACCCTCGTCACCCAACCATAGGTCGAAGCCTCCCTCCGAGCACCTTAACCTTGACTGAGAATTCCTCCAGAAGCAAACCCTAGGCTAGATAGCCAAACAAGGAGTAGTGCACCTTTCCCCAAGGATAACGCATCACAAAACGTTGATCAGATAGTCCAAACCCTAGCCAAGAGATATTCAAGCCAATACTAAGAACTAGTTGTTGTTGCAGTTGCACCTGCAACTCTCCTCCACATGTGCACACCAACTGGGAACTGCAGTGCGCACCAAACTAGGAATTGCAATTCTGAAATGCTGCCAAATGAGAACTAGCGCCCTGTATTTATAGTGGTTCTGCCAATTTTGTTGGGGCCGACTTCTCCTTCTGGATAAGTGTCTGTTCAGTATATTATTATTATTTATGGCCGACTTCTTCTCTTGGAGGCTAATAACCTAATGTAAATTATCTTCTTGAGCCGACAAGGCTTCTAGGGTTATTAGCCAACTCATTAGGGTTTTCTCTTGCTTTCTAGAGGCTTCTATTCTCGTCAGGTTCACACGTGGAGGTAAATACCTCCGGTAGCTACCATAATATTAACACTCCCTCCTAGCCAAAGAGGTATTTACAGGTAATGGACTTGAGCACAAAATATACCATTTACCCGGTAGCATCAATATAGTCATCTAGACCATTTCATGACTAGATCATGAGCATCACCATCACCATCACCATCAGCTGCATCATCTCTCGAAACCATACTTCATTTGAGTAATTTAGACATGATGTTGGATAAGTCACTGTCACCATAGAGTGATACAAGGAGAGTAAATGCTCTGAACTGTTTTCCGTCTGGAAAATCTCTGTTCTTCTCTAATAAACTGCTGATAATATTTAAGGTAATTTGAACAAGGATAGAACACACCTATGTCTATTCATAGTAGTATATAACTACAATTTTGTGGTTCACTACCACACCAAGTAACACACAAGTACTTGATCAACAATGTAATGGTTGCAAACAGTGTAACATATCCACCACAATAGTCCTTATCTATTGTCATACAGTCTTCATAACAAACATCTGATAGCAACCTACATAGAAACAGTGTTATGATATATATTGAATTATTTGGGCCAATATTTCACTCACATCTGTGAGTTCTGAAAGAATATCTGCCTCAAGATAGTGAAACATATTCACCATCATCTGATGTCATTCTACACAGAAAAATATTGTTAAACATAAACTGAATCATCTAGGCCAATCTTTCACTCACGTCTATGAGATCTAAAGAATATCTGCCCTCATCGGAAATAGGCTATCTACCCTATTCTTCTCAACCAAGGAACAAGGATTATTTCTGATTTCTGAGCCTGGACCATTTCTCACCCTGGGCCATTCTTCCTACACTAATCAAAGTGCACCCTGGATAGAATGTATAAACCCTAAGAAATGTTTGGACCATTCCCCACTCTAGGCCATTCCTCCTACACTATTCAAAGTGCACCTTGGAGAGAATGTATAAACCCTAAGGAATGACTGTCCCTGATTGTTGATCCTGGACTATTCCCCACCCCAGGCTATTCCTCCTACACTTATCAAAGTGCACCCTTGAGAGAATGTATAACCCTAAGGAATAACTATTTGGACCATTACCCACCCTGGGCCATTCCTCCTACACTTATTAAAGTGCACCCTGGAGAGAATGTGTAACCCTAAGGAATGTTTGTCCTGCATCAACCTCCAAAACGAGCCATTCTTCGAAACTTCTCACAACTGTGAACTTCGAAAGAATGATTTCCCGGCGAAGCGAACCATTCTACTTGACCACTACTTAGAGTGACTGCCAAGAAGAATGACTGTCCTAGACCACTCCCCATGTTAACTACAATGGGAAGTCGTTGTCTATGATACATCAGCAATCAGTCTGCCTCCCATGTTAACTACAATGGGAATTCATTGTCCGTCAGAAATCTCAATCCACTTTCTGAATAGGAAAGCATCTGTCCAAGATGGACTATTTTTCAATTTTAAAGGTGAATGTCTTCAATAATGTTTCCAGTGCTCCCTCCTAACTTGGAGAGTTATTTATTCCTTTTTCAATAAGAAGGAAGTTGTTTCCAAGAGCTCTGGCTTGAGTACACAAGTTCTTTCATCTTGGATAGAGGCTTTACCAAAATGTCTTCTTATCTGCTTATCTGTGGAGATATGTATTGGAGAATCATTTTATCCTTTCTGGACTTTATCATGGATAATGTAATGATTTTACTTTAGTCTGGAACACTTTGGAAGGCTTCATGTAGATCTGAGCAATAGAGTATATCATAGTTGGAGAACTGGAACATATCCATGTGGCACTTTTTCTGTCATCATGAGATCTGATCTTCTGAGTAGTCATCTTGATGTTATAGGAAATCTTCACCACGCTTCTGCTATGCACTGGAGGTTCTCCGCCAAGTTGTATTCTTCTTATCTACATACAAGAGTCTCTTTCTGGTATGCCTCAAAGTCTTGAGATTTCTCTTCATATGCTCTTTATTCAATTTCTCTAGAGAACATTCTTTGCATTTATCTGATGTAGAATTCCAACTCATGGATGTTGCGGATGATATAATGACTCATGCAGTGATATGTCTGGTGTACTGGAACAAGTAATCATCATAGTATTCTCCCTCCATCTGGGAGAACCTTTGGTTCTGGATCTTGCAATGCTTTCATTCATAAGTTTTCCATACATTGTTCTTCATCACGACTTTCAGTTCTTATGCATGATTGCTTTTAGTGAGTTCATATCAGGATGGTAATCTTGTGATTCTTTGATACAATGACTGGTTGTTCTGGTTTCTGTTTCTCTCTTGGAATTTTCATGTTTTCCTTTTACTTTTGGGTCCATGGAGTTTCTTATAGATTCCATGCCCTAGAGATTCCACTTCTTCCTTTCATCATAGGATCATGGATCTGGACGGACAACCAGGAACACTTTAAGGCTTTTCTTCGAATAGGTCTTCTTCTACGGTTGAGATGAACACGTACTGTCTTTCATGGCTGCTACCATGGATATATACATTTCATCATCTTCAATGGATCATAGGATTAGCTCCCTCCTAATCCTTTCTTGATGTAAGAGTGCATATAATCGGCCCCGTCCATCTAATAGAGTCCATACTTTCATCTACATCCTTATTGTCTTCTACAATATATAATTGGCTCTCTCTGTCTAACAGAGTCCATGCTTCCATCTTAGTTGTATTCATAAGTCTTTCTCCAATTTCACTTGATGTCTGACTTCTAAGTCTCTTCAAGATTGATTCTAATTTCGGCTTATCTTGTAATAGCTTTCACATGATATATTGCATTCTTTCATGTGTAATATCTAATGATAACTCTTTTCATATTGTTTGTTCTTCCATAGATATAGTTCTTCTTGGAACACATTATCTTCCAAGAGATAGATATACAAGATATGTATAGAGACGATGCAAACAGGAAATGTACAAGGAATAAGAAGAGTGTTGTTACCTTTTAGAAGAAGAAGTTTCTTACATCCTACTTAGTCTTCTTTGTAGGTTCCTTTTCTTTGGCAATCGATGCTTCATGTTTCTCCTTCCTTTTCTTTAGCTCGGGACACTGATTCCTGTAGTGACCATACTTTTGACAGTTGAAGCATTGTATTTCTGAAATGTCTTTCTCTTGATTTGGCTTCCTCCTTGAACCAAACTTCCTTTTGTTCCTGAAGTTCTTGAATCTTGTTGTGAAGGTTTGATCATTGTACTTCTTTTGTGGTTTCTCTTTTGCATTGATCCTTGATTCTTTTTTAGCACAGCAAGTCCAAAGTTCTTCAAATGTCGGGTACTCCTTCCTTGTGTTCATGCTTGCGGCAAATACATCCCATGTCTTGGGAAGAACATTGAGTACTATGTACACCAATTCCTTTTCTGAAGTGATCTCTTCAATAGCTTGTAGTTGATATCTTAACTGGGAGATCCTTACAAAGTATGATGTTATGATGTCATCATCATTCATCTTCATGTCACGAAGCTCATTCTTTAGACTCATAACTTGTCCAATGTTTTTGATTGAGAAGAGATTTGTTAGGGAATCATACATCTTCTTCGATGAGTCAAGATGGGAGATGTAGGGTATCAAGTGGTCTTTTATAGAATCCACTATGATACTCATGGAATTGATGTCAATGTCTTTGAACTTCTCCATAGCTGCAACGTTCTGTGGTTCCTTCTCTTCTCCTTCTTCAAACTCTGGCTTCACGATCTTTCCTTTCATAATATCCAGTACTTTATTCTTAGGAAGAATGAGGTCAATCCTTGTCTTCCATGCTCTGAAGTTAGAGGCTCCATCTAACTTTTTCTCAGGCTTCATAGAGTTCGTCATGGCTTGCTCGACTTGGTCAAACCCTAGATTTGACCAGAAATCCAAACTTCACGTCTTGGCCTTTTGAGAGTACCAGGTGATGCGTTGGGCTAGGGCACACTGATCTATCCGGAGATTAGGTAAATCTCATCACTTAAGGTGCCTCGACAAAAGGTTTAGGGTTTCTGCATCTTCTTCTGCTAGTAACCCTAACTGCAGTGCTTTTGGAAACTGCTCCTTCTTGTAACCCTAGTGGTAGTTCCTCAATGAGCTCAATGTCTAGAGGCTATGTTTCCTTCCAGTGTTTTAGGCTGACTGGAGGGGTGTGGGCCCATAACCTGTTAGAATATAGAATATGGTGTGCTCATTTTACCATTAACGATACCCTCGTCACCCAACCATAGGCTGAAGCCTCCCTCCGAGCACCTTAACCTTGACTGAGAATTCCTCCGGAAGCAAACCCTAGGCTAGATAGTCAAACAAGGAGTAGCGCACCTTTCCCCAAGGATAGAACATCACAAAAATATGATCAGGTAGTCCAAACTCTAGCCAAGAGATATTCAAGCCAATACTGAGAACTAGTTGTTGTTGCAGCTGCACCTGCAACTCTCCTCCACATGTGTGCACCAATTGGGAACTGCAATTCGCACCAAACTGGGAACTGCAATTCTGAGATGTTTCCAAATGAGAACTGGCACCCTGTATTTATAGTGGTTCTGCCAGTTTTGCTGGGGCCGACTTCTCCTTATGGATAAGTGTCTGTCCAGTATATTATTATTATTTCTGGTCGACTTCTTCTCTTGGAGGCTAATAACCTAATGTAAATTATCTTCTTGAGTCGACAAGGCTTCTAGGGTTATTAGCCAACTCATTAGGGTTTTCTCTTGCTTTCTAGAGTCTTCTATTCTCATTAGGTTCACACATGGAGGTAAATACCTCCCGCAACTACCATAATATTAACAGTGACTAGCTCCCAGAGTCTTTAATTCATGATTATTTCTAATTAACTCAAGATTAAGACTTTAGTCATTAAATATTTCGTGGGCTCGGGACTCCGGCTCTTCAGGGCTTCGGAGGTTTGCGCCTTTTCTTAATATAAATCTCCCGGAGGAAATTTCTCCGGAGTGACATGGTGTCTATGACGTCATAATCGATGATGTGTCATGAAAAAAAGAGTGACACGTGTCACCTAGAATGGGGAAAATGGCATGCTAAAAATGCTCAAAATGAGTGCCACATGTCGGCGACCGATGGATTCCACATGTCACCATGGATGAATGCTACATGTCAACATAAATAGAGTGACACGTGTCTCTAGCTCTTCGGGGTTCGAGGGCTTTCAAACGCAAAATATGTATAACTCCCAAAGGACCAGACTAGCGGAGTGACGTGGCACTTTGGCACTTCGATACTTCGGATCTTCGACTGATCGACACTTCAGCTCTTCGTATCTGACATGTCCATGAAATCATTGTCACTGACATGTCTGCATGAAGAGAGTGACACGTGTCACCCATAAATGGGCAAATGATGTAACCAAAGTTGTTTAAAATGAGTGCCACATGTCTCCACTGATGAATTCCATGTGTCAGTGCTAGATGAACACTACATGTCTTGATTGATTAATTCCACGTGGCTCTAGTGTTTCAACATTCGAGATTTTTTGAGTGCTAAGTGTGGAGATCTCCTGGATGGCTAATCATCGAAGTGATGCGGCGGTTCGACATTCGTGAGTTTTTGACAAAGACGAGCTAGAATGTTTTGGTGTCGAAGTCGCGGAGTGGCTTATGTGTAAATCTGTGATTAAACCTCACGTGAGTTATGGAACCCCGAATGTACAGATTCATTGACCTGATTGGTTGTTAGATCTCCACCTTTGAAATTTAACTTGTCTATTTTCACAATCGAGGTCTAAAAATGACTGCTCTGAATTATTGTGTTCTAATCATGGGCGTTCCTTGTGGAAGCTTATTTCACATACAAAGGAATTGGTAGCCCTGGATGTCTCCTGCCCACACAAAAGACTTGGTGGACCTGCTACATGCTCAATCAATGGAAAACGTGATGACAAGTATTTCGAACCAAATCACGACATGTAATTATCCTTCAAGAAAAACAGAAGCAAAGTGTGAAAAGACTCAATCAAGAAAGAAAATGATAGAAACCAAGTCATTTAGAGAGGGAAATTGACTCAACCAACCAGAAGGGGAAATATTTTCAAGAATGTATAGGGAAAATGAGGCAGGAGGGGCAGGGGTGCAGACTTAGGTCTCAACAATACTTGTGGTACCTGGACAAATGTTCAATCATGGTTTCAGTTCTCTCAGAGGGTGTCCACATTAAGAAAGGGTAGTTACATTGGTTAGGGTTACTTCATGTATATTATCATAAATTTTCCTCACAACTTCACTAGGAAATATTTTTGGGACTTCGTCTCCCCTAGAGGGTTGGTTTTCAAAAGGCCCCATAATACATTAGTTTGCTTGACTTTTGGCCTATATTTGTTAAGGGTGTACTCTTTGGTTTTGAGTCTATGTTGGCATTAGATTGTTTATTATTTTGGTTTTAACACATATCATTCATCATGGTTGAACAACCATGTCACTAGTCATATTGACAATGAGGACATTCACCTATCACAGAGGAACAACCACCTCTTAAGTGGTGGAATACAGGTGACTGATAATTTGAAGAGAGTGAAATACAATATGAGAATAGTGAGTTTATTGAAGTTGACATGGTTGAAGAAAGTCCTCCACCTAATTTTAAACCTCCTTTGATTGATCCTCATGCCCCTATACTTGTCCAGGTTAGGGAAATATTCAGTGAGCCATTTTCTTTGTTCAGTGATCCTTACATCATGTCGGGCCCAAGTGTTTCGTCTAATGTACCTAAGACTTCAATTCCATCGATGAGCATGACAAGGGGCATCCCAGTGATGTCCACATTTCCTTCCCTAAGTGCCATTGGACCTACATCGACCATGCATATTATTGTAGGTCCCTCTATTTAGGGGACGCCAGTGGTGTCTTCTTTTTCCTTTATAATTATACCAAACATTCTGACACCCATCCCATCAGTTTCAATGCCCACATCTAGATATGCTTCCAGTGGGGGCACAAGCCTTGGTTTCACCATGGGGAGTGGAATTCCTTCCACCTCCACCATTCCTTTGAGCAACCTGACAATGTCAAGTACTAGTTTTCCTTTCGACTAGAATATATCTAGTGGATTTGGGGCTATTCCTAGTCAATATGGGGGCAACAATGTTTATGGGGGATTCAATATCCCATGGGGTAGCACACATTTTCCTAGAATCTCTATACCTTCCAAATATACCATTTTTGGGGGGGGCACACCCCCTAGGTAAAATTTTGCATAGTGGGGTGGTTATCCCTTCATTCATACACCCGTTCTTGGGGGGTTCTTCCCTGGAACTAGTTTTCATTTAGGAGGTAATTTTACTTTAGGTTCCATGTCTGATCCTGGGGAAAATACTCTTTGAGGCATTTCTAGTCCTAGGAGAAGTCACACTCCTAGGATTACTTGAATCCCTGGGGGCACTCACCCTACTGGAACACCCAATCTCTCCATAAACACCAACATGGGGGGACCTCAAGGTTCATCTGGGTCGCAAGGTTCTTCATCCTCTTCCCAGTATTCCTTTTCTCATATGTCGTTTGCTTTATTGGTGATATTATACTTGCCTTATCTATCGCATTTGTAAAATGACCCCATTTTCCATGACCCCTCATGGCCAACCATACTTGCGAAGCTTCCATTAGACATGCCCAAGTTTGACGGAAATCCGAGAGAAGACCCATACACACACATCATGGCTTATCATTTGTGGTGTTCATCCAACTCTTTGATGGATGATAGCATATATTTGTGTCTTTTCCAATGATCCATAACAAGAGGCGCCACAAAATGTTACATCGAACTCAAAGGTGTTTCCTTTAATAATTTCAATGACTTGGCTATGGCATTCTTGACGCATTACCAATTTTCCATATGGTATGAGATAGGAATATGGCTATTTACATCTCTTCATCAAGATACTTCCACCCACATATGTGATCATACACATTAGTGGAGATGACGATGTAGGATGAACAAGACCCAAATTCTTGACCAATTCCTGATGGAGTGGTTCACCAAATATTTCTTACCACCCATTTCCAAGGACATAACTACGGTTGGGGTGGCTACCATGGAGCAAACCATCTTACATGCCCAACATTTATATTTGATATATTCTCAATCTGGCACCCTCTATGATATTATCACAAATGCTCCTCGACCATCAAACGATCCACAAAAGCCAAACCCAGGACCCCATGTTGATGGTGTGTTTGGTTTTGTTTCCCATGCCTCTGTGGGCTAGTTAGTTGATCAAATGGGCTACATGACTATTTTTCCAAACCCATCGGTTGTTG
>JZKD02S1684607.1:6924-26743 GCA_000966675.3 Picea glauca | reverse complement strand
CAGTATTATGGGCCTATAGAACTACTTGCAAGAAACTGACCATGCAGACCCCCTTCAAGTTGGTGTATGGATTCGAAGCCATTGTCCCAATGGAATATTTGGTACCAAGCTTAATAATTGTTGCCTTTACATATATGTATGACACTGTCATTTTTTGAGAGAGGCTTGCACAGTTGGTCGAGCTAAAAGAAGACATATTCATTGCAGGATTTCACCAACAGGTTCAGAAGGAAAGAGAGAAGACCTACCACGACAAACACATCAAGAAGGTATTTAAGCAAAGTGATCAAGTACTGGTATATGACAGTAAGTTCATGAAGCATCCTGGGAAGTTCAAAACGCATTGGCTTGGACCATATGAGGTCGCCTATGTTACAGAAGGAGGATTTTTGCAGTTGAAGACGTTGAACGGAGAATGGAAGTAAGGGTTGGTGAATGTGAGTCGATTGAAATTGTATTATGACAACCAGCTACCTCAAAAGTCTCAGTAAAAGCATGAGGAAAAGGGTCTAGGTACTAGGTGCAATTGAAACTGGGTACCAGACACAGAAAAGACAGTCTGCATAAGGAAGGGAGGCATGGAGCAGAAAGCAAAGGCTACCCTACGTGGTCTGAAGATGAAGCAAAGCAGAAGGACCAGATCTAAAGTGCCTTAGGATGAGTCACAGGTGAGTGTTGGGGGCTTGTTGGCCCTTGGTTATGGAAGCAAGTGAAGATCAAGGAAGAAAAGGTGAATGTGAACTGTGCGGAAGACACAGTGACTCATACTGGGTTGAAGTGAACAGAAGAGAAGAAAAGATGGAGCGAAGCAAGATAAAGCAAGTTGTTGGATGAGGAGACTGAGGATGATAGATCATCATTGAATATGGATTGTGGACGACTCGGCAAGCGAAAAAAGGCACCATTGGATGCTTTGGAGCACCGCGCGAGAAGGAAGGAAAGATAGGCTGGCAAAGCCCTGAAAATGCGGGTCAAGTTGACCTAGGGTCTTAGACACCTAGGGTTTTGGTATCTAGGGTTTTGACACTTAGGTCTCGGCCTAAGGTTGTCGGTGAGCTATTGTAATGTATAAATAGAGGTCTAAATTACTTGGGATGGGTTGTTGGTATTGTCGTTCTAGTTTTGTTATTGGTGTGAGAGAGAAGTGCTAAGTGTAAGAGCCTTATGCTATTGTAAGATCTTCATTTGGGTGCGGAGATCAGTCCTGTAGCTGGGTGTGTAGGAAGGGAGGGGAGAGATAGGATAAGAAAGAAGATTTGCTAGTTGAGAGCACAGACAAGAACCGTATGCTTCATCTTAATATATTATAAAGCACAGTCCTGTGGATGTAGCCCTAGAGAGAGGGTGAACCACGTATATTTTGTGTTGTGTGTGATTGATGCTCTGTTCTTTGCCATTTGATATAATGTTATTGCATTATTGTATTAGATATGATAGATAGTTGTGCAGAGTAGATATGAACTGGTAAGTGATATATAAATGTTGTATTGATATTGTATTAGATCCACTTGGTATTCCCTCTGGTTGTAGACATCTCTGTCCTGCGACCCCCCCATAGCTACTTCGGGTAAGACTACATCTACTTCACAAGTGTTGCCAAAAGGGCCAGTAGTTAGGGCTTGTTGGTGCGCTCTTGGAGTTGAACCCTGGGTTTTCCCCTGTGCCAACAACGCACATTACCCATTTAACTCATGGATATGCAAACTTAGAATTTGAGAATAATCTTCCTCTATTATATTCCTTCAACAAAACATTTACTAAGAGTTCTTGCAGCTCTTCAACTTCTCCTTGACAACAATTTACATTAAACTTCAGCAGCAAAATACAATTCTTTTTAGCAGCCTCATTTGGGCATAGATTACATATATTTATACATGGAGGGGCTTCTCGATCCTTCCTACCAACTACACCAGTGCTTTCATATCATGATCAAAGCATTCTACCACTAAGGCTTATTACAATAAATGGAATTTACAACCCAGATACGAGTCACTGCTCAATATATGTACAATCCTATGACTAATTAAGATAATTACAATCCTTTGAGATCTCATACAATGGCTCTTGCCTCAAAACATTAAAATCTCTTTTAATTACAATTTTTTCAAAATATCAAATTGATGTGCTCTCCTTGGGTCTCAAAACAATTTGAATGTGCGTGCTTGATGTTGAGTTGTCCTCCACTCGGCTTGATGGGTGTTGTTGACGATGCTCCTACATCATACTCTTCTGGAAAAAATATTCATGGAGAATTCCATGAGCTCGTACATTGTCTTTCCTTGCTTCTGGATATCAGCTTCAGTTATCCAATTGGCATCTTCTTCTGGATGTTCCTTCCACTTAACCAGATACTCATAATAAATCTTCACTTTGGTCTTCTTAGAAATCCTTTGATCTAATATATTCTCTATATGTGGCTTCACTGCTATGGGCATCTGTTGTTTCCACTGAATCTCCTCCTACCACCTTCATCTCTTATATCATCCATCCTATAAGGGTACAGGTTTGCTACATTGAATATTGGTGATATTCCAATGTCCTCTAGCAGCTCAATTTCATAAGCGTTTGTAGCAAATTTTCTGAGGATCTTACATGGTCTTATCTTTTTCATCTTCAACTTGTTATATTTTCATTTTGGAAATCTCTCCTTCCTCAGATGTGCTAAAAATTGATCTCCAATTTCAAATTTTACTTCTCTTCTTTTCTGGTCTACTCTACTTTTGTACTTCGGGTTGTTATTTTGTAGATGTTCCTTGATCTGATCATGCAAACTCTGCATCTCTGCAGCAAAATCCTTTGCTCCTACGCTTCGGAACTCATATCGTCCCATATCTCTCAACTCTAAAATTCCTCTTGGATGCATTCCATACATTATCCGGAATGGGATTTTTCCAATGCTCCTATTCAGTGAGTCATTATATGCAAACTCTCCTTGGGGAAGAATTTGATCCCACTGGTTGTTATGGTCAATGACCAAACTCCTCAACAGGTTCCCTAAACTTTGATTTACCACTTCAGTCTGTCCATCCGTTTGAGGATGATATGTTGAACTGAAAGACAAATTTGTCCCTAATTTCTTCCCCAATGTTCTCCAAAAAGTGTCCCACAAACTTAGTGTCTTTGTTTGAAACTATGCTCCTTGGAAATCCATGTAATATAACAATCTCCTTGAAAAAAAAATTGATATGTGAGTAGCATCGTTGTTTTTGTGACATGGAATGAAATGTGTCATCTTTGAAAATCTGTCAACAACCACAAAGATTGAATCATTTCCTCTCTGGGTTCTAGGAAATCCCAGAACAAAATCCATACTTATAGCATCCCATGGCTTGTCTAGAATAGGCAATGGTTGATACAATCCAATGTTTTGTTGCTTTCCTTTAGCATATTGGCAGATTCTACATTTTTCCACAAACTTCTTTACATCAGACCTCATACCTGGCCAATAATACGAAGAACTCAATTGTGCATACATTTTTATCATGGCCAAAGTGTCCATCCAATCCTCCACTATTCTTTTCCTTCAACAAGTTATCCCTCATTGAACATTTCGAGATACACAATTGGTTTCCTTTGAGTAACAGTCTACCTTGGATCAGATATTCCATCCACTGACTTATGTCCCTCGAAAAAGGGTCCTTGCATGCTTCATAATCTTCTTTGAAATCCAGGTCTTCTTTATACATCTCCTTGAGGTGTTCAAATCCTAGGGTCTCCACTTGAAATTCCTGCAAGATCAAACATCTCATGCTCAATGCATCCACAACTTTGTTAGCACTTCCACTAATATGCTTAATAACAAAAGTAAAATTATGCATGAATTCTACTCATTTGGCATGTCTCTGGTTAAACTTCTCTTGTATGGTTATAAACTACAATGCATGATTGTCATAATATAAAACAAAATTTTTTGGAATAAGACAATGCTTCCATTTTTTCAAGGCTTGAATCACAACATAAAATTATTTATCATATGTGGAATACTTCCTTTTAACATTATTCAGCTTCTCACTGAAATAAGCATCAGGCTTATTGTCTTGACTTAAAACTGCGCAAATGGACACTCCACTAGCATCAAATTTAACTTGAAATGTCTTCCCTAAAGCTGGCAAAACTAGAATAGTTTGTTTTGTTATCTTGGCTTTTAACACTCTAAATCCTTTCTTGGCTTCCTCTGTCCAATTAAAAGACGTATGCTCCTTCTTTATGGTGTCCAGTATAGGTGTGCAAATGCTACTGAAATTCCTAATGAATTTCCTATAAAAACTCGCCAATCCATGAAAACTTCTTACCTCAAACACACTTCCTTGAGAATACAAATCTCTTATTGCACTCACCTTCTCTGGGTCCATCTTCAACTCATTTTAAGAGATTACGAATCTCAAATATATAAGTTATCTTTTCATGAAAGAACATTTTTTCAAGTTCACCAATAACTTCTCTTGTTGCAATCTTCTCAACACCATCTTTAAATGCCTCAAGTGCTCTCCTTCAGTCTTACTAAATATTAAGATATCATCCAAATAGACAATTTCAAACTTACCAATAAAATATTTGAGTACTTCATTCATCAACCTCATAAATGTACTTGGTGCATTTGTTAAACCAAACGGAATAACCAACCACTCATACAATCCTTCATTCGTTTTGAATGTTGTCTTCCATTCATCTCCTTCTCTCATCCTTATCTGATGGTAACCACTCTTCAAGTCTATCTTGGAAAAATAAATAGCTCCACTTAAACAATCCATCAAATCATCCATTTTGGGTAAAGGGAATCTATACCCGATGGTTATCTTGTTGATGGCTCTTGAATCTGTGCACATTCTCCAACCTCCATATTTTTTTAGACTCAATACAGTTGGTATGACACATTGACTCAAACTTTATCTTACTAAACCTTTATCCAACAACTCCTGGACTTGAATTTTGACCTCTTCATTCTCTCAAGGTGTCAATCTATACGTTGCTTCATTTGGAAAACTTGCTCCTAGAATAAGGTCAATATGGTGACTAATACTCCTGATGGGCGATAAAGAGTGAGGTAACTCATCCACCACAATATCAGCAAACTCATCCAAAATTTCCTGGACTTCTATAGGCAAATCATCCATAGATGTACTTGTGAGAATGACTCTCGACTTACCTACAACAACAAACTACATTTCCTATTCTTTCTTGACTTCTTTTAAGAGTTCCTTCCCACTCATGAGAAGTATACTTGGACTTGCTTTTTCTTTGGGTCCTTTATCTTCTATTGGTAGCAACATATGTTTACACCCATTCTTCTCCAAGGTATAAGTGTTCTTTCTTCCATCATGTATGACATTCATATCATATTGCCACAGTCTTCCCAATAGAACATGACAAACATCCATAGGTATGACATCACACAAAACTTCATCTTTATAACCTCCTATTTTAAATTCAACTTTAATTTGTCGACTTACCATTACTTGATGTCATTTCTGCAACCATGATACCTTGTATGGATTCAGATGTGCAGTTGTCTCTAGCTTTAGTTTTTCCACCATCTCTGTGGATACTAAATTATCAGTGCTTACACTGTCTATGATCACCTTGCATACCCTATCTCTAGTCTTGCAAGCAGTTCTAAACATATTGTTTCTCCAGACTAGTTCTCTTACCTCTTTCTTTGGTTTTACAAGAAATTTCCTCATCATGAGAGATCTTCCTTCTTTTGTTGCTTCTACCTTCATCTCTGTCTCTACATTCCTCTTATGTGCTTCAGAAATTTGAGCTTCTCCACCTCCCGTATTCTTTCTCTCAGGACATTCCCAAGACATGTGCCATGTCTTTCCACAGGCATAACACTTCACTTCTCCTCCTCTACCTCCTCCTCTTCCTCTCGGAAAAGAGGTTATTCCACCATAATGTCCTTCTGTAGAAATACCTCCTCTTTATGTCTGATTGTGATATCTTCCAGCTTCTAGTATGGGATTCTAGAAATTTTCTCTAACTATTCCTCTGCCTCTGCTTGGACTTTTTCCTCTGTTTCATTAACTTTTCTTTCTTTCCAACTTCTCTTCTGCTTTCAGGGCTACCTGATAATCATCCTCCATTATTCTCATATTCATCATGTTGGTTTCATCCTAAATCTCGTATCTCAGGCCATTAATATACCTAGCAACCTTTTCTTCATCATTCTCTTTATGTCTTGATCTAATGTTCATCTTGTAGAACTCTTCGGTGTATTCCTTCACCGAAAAACATTTCTGCTTCATATTTTGTAACTTTCTGAACAGATTCACTTGATAATCCTTGGGTATGAACTTTGCTTTCAATTTACCTACCATTCTATCCCAACTCTTAATTTTGGACTTACCTTTGCATCTTTTGTCAGCTTGGAATTCGTCCCACCATAATGTTGCATGTCTTTTCAACCTAGTCACAACATGCTTCACTTTGTTTTCATCATCAATGTCCTCATAATCGAAGTACTTATCTAAAGAACTTACCCAATAAATCATTTCTTCTACATTTAAATTACCCTCATAGATTAGGACCTCTATTTTCTCTCTGGATCCAAGATTGACAACGACTCTCAGTAGTCGTTCCTCTTATGCATGTTCTCTTGCAACTTCCTCTTCTTCAACTTCTTCATTTTCAGATTCACTGACGTCACCAACATCAGGTTCTCTTCTCTGCACTGTCTCCATGGCATCTAACCTTGCACGAATTTGTCTCATATCCTCTTCCATGGTTGCATTTACCACTGGTCTCTCTCTGTGTCTTCTTGGAGGCATAGTTCCAAGTTTTCTCCTTTCTATATTTGCATGTTGTCTAAAGAAAAAATTAGTGCTCTGATACCACTTAACGCAAACCCCCACCACCTCTTGGGGCTCACACGACCTCCCGGTCTAGGATTGTACAGAGTATGGATCTGAATCATCCCTTGGGATCTTGTTGAGACCTTGAAATCTTATACCACATGCCTTTTTCTCTTATCATGCGTGCAATTTTAAATTCGCGAGGGTCTATTTATCCACATGGAGAAATCCACATGACCTCTGGCCAAGTACATGGGCTAAAAACCCTTGAATGGAATGGACTAAGACACTTCAGGATTCTAGGATTCAAGATTTTCAAAAACCATACACGACGTTCTTCCCAAACGTCGAACTAGCGGAAATCCAAACAAAAATGAAGGATCGACGGTCCTCAACGTATATCGAGATCTACGACTTATAGATGTTTTGGGCCTCTGTACTTCGAGAGATTTACCCTCTCCAACATGAAACTACCTCGAATTTGAAAAATCCGAACAGACAGATCAGAGGGCTGGCACTTGCCTCAAATCAACAATGGATCTATGCTCCGCTCTTCAAGCTCCGTAACCTTCCACAAATCAACACATCAGATCCTGCAAGTGTCGAACTAGTGAGCTCGCAAAGGGCGTGATCAACGATCCACCTGTCCTCGTGAATGGACAGTTAGGATCTACTCCAGCCTTCGGGCCTTTAGGATTTTTTGACTCAAATAGACCTACACCTCCGTTCCTCCAAGGTACCAAATCTTCAAACTCTAAGATCTGTTGACACATGGCTCTTCACACCGAGGGTTAAGATTCGACGGGCTTCAGAACTTCAAGAAGCTTGCACACTTCCACAATCACACTCCAACTCTTTTGGTTAGTCAGAATTTCAAACTACTCTGGATCTATGGACACATTTCCCCATAATCTGACGGTCAAGATCTTCTCCAGTTCCTGGGACTTCGGGAAACTTTCCTCCTTTGCACATACCACACAGAAACCTATGAATACATGAAGTTTGAAGGACTTCAGGGGTTAACACCCATGCTAATTTCCCAGATCTGATGGCTAAGAAATATTTTCTCCTCCTCGAGTGGATCTCATCTGCTTGACCTCGAAAATGAAAGGATTCTTCCCTTCAAAGATTTTGGTCACTCTTTATCCTGAGCTTTAACACTGAAATGATTTGGGTTTTCTACGCACACCTTGTGCTCCTCTGAAAACTTGACACTTGAATATTTCTGGAAAATCTTCCCACACACTCCTTACGTTCATTTCCTTGAGACTCTTCAACACTTGAATACGTGTTGGCCCTATGCACACCTTGCTAGGTTCTTATCGAGCTCCTATACTCAGATGAGTATATGTGCACTCCTTGCACTCACTCTGCACAACTTCATGTTATCTCTTCTGAGCTTCTAAGTCTGAAAAATGACTCTGAATTCACACTCCTTGCGTGGCTACTATGAACTCCTTGCACCCGTATTCAGAAAAGAAACAATTGAAAATTACAAAACACTACATGTTCATTCAATTAATCATAAAATGCATACGCAGAAATATAAAACACAGAAAGCAAATAACGCACATTACCCATTTAACTCATGGATATGCAAACTTATAATTTGAGAACAATCTTCCTCTATTATATTCCTTTAGCAAAGCATTTACAAAGAGTTATTTTAGCTCTTCAACTTCTCCTTGACAACAATTTACAATCAACTTCAGCAACAAAATACAATTGTCTTCAACAACCTCATTTGGTCATAGATTACATATATTTATACATGGAGGGGCTTATTGAGCCTTCCTATTGACTACGCTAGTGCTTTCATATCATAACAAAATCTTTCTACCACTAAGGCTTATTACAATAAATGGAATTTACAACCCAGACACGAGTCACTTCTCAATATTTGTACAATCCTACAACTAATTAAGATAATTACAATCCTTTGCGATCTCATACAATGGTTCTTGCCTCAAAACATTAAAATCTCTTTTAATTACAATCTTTTCAAAATATCAAATTGATGCGCTCTCCTTGGGTCTCAAAATTTTTTGAATGTGTGCACTTGATTCTGAGTTGTCCTCCACTCGGCTTGATGGATGTTGTTGATGATGCTCCTGCATCAATTGTGCTTGCAAATAGGCCTCATAAACGGTTCTTAGGTTTGAAGAGCATCACTTTATTTCACAAATGACTATGTAGACCCCATGGATACTTTAGGAGTACGTCTGGGTTCTTTGGAGATATACCCATCTTCCATAATTCAATGGTGTACTCTTGAACACTCTTCTTTTGCCTCTAACTGAAGTGATGCTAATGGATCCATTGGTCCTTTACATATCCAATAGGGTAGATTTGATACTTGATGAGGGTTTTAAAACCCTCCCACTTAGTTATTAGTGGATCACCCTCCAGCTTAAGTGTCTATGTGTGGCTTTCCCACTAGGTTAGTGCATGGCCCTCTAGTTTCAATCGCATAAATGAAATATTCTACTCTTCATCTATATTATGGACATTGAAATACACTTATAACTATTGCAACCAATGATTCAACTTAAAAAAAATTAATCTCACCTTGATATGTTTTGATATCCACTTTTTCTTTCATGTTATACAAAGTCTATGAAGGAGAGATGGTATTGGAACTTAGCTTCTCTTTCTTGTGCCCCTTTTTCGACTCCTTTTTTGGGTCTTAACCATTTATCGATTTCTCATCCGATCTAGCTTCTTCCTACCTCTATTATTCTCTAAAATCCCACTCCTTGGATGCTCTGCTCAACTATGGAACAAGTACTATACAAAATAATGGAACCCCTTCTCTTCCTAGCGGTCTGGTATTTAACATAGCTCAATTGTCATCTAGGGTAAATGTTTTTTGCATCCTCAACCCTCAATTAGTGATAAGTGTTTAGACATTCTAGAATCTTCTTTAAAATCCACATGTGGTTAGCCCCACATGTGTGAGTAATGGGGGATGATGTGGAATCCACTCATACCTTGGTGGTCAACAAGGTAGGTCAACTTGCAGGAGGCATAACTTCCATAATATAAGCTTTGAATTCAGGTAATTTTTGCACCGTTGGAAAGGTATCGATGTGTAGAATAGCATCAAAGAGTCATGAGCTTTACTTGCGATTTTTTGACCCCAAAAAATGTTGTTTGATACCTCAAAATGTATTTGGAAGGTTTTGAACCCTAATTCTCCAAATTGGGTCCAACCACTAAAATGGGCCCCATAAGCCAATTCCTCAATTTTTTCCACCTAGAAAAGTACTAAGATAGATGACAAATTATACAATGATCCATTCCAAACCGGGGAGTTATACCAGTATATTGATTTCTTTGGCTTCAGTTTTGAAAGGCGTGTTGAAGATAATTAGGAAACTATGTTACAAATTTATCTAGTCAAGCGACAAAAAAAATAAAGGACCGGTATTGGAATCATGGGAAAAATTGGTTGTTCCAAAAGAAAGTGGAGGATGGGATCTAAAAAACCCCTTTCTCTTCTCCAATTCTCTAGATGCAAGAAATGTTGGAGATTATTACAAGGAAAACATATATGGGTCCAAGTAATTAGAGTCAAGTACACTTCCCCAACTATAGTATAGGATTGGGTAAGGAACCCAGTTAAATGAATACAAAATTCCCCAATCATTTGGAAAGCTATGAATTCAAACTTTCATTTGGTAGGAAATTGGTCAATTTGGAAAGTAGGAAAAGGGTATAAAGTTCAAATTGGCCTTGACCCTTGGATAGGCAGCAAGGGACTGCACATATTACCTACTTAGTTGATCCAGGATATTAGAAACATAGGATTTTATACTATTAGACATATCATGAATTGGGAGAGATCTATAAACTTACAACAATAATGGCTCACCTAGGAGGAGATTGGTTTGGGAGAAGATTTGATAAATATTGGAAGGTTCATACAACTATTTTAAAAGACAACAATGCCAAAATAAAAGAAGATGATGATCAACTGTTATGGTCTCTCAATCCCACTGGAATATATGTGCCTAAAATAGACTATGGAGAACATGTTGAGGAAGGATTGGAGGGACAATAGGTTTGGTGGTGGAGAGACATCTAGAAGTTAAGGTTTCTTTCCAAAAATAAAATTTTCAAGTGGTTGATATGCTTCAGGAAAAAAAAATCAATGGCCCAGATTGGTGTAGCTTATGCCAACAAGATGATGATACCATTGAAAATTTAATTATGGCATGTCCATTTACAAAATATGTTTGCAAATAAGTGGAAAGAATCATAGGGATAAACAATGTTTTGGAAAGTGGAGATATAGGAGAAGATTTCAGATCATGGTATTCAAAAAAGGACATAGCTTGGGAGTATTGCTCGCTAGGAATATTAAGTTATTTGAAGGAAAGGAGACTCTCCCTCTCAAATGTGTGATCCAATCTCTAAATATCATAAATGCTTATCCACTGGTTGAGGAAAAACAAAAAGACATGAACTAGCAAAAGAGGTAATTAACAAGGCTATCCCTTGGGCATACTTTGATGGTGCCTCACAGGGAATTCCTCCCAAAGGAGGGGTAGGAGGGATTTTATATCTTTATTATAATCATTATATAGCCTTCAAAGATGTAATAGGCCGAGAATCTAATAATTATTGTGAACTGATGGAATTCAAACTAATTCTACAATTGGCCCAAGAACATGGTGTTTAACAATTGCAAATTTTTGGTGACTCAATTTTGGTTATCCAATGGTTATGAAAGGAAGCTTCAATCAAAAATTTCACTTTACAACCCCTATATGTTGATATTCAAATACAAATGACAACTTTCTCACATATCTCTGTGTCTCACATATACATGGATAGGAACATGATAGTGGATGGACTTGCAAAAGATGGATTGGGACTGGAGCATCGTACTTGGATTGTATCCATCCTCTAGGATGAGCACTCAGATGAATTTACTCATGATCCTTGGCTATAATGAAATATTTTTTTGTACTAAGGTAGTGGACTTTTTACATCTATTTTTTTTTTTAATGATGTAACTATTGTGTTCTTTTTTGAGATAAGGAATAACTTGTTTTTTATGACATGGTTTGATGATATGTATTAATAAAAGACAAGTATCAAGGGTTATCACTTTAAATGGTTGTCGAGCACTCTTTTGAATGCCATGAGGCATACGACTTTGTAATTTTGTTTTATAAATAAAATTACAATTTTTTTCTTCAAAAAAGAATACTATAAATATGATACTTACAGAGAAATATGGTTACCCTTCTCTTCATCTTAACTTAGCTCTGTACTAAATGATCAAAAAAATTATACCTCAAAATATTGATCCCTCTCGGTACTTGATAGATCCATACTTAAGATGGATCTATGTTGGTGAAGTATGTCTCATAAAGAGAGAGGGCAAAGCTACACACAACTCTTGTTACTTTTTTAATTATCAACCTTCATACATGATTTGAAAGTTTATAAATATGATCCTTGCTAAATTTGGCATATTTTGCTTTGATGTGCACTTCTTCAAAATATGTCTTTGAATAATGTGCCTTGTGGTGATTTTGATCTTATTCATAAGATCTTTAAAATTCATAAGATTTTAGTTGATTTTTAAAGTAATTAAAGTTAAGATAGAGGTCCACAACTTATCAATTGATTTAGCTATATCCACTTTGTTGCATTTAGAGAAGTCAAGTGTGTTTTGTTATTCAATATGGATGAGATGTTTAATCTAATGTAATGCTACTAAACTAAAATGAAAACAAAAATGAAGTCGGTAACATAAAAGTACAAAAAACAGAAGCTCACCATAATAATAAAAAAGCATGTAGTAATATAATAAACTAATATAAATCCATATTAACTTTATATTTTTAAGAATAGAGAAGTTTGTGCCTCTAGATTGTTGACGATAAAAAACGCAACGAGGAAATTTGCCCGCAAAGCATTGCTAAAGCCTATTATTTAAACTATGCTAATAATATATAATATTAGTAGGTGGGACACCCTTGTAGACTAGAGGCTCGAAGATAGTCATATCACACATTTTATGTTGTTGTTTTGATGCTTCTTATAGGGTCTTATATGGTTGATGATTCAGTCTTGGTTTCGTTTTGACATAATGACATGTGGATGATGCATTTTATGGGATGTTCTGTTATTCGAAGCTTTAATTTTATGTTATGATTGGCATATATTTACAGTGCTATGTTCGATCATGTCACCATAATTTATTATATGGCTACATCCGCACAAGACATATGTTAGTAACAACATCAAACAAAAGAAATGGGAAGAGACTTACAAAAAAATCCAAAAGAAAGGGCCTCTAATATGCTATGTTAGAAGTTATGTGCAATTAAAATGAAAACAAGTTAGTATTAATCCTAACTACAAATTGTTAGTGGCTATGCGATTTGCAATTGAGTTATATTGGGTGCATTTGATATGTGGTATGGTATGGAAGTTGGCAATGGTTAATATGAATTTTTGGGTGGCGCATTTGGCAAGCAATGTGGTCGCGGATTTCAATGGTTTGGAATTAATGACATGGTTAATGTATTAGTGATTGTTGGTTGTCGTGTACTTCAAAATTGAATGAAGAGGAAGATGGAAACGACATGCAGTAAATGCACGTCACTCCATACTTACCCCATTGGGCCATCACCCTAGTATGGTTATTGTTGCATTTTTTTTTTCTGGTGGTTAAGCTCTGAGATCCAAGCTTGGGAAGGAAGTGCTCGGCTAGCTTTCCCCTTTTAAAGCTATTGGTTACAGGTATGGTTATTTTCACCCATCCATGAATTTTGCTATGTGTATGAACGAACGATGGCTCAGTAGTGCTTTGGTTTGTGTTTTCCTGAGATTTTCAACTGTGTAAATGTGTGGGTTTTCTCTCTGGAATGACTGTGTGGTTGTTCGACTTGCAAGTAAAGGAATTGGTTGGTTCAGTTGTGCATTCGCTGGTTGTTCTGTGTGGTGAAAGTCGTGATGGCTCTCTGTAGTTTTTAAGTGGATATGGGTATTATCGCTCTATGTTTTGTTGGAGGGTTCGCTCCTTTTATCCTTGTTGGTCGCTTCCTCACAGTTATGAGGGTAACCATGACCAGTCATATTCAAGTTGTTATGTGGTTGTTGTGTATGTTTTTCGGACTACCTTTTGGTCACTGTGTATTTTCTAGAGTCATGGTCGTGGGTTTATTACATGGTCGTGGGATTACTTTTATGGTCTTGGCATCAACGTATCTTAGAAGTCGGTTATAGGGTGGCCATTATGCCAAGATATATGGTTTTTTGGTGATATAAGTTATGCATCGGGCTAGCATTCCCACTGGCATTGTTATCCATTAATTTGGTCCTTGAGAAATGCACAGAGTATACCTTTGTGTGCTCTAGAGTACTTGTCACTATCTAGTGGACATTCACTTCTCTTTTGCATTGTTTTCCTACATTACCCGTCATTGAACTATTGTGCCATTACACAGACCAGAGTTATAAGGAGCCATGTGGTTCTACCGTGCTCGTATCGAAGGGTCTCTGCCTATTGGTAGATATGTTTGACCTCCAGTATCTCTATGATTTTGATGATCGAGCAAACTCTTGATTAATTCTTTGTATTCATTGTTACAAAGTCTGATTTTAATAATCCCCAATGGTTCTCATTCTTGTCGGGCATCCTATTGACTGTCATAGATTGGTTGAGTGATTATGACAAGTGCTTTGAGTACTTATATGGAACTCGTTTGATTAAGTTGGTTGGAAAGTTCTGATCGGGGATGAGTGATAATGTACAGTCAGAGGCCTAACTCTTTTTCGTTATGCTTTGGATCATTGTGTCCTTTCAGCATGGGGTCAATTGCAAGTTGGTGATTGTTGTGTGTTTCACTAGTCCCGATCAAGATCATGGAAAATTGTGGAAATTGATGACTTTGATTTCGTGTCTCACTATGTATCTATTATGGAGGCATCGTGCATGTTTTATTTAATTTCATCATCAGTGATGAAGCTCGAGGTTTTATATTATGGTTTCATTGCCAAGTTTTATTGGTTAATATAATGGAAAAGGGCATGAAGTCAGGCAAGTTTTAAAAGTATGTTCAATTTGGAAAAAGGACATGTGTATATGTTTTATTTGGGCGATTGTGAATTATGGACGGTGTTTGATATTTTATAGAGATATGTGATGGATAGAGGTGGAGCAATGTGGTTGTGTGTTTCTTTTGATTTAGTTTTAAATGAAAGAAAAGGAAATGAAAGAGACCAAGTATTCTCTTAACATGACTATTGAAAGTCATATTGATTATGAGTATAATTACAGACTGTGTTAATTGAGAAGTTTAAAGAAATTGAATGTGGGACAGTGAACAATTTTGACACACAATAATTGTTTAATTAGTATTGGTATCTTTTGTATTGAATACAGAGTTGTTTTTATGGATTACTTTATTTGTTTTATGAACAATATTTGTTTTTTCCTACCATTCTCTCACTTTTTCACACATTACAAGTCCCCTCGCCTTCCCATATTCATTATCCAATCCTTGTTCTTAAAATTAAATTATAGTTAATTTAAACTACGTATTATAGCAGTTAAAGGATGGCACGGGGATGAGTTACAGTGTTATATTCTTTTGGTTTACGATACATTTGATTGTTTGGTGATTTTTTTTAGCAATAATCATGATCTACACCTCTTCATTTGACACTTTTCACTCAATACAATCCCTCACATATCCCAGGACCCTTATGCACCCCCTACTCATTGACAAGTATTAAACGATTTGTATGGATTGGATTGTATGAGTCTGATGTATTGTTGAGCCAAACTTTGTTTCATATTTAAAGAGATGTCATGTATGGTTGTTGAAGAAACTAGTTGCTATTCAATAATGCATAACAAGAATGATCTTTTTCAGCAGAGGTATCCATGGCATGGGTAACAAAGGAAGAGGAAATTAGAACGGGGGCCCTATAAGGGAAAGGTTTTCTATACATTTTGATGCAGACTCGCAAGAGTTGAGCTAGCTATTTCAAGCTAGATTTTTTAACTAGATTGGACAAGGAGTGGTCCAGCCTAGGCCAGAAAGGTCGCCCTTCCAAGCCCCACATGTCCCTCATATCCCAGTGCCCCCTCATGTCTCATTACAATCTGAAGTCCCTGAAAACAACGGATGCCAAGAGATTGTCCATCTGGCAGTCTCCCAACATCGTGGCTGGCCTAACTTGTCTCTAACTACTCGTCCACCTGCTAATCAAATTGTCCAAGCTTCCCCTGCCCACTCACCAGTACAGTCTTCCCATGCAAGAAAAAGGTTAAAAACTGAGTCCCACCATGGTTCTGATAAAGGAAAAGTCGTTGTTTCCCCCTCCTCTCCCTCAAATGACTCTGCCAAATCCGTGTCATCCCACATGCATTTGAGAGATGATTTCTCTCATGTTATCAGTGAGATTAGGCCTACAGGCTCCACATAGTCTAAGGCAAATTCAGAGAAATCAAATGGTGACAATAGCAACAAGGGAAATATTTCCTCCCAGAGTGGAAAACATGGGTTTTAAGTGTTTTTATTTATTGATTGTTGAGAACAATTGACTTCTGAAATTTTGGACAACACACTATTTTTTGGTTATATGGATAATATATTTTTGGATATAATTTTGATTATCATTGATATAAATTGTCAAATTATGAGAGTGATGATGGGAGCCACAAGGAGGGATGTGTTTGATTGATTAACTAGTTGTGTTATGCTTGTTAAATAACTAAAGGGAGTCACAAAGGGTCACACCTACTAGTTATTATTTATTAAAAAGCCTTATTATGATTTTATTACTTTCCCCCCTTAACTAAAAATTTGGTTGAGTTTTAGTTAACTTAACTAAAGAGGTAGTTTAACTACTTCAACTAATTCTGATTGCTTTAAGGCAAAAGGAAAAGGAGGAACAAGTGGAGAATAGAAGGAGAAAACATACTAAAGTCTACTCTTTGAGTTTATTGAGATAATTCAGTTTTCATTCATTCTTTAATTCATTGAAATCCTAATTCTCTTTTATGATAGAAGGGTCCTATTGTAGACAACAAGATTCAGGGCTAAATTACATCATTCAGGCACTTGTTTTTCAGAGGTATTGATCTATCTTTGATAGTTTGTGTAGACTTGTATGTTTGTGAATTAATTTGCATGACTGATAAAGGCTATTGTGCAGAGTCGAGTGGGAAGCAATCTATGGCAACTTGATCCAGCTTTTAAAGTTTGGTTTTTTACTTTCTATTAGAAGTCCTATTGTATGGTTTTCATCGGAGACATCTAAGTTTGACTTTGGTCCAAACTTCCTCAGGGAATTTTGTAAAGAGAACAAGTCTTTTGATAAATTGTAATGGAATAAACGATTGCTTTATGTCTCATCTATATTGATTATTGACTTGGTGTTTTTACTTATGTCTCTACATTTATTTATGCATCTGTTATATTCAGAAAATTACGTAAATATTGAATTTTTCAGCAAACTTTCATTTATAAAAAAATCAGCCTAAGCACTTGTAATCAATACTTGTGGATTAGGAAACAATTTTTTATGGCTATAAACATAGGGTGATATTCTCGTCTATATTTCTTTAGCCAAGTAAGATCTGAAAATGCTTGAGTAAGATCATTTCATATCTTTTCCTCAACATTTGTTTGGTGACCATATTGGGGATATCTTTAATATCTCTCTGGTTGATTTTTATGCTTGATTATCATCGAATACATCTATTTTTCTTATATTGATTCTTTGACTGTTTTATTTCTTAATGACTGTACATATTGCAAGGCTGACCAATATTGAGCCTGACCTTCAAGATCAGACCATCATTGCTTTAAATTTGTTTAACACCATTTTAGACATTGCTAATACTTGGGCTGAGCTTAATCATTCATGGGCAGCAATTGAACAAGACATAAGTGCCCAAGAATGTTGGGAAGCTAGACGTAGACAGCCTAGAAATCAGCCATAACCTTATTTTCCTTCAAGCTTTGACCTTCTTTTCATGTCCTTAGAGCCTCGTGTTTCTAGGAGAAGAAGAGGATTATCACATGAAATTAATCTTATTGTTGAAATAGGAAGAAGGAACATTGTGTTACCAACTCAACAAAGTGCTCTTATGAGAACCTTGTCTAATCCATCCAGTTCGTCTTTCTCTCCCTCACCTATCATCCACAAGATGGCATCTAGTGGTGGCTCTGGTGGCACTGGAAGTGCTTTCTCCTCTCAGTCTTCAGCTTCGTCGGTGATCGTTAGCTTATATATTCACCAAGTCCCTGTCCGATCAACCACAAATCCCACCAAATTCATTCAAAAGTATCGGAATTTTCAGTTTGAAGAAGATGCTACAACCACACTATGGCATGTTTCCTCTCCTCTTAACCTAGCACCTACTACTCGTCCACTTCCTAAATTCAAAGAGCATCTTCCTAGGTTTTCATGGAATAACACTGTCACTAGAAATGAACACCTGGTGGCATTTTCTAATGCCTTTCACAACATAGGAGCCAGTGACAATGATACTTGCATGCGCTTATTTGTCAATTATCTAGAAGGAAAGGCTACAGACGATTTCTTTGACCTTCCTCATAAGATTCTGTCTACTTGGGAGGAGTTATTCAATTGGTTCAAATCCAACTATGGCCAATCTAAAAGCCGAGCTAAGTAGCTACGGGAATATAATAACATCTATTATAAGGATGGTGAGACCATCAATTCCTTCAACTTGTGTTTCACCAAGTTATACAATCAAATCCCTGAACTCATTCAACCTCAAAACCAAGCCGCTTTCATGCATTATTATAATGCATTACCTCCCTCCTACCATCATAGGCTTGAGGAAAAATCCATTGATAACCTCAATTCCGCTCTGCATACTTGTTTAGAGTATGAAGAACAACTTGAAAGAACAGGTCTTCCATAGGGAGAATCAATTAAATAGACATATATGTCCTCCCACTTACAGCTTGAACAAGACATGAATAATCGTATGATAGTGTATGAGCGAAAGGGAAATGTCTCTCCTCTTACCCCTGGAGCTTCATCCTCTTTTGCACCCCCCTTTAGAAATCCAAATGAAAATAATTTTCAGCCTAAATCTATCATGCCTCGTAGTTGGTGTAACTTTTGTGAGGAACACCACGAGGAAACCTCATCTGAATTAAAGAAGAGTGCCAGAGATAAGATCTTTGGTAAAAGACCAAAAACTACCATCGTTGTCTTGGATTTTGCAGAGCTAGAAGATGTCATGATCATCAATACTAGGAACAAATCCTATGCTCCCAAAGGCAAATATGATCCTCCCCACAATTATTCTAGCCTGAGCTCATCCTCACTAGCTGCTACTGTTCAGGTTCATAAGGTTCCTGGCAGTCAAGGAACTACCTCCCCTCTCCCCTCTTCCAAATACAATATTCTAAATCAGTTGGCCAACATCAAAGCAGATGCAACCTTTCTGGACATGGTTGCCATCCCTGAACAACATAGGAATCTAAAACAATTCATGGAAGGAAAATAATTTCTTGTAGCCAACCTCTCTGAAGAGGTAAATGAAGAGGATTCCTCTGTAAATAAAGTAGGTGTATATAACTTTAGATACCCTGTAAAAAACACCCTTTTTTATATTTTTGTAAAGATTATGGATAAGATTTCCCATCGTTGCCTCATTGACGGTGGTTCGGGCCCAAGTGTAATGTTGAATATTATTATGGAAGGGTGTTACACATTATTTTCGTCATCCCTATGACCGTTTATGATGTAAACCTATATGTTGCCTTCACAGGGGTCCTTGGCCTGAGTTCCTGAAGAGAGAAGGGAGAAGCACTTTTCTTGAGAAAAGAAGTTGCATTTTCACTTGTAAAAACCCTGTTAACAAGGAAGTTCACGGGTAGCTATATAGGTAGGGTGTAAGAATGCCTGATTCTCGCAGGTTGCACCATATCTAGGGTGTGAGATGTTCGCAGGTTTCTTTATAGGCAGGGTGCAAGAATGCCTACACGTGGGAAAAACAAGTGTTTTCTCGA
>JZKD02S1684596.1:79108-109665 GCA_000966675.3 Picea glauca | reverse complement strand
TTGAAAGCCAAATTGCGAAAAACTGATCATGAATAAATCACATAGTTACACAAACAGTCCATAAATGAATTGCATGCATGAGCATGTGCATCTACATCTGACCTCATGAAAAAATTAGTTGGCATGTTTCCAACAACACTTTAACAGTTAGGGTAGGGTAGCGTCCACGATCCTGATTCTATCTGCCTTGCTGATATGATCTACAGATCTGAATGTAAGAAGGAAGAGCTAGCCCTGCAGAAGTACAAGAATGAGGTTTCCCGAATCGGATTAGATCATTAGGTATGTTACTGTGCTTCATGAAGGTGTCGTGTTGTATTCAATGTATGATTAGGTTTTGCATTGGTGACGAAATTAGGTGCCAGTTCTTCGATGCTTAGTTGGCTCATGGAGATTAGTTAGTACCAGGGTTCTAGCAATGATGAATTCTGCGTGAAGACCACTAAGAGCTGTTGTGTTACCAGGAGAGCATGCACCGACTCTTATGATATCAGATTCCTTGGATATCACTGTGGGCCTCTCCGGCCTCAATTACTTCCTTCGATCTCTAGTATCAAACGTACCCTCTGGCTGAGCTTAGGCCAAGGGGTTGGTCGTCGTGGTTTTTGATCGAAGCTGTGAGAAGAGGAATCTATTTCCCCGAATTCATTCGACCTGGAAGCTGTAATTGTTTGAATGGATGCTATATTAGTGATAGAAACCGTTCATGAATTTGAGTACCATAAATTTGACATGGACAAATATTCGAAAGACGGAAGTTCCGAAGACTGGGACAAATCTGAATGTTTTAAATCTGGAGGCCAGCATTTTGTTGCTGTAAATATCACGAGTGTTGAACCTTTCAAGCGGTTGGTAGATAACATATATGAAGCCTACGGCTCAAAGATCTTCCCTCAATGAAAGACCTCCGAGACACCGATCAATATCTGGGCACAAAAAGTAATTATTATCATTGTGAATGGAGGAGACTAATTCGGTGCGCTCAACTTCTAGGAGCATGTAGCTATTGCAAGTAAAACTCATTTGCATCGATCTCTAGGTGCCAGAAATTTGGCATGTGACCATCAAGAAAAAGTAGATGCATTCCCACAATATCATATCGCCTATCTTCATTTAATAGAAATTGAGCACCACATATGGAGAAACCTGGAGGGTCCATGTAGTGAAGTTACTCCATTGCTTGGAGATTACGAGGGCTTCTCCTTTAATAAACTCTTGAGCCATTATTATTCCATCCACGACGGACACAAATACTGTGGCTACATCTATTATCAACAAAATCCACTCAAGGTGTCTCTGATCGGTTCTATCTCCTTAAAAAATGTGCAATTACTTTACGCCATTTCACTATCCGCCATCACGATCCCTCATAAGGATCTATGAGTCGACCTATCGATTACCATGAATACACTAAGCCTATTATCAGCTAGCGATCAGTGGTTCGATTCCTGTAGGTGGCATTGTCTATTAATTATTATTTAAGCCTAGTAGATATCATTGTATATGTATAGTATATATCATTGTATATATATTTAAGCCTAGTTTGCTTTGCAAAACACAGGATTATATATGTGTAGTTGGTTAATATTATATCAGTTTAGATTCATTTTAATTCTAGTTTTATGAAGTGTTTAGACGGATCAAATCTTTCCAATGCAAATCTTTTTTTCTTAATTAATTTTAGAGTGCATAAAGTTAAAACCTACATATACAATTATTCTCTATAATTAGAATAATTGATCGGAACCCTTTTTTTTTAAAGAAGTGTAATGGGTATTTCAAACTTGGCTCCACATTGCTATGGTATTTGTTTAAATGATTGGAATGGCTAAGTTCAAGGGCCTAATTATTTTTTCCATAATGGTTACTTGAGCTGAGATATAGAATTTTAATAGATGGGGTATAAAATAAATTTTGAGCCAAAGCTTTGATGGCTAATGATATCTTTTCATAGTTTTAAAATATGGGTTTTTTTTATAAGAATTATGAAGGTAGTTAAGGATATGTTTTTATAATTAACAATTGTTTTGGTTGGAGTAAAGGAAAGTGTAAAAAACAAAATATACTAGAATGTGATATGTATAATGTGGATTTGAATCAAATTTATGTGTAGAAATATTTTTCAAAACAATAAAGGAAGTAAGGCATTTGTAGGATTAGAAGCAAAAACATTTGGAACACCAATGCAACTAACTATTGTTAGTTGTAAACTTGTGTAGACATTTTTATCGACAACATCTATCTTTTATTAATTTTGGGTCTTTATCATTGTCATATATAACTAACATTCTCTTGTATGTGAGATATAATAGTTCTAATTGATCAAATACATTTTCTTTTGTAGAAGATTTTCTTTTGGTTTTCCCAAACATTTTGTTCCTAAGATATTTTCCTAGGATATTCTTTTAAATATTTTCATGGTTTCAAAGCTACCTCTACAAATCCCTTCTCATTTTTTTTTTCTAAGAGATATTTGGAAGTTGTGTGATCTCCAAAATATAGATTAGACAAAATCAAAGAACGATTGTTTGCAGTTGCGGGTTTCTGGTTATAAGTATGTTTTACTCACACTATGTCACATTTCATAAACGTTTGTGGCTCTAGTGCTAGACTATTTGTTGGTGGTGTTGTGCATTGAAGGTTATTACGGTATTCACAACTATGTTTTTTTCTCCAATCGAGCATGTCATACACATGATCCAAAGTTCATATTTCACTTTTGTTTACCATCGTCTAATTCCATCGGAACATCATCATAATCTACCAAAAAAAAAATAGGGGTTACCTAATCTCGAATCTCTCTCATTTATGTAGAAAATCTATTGAGGTTTATGAGGGTTTCAACAGGGATAAAATATTAACAACTATGATAGAGACCACTTTGACGATTATTACAAGGATACATACATAATTTCTATAAATATTGAATTGGATGCACATGAATATGAATGCTTTCCTATGAGCTACACTTTAAGCCCCAAATCATCATCGTCAATCCCATAAACTAATTGCAAAAGTCCCAATCAAGCCAGATCTGTTTGTCCCATGCATGCGTTGAGTTGATAATATAAAACAGACGAGCCACATAATCTATTCGAAGTATGGACCTCGAATCTATGCCTCCTACCTCGTACATGGCTACTTTAATTAGAGTGTAACGCTATGGTTCTGTGAAGGTGTGAGATCTCCATTAATGTTGAGGCTTTGAAAACTAAGCATCATTGCAAACACTTTCTAATTGAGTGTCTTGGTCAATGTTCTAATATGTTAATCCACACTTAGATTTACACATCCACTTTTATTATGGTTTGCAGAAAATTTTCAATTATTTAATTAGGGATTCTAAATATCTCATTAGAGCTCTTTGTTTTGAGCTTCGGGTTCCATTTTCTATATTTTCAGCATAATTCAGAGATTACACATTTAGATATGGTGTTCTTTTTTTATTTTCTATTGATAAAATGGAAAAATTAATGACTATTGATCTTTTAACTCTTCATAAGTATCATAGATGGAAACTAAAGATGCAACAAATATTGCAATCTAAAGGGATTTGGAAAATATCCATCGAATGTTTATCGGGAAAATTGATAGTTTTTCCTATTGAAACAAACTATATGAAACCATGGGTCTTATTGCCTTTCATGTTTACGACAGTTTGTTGTTTCATATTGTTGAATGTAAAATTTGAAAAGCATGTTGGGACAAGTTAACTTTCTTATTCGGTAAATTCAATTAATTTTGAGCCTTACAGTTGGAAGTATAATTTTTGTTTCTTGTGCCTTATGAGCATGCATCCATTGAAGATTATCTTGTCAAATTCTGGTTCTTGGTGGCATAGATGAGAGGGTGTGGAAAAAAATTAGATAGATAACGAGTCCATTTTCTTGATTCTATCCAAGCTAAAAGATCCCTTTCATGTATTTTATTTTACATTTTATTTTACATTTTATTCTACCATGGATGTGTTATCCCCTAGTTTGGGGATAACTAAGGAGATTATGTCTCGAGGCCCACAGGTCCTAGACATGGAGTACTGAGAGCCATATCGACTTGATCATGGCCCTGGAGGACCCATCCATGCATTCTTCAGGGCCTCCACTTTGTCAGCAACATCCATCACCTTGACTTCGTCCTGTAGCAGAGATGGATTTTGTACCATGAGGTAATAAGTCTGGGTATCATGGTATGTGTCACTCTAATCCTCAAAACCTTTGAATATTTGCATTCAATTATTTTTTCTTCTAACAGGTGCTTGGATCTTATACTTATCCACTTGACCATACTTGGGGGGGATGACAGGATGCCCTAGTAAGATACTACCCATAGGGTTTGAGTTTCCACTCGGGGGATTTAGGAAAGGCCATCGTCAGCTCCCACCATACTTACCACTTTTCATCCTTTTCCCTCTCATCCATCCCATTACACTAGTCTGGGCATTGGGTTGGCCAAATATTTAAGGGTTGTACCTTGCATTGTGGGAAGAAGGGGCTAAAGGCCTAGAGGGTAAAAGTAGTTGGCAAAATATAAAAGCCAAAAGAATGAAACCTTGAGATGTTTCACCCAGGGATCCCCAAGAAAGCAATAAAAGGATTCTCAGCAAGAAATAGAGGGACCCATAAAAAAGGGAAAATAAAATAAAACAAGACCTAGTTAGAGGATGGGGGGTCTCATCATGAGCCAACCTATTAGGTCCATGGGCATGTAGTGGTATGACACTACCAACAGCTGGTCACCACGCCAGGGTAGTGGCTCTTGGTGGCATAGCCAAGAGAAAGGGGGTCCCATCACGAGCCAACCTTCTCATCTCCTGGAAATGCTTGTGGGTAACATTGCCACCATTGGTCACCACGCTAGGGTAATGTCCCCTAACTCTCCTCTTGAAAAAAAAAGGAAATAAAAAATAAAAGATAAAAGGAATGAATGGTCTTGGAAACATTTGCATCCATCACAGGTGCAACTCACTTTCTTCAGAGGCACGCACAAGTATGCTATGCATTTCCCTGTTATGACTGCACCCCTTGCCTAGACATCCCTTACCACCTCATCAACTCACATGTCATGGATTTAAATTCTCCAGGAAATATACGATATCTAATGAGCATTTTCCCAATAGAATGTCCCAGCATTTCCTCCAAACTTGGTTGGTAGACTTTTATAATGTCTTTGAGCACTTCTCTGGGTGAAGGGGGTTTTATGCACATGTTTAATAAATTTCATTTTTATATGTGATTAAAATTGATATGATCCCTGTGACTTATGATCCCATGAAGGGCGTATTTGTTGATGTTGTAGTTCAACACTCGATGGAAAGTACCCAGATGGATAGGTACACATGGGCAGATGATTAATTCATACCTCCATGGGGCTAAAATCCAACTATATGGATGTTGAGACCCAAGCAAGGGGTAGAGAGAGATCATAGGATTACACTGGAGAGAGAGGAGGACGTTCCACTAGGGGTAGCATGGAAAGCTTAGACCCAGGGGGGTTGTGCCCTTTCCACCATGATGTAGGCCTTGGAAGGCCCATATAGTCACCAAGTCACCTATGAAATCATCCAACGCTTTGGAAGGTTTTGGAGGCAGTTGTGTGCCAAGTGACACATGTGGAAAGTTCCTGAGGCCTAATAAGGCCTAATGTTTTTCTCCAGGAGGCCAACATTTCCCTAAAAGGGCCTAACGTCACCCTAAAAGGGCATGACATCACCTTGTATTCTTGATTTAGGGTTTTAATTATGACATTTTATGTAAAACAATATTTTGGATGTAAACTGGCCATGTCGGCCTTTTTTGACCTAAAGTGTAAGTAAAGGTCAATGATATTGTATAAATAGAGAGTCTAAACTCTCATTTTTTCATCATCTTTCACTTACACTTGTGTGAGGACTGAAATTGGCACCCTAATTATGGTTTTTGGACTGAAAATTAGTGTGCACTTGTTGAAGGAAGGAAAATTTTGTTGTTTTTGGCATTTTTCTTGGTGGAAAGTCTAAAACTAGGTGATGTGCTAGATTATACTTGGTGAATGTAAGTAAAATTCTGCAATTCTTCTTTCTTTTGAATGGTTATGGTATTTTTACTTTGCATTTTTCTAATGCTTATGAAATTGCTAGTCTAAACCCTAGGGAATCAAGCACATGTTATTGTCTGTGTTCTAATTTTCTATCCACCTAGTAGATTGTGCCAAGGAGTCGTTTTTCTTGAAGCCATTGCTAGGGCCTTGTCATTGCTAGGGCCTTGCCATTGCAACACCCTAGCACTTGTTACTTCAGCATAGTTGTCGCTTGCTTCATTCTTTGAATTAAAGAGGGAGAAAAATCTACTAAGGCCTAGGGTTATCTACACCTTATTGTTTGATGGTTGAAGCTTTGTCTTACCAACACTTCATTCATCAAATCCTCTTTTCTTTGGCTCTCCCATTATCATATTGCTCATTCAACTTTTGCATCCACTTATTTGATTCCATTTTCCTTGAGAAATCACTAATCTAAGACCTCATTTGAGTATTTTGATCAAACAAACTTCAAAACTAATTCTTTAAACAACCTACTAACTACTTCTAACACAAGAATATTCTAACTTATTAACTTTGCAGTTGTTGTTACCAAATTAAGATACAACCATACTTTTCGGCATTAAAAGAATCTAAAAGAAAATTTTAGAGCTGATTTCACATTGCCCTATTTGCCTCTAACAAATACTAGCATTTTGCCAAGTTTGTGTTATCATTTCTGATCATTATTGAAGCATTATTGAGGAATAATTGTGAAGCTATTTCTATCTATATTTGTTGTTATAAATTTCTGTTTACTTCACATTCATATCAACCATTTTCTTTATTTGACAAAATCCGAGGTTTTATCAAGTACTAAGAACAAGTGTACTTGCAAACATATAGTTTTCTTGTTGTTTTGTTTTGGGCAGGCACACTTCTGGGATATTGTATCTTAATTGGTTGATATTGTATATTAATTGGTTGTTTAAACCATACTTTCTGATTGGTGGCGACTTGTGAGAGGGGACCTTTTACCTATCCTTTATCCTTTTCCTTCTCAAAACCTCAGGTCATCGGGGACATCTCCCCTGGGCTTACCACCCTAAATAGAAAGAGATTGTTAGGGACCTAACCCCTCACATAGGTAGATTAATATATTTATAAGTAATAAAGGTCAATATTAATCAGGTCTAGCAATAAGGAAGAATAATTCGAATGTAAGAAGACCTAATAGAAGCTTCCTCTTCTAGAATGATATTCCTCTACATGGTTCTTTTGATAGACATATTTAGTATAAATAGGAGTAGAGGGTATGAGAACTTTTGTCTTGGATATTATTGTAATAGAGATTTACTCGAAGAGGCATGTGAACGTAGCTCTCAGTAATCAAATTTCTTTTTTTGGTGTTATTCTATATCATTTTGATATTATTGTCATGTTGTTCTGGTTATATTGTTGTTCATTTTCCATTTCTAGCATTTAATTTATGTTCTGCGAAGTGTCCTCTAGAACCTCTTGTAACCTTACAGTATTATTCATTTTCTTTCTTAACTTCCTAGCCTTATTCCCAGTGAGCTTCATCTCAGTAATTATTTTACCATTATGATGTCTATCTTCTATGGTCTTAGTTACTTCGCCCTATTGAAAGTCTTTCCTAGGGTTCCTTGATAATACTTTTTCTATATCAAAAATAGGTAACTCGGTCTTCTACGTATCCTCAAGTGTTCTCTTAGCTTCAAAATCGAGGTTGATAATATTAAATATCTGTGATATGCTCTTATGTTCTTCAATCAAGCGAGCAATCATTCTGGTCATAAAGTCTTTTAACTCTTGCTTCCTCTGTTCCAAAACTTTTTCTTCTTCTTTTTGTCTCGCTTGTTCTCTATCAATCCAAGGTTTTCCTATGAGCATGGTAAAAAAGACGATGTCTTCAACAAATTTAATGATCTCAAAGTCTTCCTTTATCGAAGTTCCATTGACAGTCATAGGTATCCAAGAAAGCCTTCCACATAGGTTTACTAGATTTCCTCTAAAGAAACTTATTCCTCTTAGGGAAGGGATGATGGAAGGCTTTCCTATAGCTTTCCAAGTTCTTTCTGGCATAATGTTCACTTGTGTTTCTTCATGAAGAGTACAGTCAATTTCAAAGTCCCTTATTCTTGCTTTGATTTGCTCCTTTTCTTTGAAGATCTCTGATAGCCTAACATGTCGGTGGTCATTCTAGGTATCTTTCATCTGTAGCAATATGTTTTATGATTCTTTCTGGGTTTCTGCTATAATATTGGTCTCTTGATCTCCTTTAGGGTTTGCTTCCTCCATATTAAGCTTCTCAAGCCTAGTAATCATTTTAGGGCAATCCAATACTTCATGGTCCATAGCCTTACAACAGAGGTAACAAGGTCTTCTTCCAGGGCATTACTTAGCAAGATGTCCTCGTCTTCTGCAACTATAACAGAGGGTTAATCCAATCTTTCGTTTAGATTCTCCCAAACTCCTTTTGTACTACGCACCAGGATCATGGTTGGCTAGCCTGCAAAAAAATCTTTCTAGGATCCTCCATCCATTTGTTAGTCCAGACATTCTTTCGATGCATAGGTATAACATATCTATCACTATACTTATCGGATCTATTCATATCAAACTTTGTTTCATCTATTAATGCCCTAGTTTTGAAGCTAGGACATAATATATCAAACATACCTAGATCCATGCTTTAGAAACAAAAAAAATTCACTTATCTTACTTCTACAGAGCACAAAGCTTTCAGATCTAAAAACTTTTGACTATTCTAACCTTTATCAGAGAACAAAGCTTACAGATCTTACCTCTTTTTTGCAGATCTAACCTTTTTCTTTTAGAAGTTTCCACTTTCACTTTTCTTAGGGCATAGAGCATTCAAATATCACTTATTTTCTTTTGTATCAACCTCTTTCTTGCAGATCTGACCTTTCGCCTTCATATCTGACCTCTTTTTTCTGCAGATCTTATCTTTTCCCTTAAAATCTAACATTTGTTTCTCGGCACAAAGATTTTTAGGTCAAGTAGAATACTGTGCGCTAGGGAAAAAGATATACGCATAGAGATTAGTTCTCACAAAGCTTTTTCTTCTTTTGTTCCTAGCAATCACAGTTCCTATCCCGACAACGAAACCATTTGTTGGCACAGGGGCAGACCCGGGGTTCAACGCTCAAGAGAGCACCAACAAAACCGTAGCTACTGAACCTTTCGACAACACCTACGAAGCAGATGAAGTCTCACCCGAGGTAAAGGCAGGGGTGTTTGCAAAACTTAGATGTCTGCAACCTTAGCTGGGACACTGATCTATGATTATATCTTTTACAACGCACTTAACATAGATCCTTCATCAATATCTAACCCATCTGGTACTTCGCAGATATCACAGAGCATCGCACTGAATACTTATACTAAAGATGATTTAGTACTTAGCCACAAAAATATAGGTTAGATTCAACAGATCAAGCACTAAGCATCTTATATATCATATCTAACGTTTATTCATATATCATCAGCACTGAGCTTAACTAGATCTACTTAATCACATCAAGCACTTAGCCAAGAAAGAGATAAACACATTAGATCGAATCACAAAGAACCATACACACAGTTACCGTGGTTCACCCCCACCCTGGGGATACGTCCACAAAGTATTCTTTATATTATCTTGGTCAAGAAGTTACAACACAAAGCTTCAATGACCCTTACTTCGCACAGGACATAAGATCTGTGCAACTTGCTAGATCCTTCTTCCTTTCTCTTCAGCAAGAATACAACAACCTGCACTTAACTTTTTGATCTCATGCACAGAGAATTCTAAGATACATCCGATCACACAGATCCAGTTACTAGCACTAAGTTTTTAGTTATACACCACATAGATTTACTACCTTACTACCATACTACTTCTATTTACATTGCCTATTTATAGATTAGAACATGGGCCTAGGCATGGGTAAACCCATGGGCCAACATCCCTTTCCCATTACATCAACCCAAAACCCTAAAATGCCCCCAAAAATAGGTCTTCCTTAATTTATGCTTCACGTTGTTCTCCTTCCTTGGCAAGTTGTCGCAGTCCCAAAAGTCGAAAAGGGCCAATAGACCCCCAACACTCACCTGTAACTCGTCCTGATTCATTCAGGTCTAACCAATTTTGCTTCGAACACCTCGATCTTTAATCGAGTTGCTTCAACCTCCTATAGTGCGACAACCTCTTGTTCAGTAAATTTCTGGATTACTGTGTCATTGAGCAGTCCTTCCAGGCATTGTTTTGCAGTGATGACACCCTGTTTGAGTTCATCTCCCTGGATTTCAAGTTCAGCGAGCAATTGGCATGCCTTCTCTTGGAGTGGTTGCAGTGGTTGAGAGACTTCCATCACTTTACTTTGTAGTGTGTGTACTTTTTGTTGGGCTATGCGTTGTTCTACGAACCTCTTCATTCTTTTGACTGGGGTCATGGACTTCAACTGCGCTTGTAGCACATCTTCATGTTGCTTTACTTCTTGGAGTTGTGCCTCCAATGTATGCAATTCTGGATACTCTACGAGGGTTTCATAAGTATGGGTGCTTCTAGTGCTTAGCTGCCTATATTCCAAAGCCAAATCTTTTAATCAGTTGATTGTGCTTCAAGCAGTGGCCTCTCTAAGATCTCTTATCTCTTGGGTTGTCTCAGGCACAGTGCAGAGCTCCAGATCCATGATGCGTTATTGAAGTTGTTGGATTACTTCTTCCAGTTGGGTCACCTGCTGTGGGAGACGGTCTTCCATATTCACCTCTATGATCATCACAGAGCACAATGCTTTTTGAACTCTTTCCTGTACTTCAAGTTGCTCGGCTAGAAACTAGTACTTGCTCTACTATAACTATGATTTTTCCTCCTCCACTTCGCTTGTAAGGCAAGCTGCTCCTGTTCTACCTTCCTCCATTGTTCTCCATGTGTTCTATGTTCTTGCACCAAAGCCTGGGTGGCTTGCATTATGTCTTCTTGATTTTTTCGAAGGTGAGCTTTGACTTTCTCGCTGATCTAGCATAATTGAGTGGGCTCGTCGCCTATTCCTGGAATTTCCATTGTTAAGGGCATCGTAGAAACTGCTTGACTACACTAGAGTGCTTTCTGCACTTCTTTGAGTTCGCCCATGATCGGGCTGAATAGCTCCTCCTCCTTTTCTTCTTTCTTTTCTGTGAGATCTAGTGAAACATCATTCAGTGCGGAAATTAAGAAGTCAAAATCATCTGGGATAAGGGTAGTTTTAAGTGTGGTCCGGGTGGCCTTAGCTTTCTTTCGGGATGAAGGATTTGGTGGGGTAATCTTCCTTTTCTTGGAGGGATCTTCCTAATCCCTAGGTGATGTAACCTCACCTTTGCTATGTTCAACTTCTGTGCCCCTTAGTTCTTCATCATCACCTCCCTTCACAGGTGAGAGTGAAGCAGTCTTCGTGGATGTGTTGTGGATATATTGAACTTCCACATCCTTCTTAGTCTTGCGCGGTCCTAGTGTATCTGGAATAGATTTAGGGCTATCTACGTCGGACATCTCTACGGGTTCTGCTGCAACAAGGAAGTTTGCCGACCATTCCTTGGTAATCTCCTCCAAGTCATCTTTTGTTAGCTTGTAATATGACTGGAGTTGTTGTTTGTGCTCATTTGTGCGCGTTGTAATGTAGGTGAAGTGACGATCTGTGTTGAATTTCATCAAAGGTCTAAACCTATGAAGTGTGTTGGGTGTGATGCATAGTGTACACTGAATGGAATTCTTCAACTGAGTGTAGTAAGCGTGGAAGACGTCATTGGACTGCCACTATTTTTTCATGTCGTTGGAGTACCACATCGTACAGAACTTCGCAGCCAATGGGTCGAAGGATTCGATCTTCAGAAAAGTGGCTCCCTCAGGCAATTCCCAAGTGATGAAAGTGATGAGTATGAGCAACCAGTTAAAGTGGAAGTCATACCCTTGTTCCTACACTTGTCTACTGCATTCTCAATGGAGGCTACCTTGTAACCTCATGTGCCTTTCTCCAGATCTCCATATGTGTCTTTTATTCATTGGGTGAGAGCGCGATTTGCAGTCTTTCCAGGGTAAAATTCCTGCAGGTCAGGGCCTTGCATGCTTAGCCCAGTTATCTAATTGATCAGAATCAGATACATAGCGATGTGATGGTCCAACCATAGGTATCCTCTGTGGTAATAGGACAACAACAATATAATGCATGCATTTACTTCTTGATGCCTCCCAAAATGTGGAATCTTCATTACATTGAGGAGGGTTGACTACGCAAGGTTATGGGTCCATTGTTGTGGTACAATCTTGGGGTTCTTTCCTTTTGTAATAGTCAAGTATTAGTGCAGGGCTAGCATATTGTATACCTTGCGATATCCAAGGTTGAAATCACTAAATTTCAGTGCGGTGAGCTTCTCCTGGTCAGCATCAACTGCGCGCACCCCTTTCGAGAGGTACACAGTGACTACAACATAGTCGAAGACTCTGGGTACAGTGTCTTGATTCATTGTTTTGCTTAGTGGTGGGATATATTTAGGCAAGATTCTTGGGATCATCTTCATAGTGGCGAAGTCATTTCCGAGCTTTGATCGTCTTTCCAAAGGCGGTCGAGATGGTCCTGCTTGAGCAGTGGAGGGGGAAGCTGGTAGTGCACCCGAGGATGATGCTTGTACACCTGTAGACATACCATGTTCTGACATGACTCTCTTAGTCATTAATAAATTATATATTCTTCAACAATTTTCTCAGAAGCACTGAGCTCATCCGACATACAAACTTCGGTCAGTTGGCTTGGATGCAAAAGGAATTCAGAAACTACAGTGAATAGTAATGCAATGATCTCAGGGTTCGCGCTCAAATTATTAGTTAGAAAAAAATATTCTCGGTGCATGGCGTCATGGGTTAGGTAGACAATCTCAGCAACGATCTTCTTTCAATGGACATGGGGCCTTCACTAACTCTGTTCTATCTGTTTTGGTGCTATTCAACGGTATAGTGGTAACCCATAACTATTTTCTTATCCGTTCAGAGTGGTGGTCGAACGGGTATATCAGTTCCAACGGCTATATTGCTTTGTCATGGCGAAGTACTCTATGTCGTTGTTCAGATATCTCTGCGAACCTCCAATTCTACAATTCTTCTTGTTGTGAAGTGTCCTCTAGAACCTCTTGTAACCTTACAGTATTAGCCCTTTTCTTTCTTAACTTCCTAGCCTTTTTCCCAGCGAGCTTTGTCTCAGTAATGCTTTTACCATTCTGATGTTTATATTCTGTGGTCTTAGTTACTTCTCTCTATTGAAAGTCTTTCCTAGGGTTCCTTGATAATATTTCTTCTGTATCAAAAATAGGTAACTTGATCTTCTGCAGATCTAGTTATCCAATGCTTTGGGAGGTTTTGGAGGCAATTGTGTGCCAAGTGACACATGTGGAAAGTTTTTGAGGCCTAAGAAGGCCTAACGTTTTTCACTAGGAGGCCAACATTTCCCTAAAAGGGCCTAACGTCACCCTAAAAGGGCATGACATCACCTTTATTCTTGATTTAGGGTTTTAATTATGACATTTTATGTAAAACAATATTTTGGATGTAAACTGGCCATGTCAGCCTTTTTTGACCTAAAGTGTAATTAAAGGTCAATGATATTGTATAAATAGAGAGTCTAAACTCTCATTATTCCATAATATGTCACTCACACTTGTGTGAGGACTGAAATTGGCGCCCTAATTATGGGTTTTGGACTAAAATTTAGTGCGCACTTGTTGAAGGAAGAAAAAATTTGGTGTTTTTGGCATTTTTCTTGATTGAAAGTCTAAAACTAGGTGATGTGCTAGATTATGCTTGGTGAATGCAAGTAAAATTCTGCAATTCTTCTTTCTTTTGAATGGTTATGGTATTTTTACTTTGCATTTTGCTAATGCTTATGAAATTGATAGTTTAAACCCTAGGGAATGAAGCACATGTTATTGTCCTTCTTCTAATTTTCTATCCACCTACTAGATTGTGCCAAGGAGACGTTTTTATTGAATCCATTGCTAGGGCCTTGCCATTGCAACACCCTAGCACTTGTTACTTCATCATAGCTATCACTTGCTTCATTCTTTGAGTTAAAGAGGGAGGAAAATATACTAAGGCCTAGGGTTACCTACACCTTATTGTTTGATGGTTGAAGCCTTGGCTTACCAACACTTCATTCATCAAATCCTCTTGTGTTTGGCTCTCCCATTATCATAGTGCTCCTTCAACTTTTGTAGCCACTTATTTAATTCCATTTTCCTTGAGAAATCACTAATCTAAGACCTCATTTGAGTATTTTGATCAAACAAACTTCAAAACTCGTTATTCAAACAACCTACTAACTACTTCTAACACTAGAATATTCTAACTTATTAACTTTGCAGTTGTTGTTACCAAAGTAAGCTACAACCATACTTTTTGGCATTAAAAACATCTAAAAGAAAATTTTAGAGATGATTTCACATTGCCCTATTTGCCTCTGACAAATACTAGCATTTTGCCAAGTTTGTGTTATCATTTCTGGTCATTATTGAAGCATTATTGAGGCGTAATTGTGAAGCTATTTCTATCTATATTTGTTGTTATAAATTTCTGTTTACTTCACATTCATATCAGCCATTTTCTTTATTTGACAAAATCCGAGGTTTTATGAAGTATTAACAACAAGTGTACTTGCAAACATATAGTTTTCTTGTTGTTTTGTTTCGGGGAGGTACACTTCTGGGATATTGTATCTTAATTGGTTGATATTGTATCTTAATTGGTTGTTTAAACCATACTTTCTGATTGGTGGTGACTTGTGAGAGGGGACCTTTTACCTAGCCTTTAGCCCTTTTCTTCTCAAAACCCCGGGTCACCGGGGACGTCTCCCCTGGGCTTACCACCCTAAATATAAAGAGACTGTTAGGGACCTAACCCCTCACATAGGTAGAATAATATATTTAGATGTAATAAAGGTCAATATTAATAAGGCATAGCAATAAGGAAGAATAAGTCGACTGTAAGAAGACATAATAGAATCTTCTTCTTCTAGAAGGATCTTCCTCTATATGGTTCTTTTGATAGACATATTTAGTATAAATAGGAGTCCAGGGTATGAGAATTTTTGTCTTGGATATTATTGTAATAGAGTTTTTCTCGACTGGATGTTTCCCCCTCGAAGAGAAAAGTGAACATTGCTCTCAGTAATCAAAGTTCTCTTTCTTGTGTTATTCTGTATCATTTTGATATTATTGCGGTGTTGTTCTAGTTATATTGTTGTTCTGCTATTTCTAGCATTTAATTTATGTTCTGCGAAGTGTCCTCTAGAACCTCTTGTAACCTTACAGTATTATCCCTTTTATTTCTTAACGTCCTAGCCTTTTTCCGAGTGAGCTTCATCTCAGTAATGCGTTTACCATTCTGACGTTTATCTTCTGTTGTATTAGTTACTTCACGTTGTTGAAAGTCCTTCCTAGGGTTCCTTGATAATACTTCTTCTATATCAAAAATAGGTAACTCGATCTTCTGCGGATCCTCAAGTGTTCTCTTAGCTTCGACATCGGGGTTGCTAATATTAAATATCTTCGATCTGCTCTTCTGTTCTTCAATCAAGTGCGCGATCCTTCTGGTCATAAAGTCTTTTAACTCTTGCTTCTTCTATTCCAAAAAAAAATCTTCTTCTTTTCATCTGGCTTGTTCTCTATCAATCCAATCTTTTCCTATGAGCATGGTAAACGAGGCATTGTCTTAAAAAAATTAATGATCTCAAATTCTTCCTCTATCAAAGTTCCATTGACAGTCATAGGTATCCGGGTGAGCCTTCCACATAGGTTTATTAGCTTTCCTCTGAAGAAACTTGTTCCTCCTAGGTAAGGGATCATGGCAGAATTTCTTATATCTTCCCAAGTTCTTTCTAGCATAATGTTCACTTGTGCTTCTTCAGCAAGAGTACAGTCAATGTCAAAGTCCCCTATTCTTGCTTCAATTTTCTCCTTTTCCTTGAATATCTATGATAGCCTAACATGTCGGTGGTCATTCAAGGTATCTTTCATCTGTAGAAATATCTTTTCTGATTCTTTCTGGGTTTCTTCTATAATCTTGGTCTCTTGATCTCCTTATACCAAATTTTATGGTCCTTATACCATTATCAAGCATGTGGGATAGGTGGCCTATCAGTTATCATTTCCCAGTCATTCTAAGATACATCATGTTTTTCATGATTCATGCTTAAAGAAGGTGATTGGAACTAAGTGCGAAACTCAATCCAACCTTCCCGAGTTGGACGGAGAAGGCTCCAGTTGGATACAACCACAAGCAGTTTTGGACTAGCGTGAGCGTCGCCTATGTCAGCAAACCATCAAGGAAGTGTTAGTCCAGTGGAAAGATACAACCCCAATAGATGCCACTTGGGAACCAACTACCATTCTGCAACAATTTCCACATCTGAAGCCTTGAGGACAAGTTTTTTTTAAGGGGGAGGACATGTTAGGGACCTAACCCCTCACGTAGGTAGAATAATATATTCGGATGTAATAAAGGTCAATATTAATAAGGCCTAGCAATAAGGAAGAATAAGTTGAATGTAAGAAGACCTAATAGAATCTTATGCTTCTAGAAGGATCTTCCTCTAGATGGTTCTTTTGATAGACATATTTAGTATAAATAGGAGTCGAGGGTATGCAAACTTTTTTCTTGGACATTATTGTAATAGAGCTCTGCTCAACTGGAGGTTGCCCCCTCGAAGAGGCAATTGAACATTTCTCTCAGTAATCAAAGTGATCTTTTTGGTGTTATTCTGTATCATTTTGATATTATTGTGGTGTTGTTTTGGTTATATCATTGTCCATCTTCCATTTCTAGCATTTTGTTTTTGTTCTGAATACTTATTATATCTGGAATATTACAGAGACATCCTATTGAGGTGACAGTGATAGGATTAGTTCCATGTTTCTCCAATTTTCTTTCTTTCACCTTTCTCTTTTATCAAAGTACAAATTGCACGATAACATGATGCACTTGGAGATGAATTTAAAAATCCATATTTTGAGATTTTATGTGTGCATCATACTAGGGAATAGTCTAAGCTTCTTCAATTAGAAGCTCTTTTTGGATCTAGGAATCAAGATCTTGTAGTTCATACTTCTGAAGATAAGCACAAAACTTGGTACAAATAGAATAAATATTCTACTCAATTTGTTGAGTCTACCCCCAAGCTTCTGTATAAAACAAAATGTTTTACTCCATTTTCCAATTCTAGTGATTCTTCCTCCAAGACAAGGAAGAATAAGAAGTCAAGTGAAACATACAATTTTTGTGGCACACTTGGGCACACTAAATCCAAATTTTGGTTGAAAATAGAATATTGAAATGAAGCCATGTAACAACTCAAAATTTCAATACTCAAACCTTCTTCATCTGGTAAAGGGAATTATTTATCTTCTCAAGCTTTATATACACCTTCAAACAACTAGATACTTGATTCTAGTGCATCACATGATATGAATCATTCTCATGAGTTTCTTCCTTCCACATTTGATTGTAGCATTTCACAAATTGCAGTTACAGACTCTACACAGATTGATGTTTTAATATCGAGAACTGTGCATTTATATAATAGGCACATCAACGATGTTCTTCTTGTTCCATATGGAGTAATTCGAGAACTACATGATCCAAATCATTGTTTCTTCTGGAAGAGTTAATCATAGTTCATAATTGTACATGTTTTCTTGTTTTGATCCTTCCTCTAATTCCTCTTGCATTGCACATGTTGAGTCTCTAAGTAGAATTTGGCATGAAATATTTGGCAATCTAAACTACGAGTATTTGTAGTAGTTGGGCACACAAGACTTGGTGCTTATTCTTCCCAATGTTTCTTTGATTGATGGAGTTTGTCCAGGTTGTGTTCTTGTAAAACAACATTCAGATTATTTTCCTAAAGGTGAGGACTTGCATTATACCGCACCTCTTGAGTTGGTACATAATGATCTCATTTCATTTCTAACATGTTCAATTTCATAGGCTAATTATGCACTCACTTTTATTAATTACTTCTCACGTCACTCTTGGGTGTGTTTTCTTAAGTTCAAGAGTGAGGTATTTGATAATTTTAAAACTTGCAATGCTTCTATTGAGAAGTGGTATTCTCTTTATATCAAGGGATTACACACAATTAATTGGAGGGAGTATGTCAATCAAGCATTCAAGATCAACCTTTTGTTCCCTACACCCATCTACAAAATGGCATTAATGAAAGAAATACAAGAGATGGAAAATTGCATGATTTAGTCTAAGAACACGACGCCTTCTTTTTGTGTTGAAGTAGTGAATTGTGCCAATAATTACATTTATAATTGAATCAAATTGGATGCCTCGTAGGGTAGTGGTGCATATGACTCCAGAGTAAGACTGGACCAATTTTAAGTCTGAAGTGTCTACTTTTAGGTTATTTGGAAATCCAACACAAGCCTTAATTCCATATGAAAAGTTCAAAGCTATGGAGAAGAAGAGACAACCATTGATATTTTTTGGTTACTATGAGGATATGAAGGATTATAGGTTATTTTATCCTACTTTTAAAGATGTCTTGTTTGGAAGGGATATTCATTCTGGTGAGAACTTCAAACCCACACCATCTCCTACTCCTCCCACAGATTATCATGGTAATGATGGTGCAAATCATGCTTACAATTTTGTTTTGTAGAAAAAGAAGATAATGAACATTTTGAAGATGAAAATCAGCGAGAACAGGAACAACTTGATCAAGAACAACATTTGAGGAGGATTTTTCATGAGGGAAAGAGGCCTAGTAGGTATGGTTACGAGCCAACTAATTTCATTTATTTTACCTCTAACCCTCACTATACTCAATCACAAATGATTCGTGTCTCCTTTTTGTGTCACACCATTTCAAATGATCCACAAAAATTTTATGATGCTATTGGGATGTTTGAATGGGATGCTTCCATGACAGAGGAGTATTCTTCCTTGATGAAGAATCACACATGGGATCTCATTCCTCTTCCTAAGAGACAAAATCTAGTTCATTGTAAAAGGGTCTATAAAACCAAATGTGGTATATGGGTCTATTGACAAGACTAAGGCATATCTTATGGCCAAGTGATTTTTACAGATTGAAGGTATTAAATATTTGAGGACCTTTTCCCTTGTTGACAAGATGAATTCTATATGTCTTGTTCTTTCTCTTGTTGCTTCCCAAGGCTAGTCATTATACCAGATTGATGTGAAGAGCACATATTTATATGTTGACTTACATGAGGAAATCTACACAGATTAATCTCTTGGTTTTGTGCAGGATTCATCTCTTGTTTATAGGCTTTGATGTTCACTCTATGGTCTCAAACAAGTTCCTTGATCATTTTATGCCAATATGGATAGTTCTTTTATTACTCCAGGGTTCAATTGTTGTCATTTTGATCCTAGAGTTTATAGTGAGAGGTGGAGCACTAATCTCTTGATTTTGGTTTTATATGTTGATAATTTAATTCTCATATCAAATTCTTCATCCATGATTTAGAGTGTTAAAAACACATTAATGGGATAGTTTGATATAATATATCTAGGGCTTCTATATTATTTTCTTGGTGTACAAATTCTTAAGGATTCAGAAGAGATCTTCATTATTTAGAAAAATTATGCACTTGATTTATGTAAGTGCTTTAGTATGGCTAATTGTAATCTTTCACCAAATTCATTTCAATAAAGATTTACCTTTTCTCCCAATTTCTCTTCACCACACGTTAATCCTTCACTTTATCAACAACTAGTAGGGATTCTACTATATTTGGCTCATACACATCCTAACATCTCTTTTTCAATTGGGATTGCCTCTCAATAATCTCAATATCCTCATGAGAGTCATTGGAAGGAAACAAACTATATTCTAAGGTACATTCAACATACTACCAATTTTGGAATTTTGTACACTTCTAGTTCTACTTAGATTGTGGGTTTCACTCACTCTGATTACAATGGCTCAATTGATGATTGAAAGGCCACATGGTTTTGTCTATCTCCTTGGGTCCACTCCTATTTCCTATTATTGAAAGAAGCAATTAAAAATTGCATTATCTTATGTAGAAGTGTAGTATCATGCTATAATTTTTGCTAGTCGATAAGTCCTTTAGCTTCAATAGTGAATGGAAAAGTTTGGCATTCAATAAGATAATCCTAATACTCTTTCGTGTGATAATCATAGTTCCATACACATGTCTTACAACCCAATGGAGCTTCAAAGGAAAAAACACATTGAGATTCACATGCACTTCGTTTGACAACTCATCTAAGATGGTGTTCTCAACTTGAAATATTTTCCTACTGAAGAGGAATTCACAAACCTCTTCGCTAAACCTTTGGCATCACCTCATTTTCTTCCATTATAATCGATGTTTTGGGTGAAAGAATTTTCCCTTGGGGGCTCATCTTAAGGCCTCCTACCTTCATTTTTTTGTTTATGTTGTTTTTTTCCTTTTGGGGATGATTTTTTCCTACGAGTTTTTCCCCTTTTCTCCACTTATGAGAGTTTATACTTGGGTACCTTAGTAGGCCTAGTTTTCGACATCCATTTATTTTCCTTTTTCTAACTCCCTTTGTATCACATCAAAAGTGGTGTTAGTGTTCTTTTCCAATGCATTCAATAATTATTAGTTGTAAGCTTATATAGGAATCCTTATCTCCCAAAACTATCCTTTGCTAACGACATTCATCTACCATTGTTATATGTAAATGACATTCTAATGTGTTTAAGACATAGCATATCCAATAGATCAAATACATTCTTTCTCGTAGAAGGTTTTTTTTTTCAATAGTTAAATAAATATTTAACTATGTTCATTCATGCATGAATTCTTAGTTGTAGAATGAATAGTGGTGTCATGTCGTTGAGGGATCCATTGTCATGTATTCTCTTTGTCGGACACGCAAATTCGTTATAACAATGAAAATACAATTTCCCATCATTGTTCATGACAATGTTGGTTAAAAATGGCACCATTCCCCTTTCTAAAGATGCACTAGAAAAATATGTGGAAAATAAGATGGAACTACCTTCTAATACCATGCATTCCAATTGCTTCTGTCCTTTTCTCGGATAGATCACCTGTCTATATGTATGCGCTAGCACGCAAGGGATGGCAGACAATCACGATCCTTCAACCTCTTCTACCTCAACAGATTGGGATTGTTCACTCGCCACCATTGGGATCGTATCACGTTATATAGAATGGAAGTGGTGGTACGTCGAGTAACTCTTAGTCATGAGAAGAGGCAAGGGTGGATGCTGTCCAGTTTAACAAGCCCACCCCAAACTCTTACAAAGAAGTCGTTGGATCACTTGTGAAGGACCAGATTTGGAGGTTTGAGAGAGTTATGAACAGTTGTGTTAAAGCATCGTTGCCCGTGATGTCATCCCAGAGTCGAAAATTATGTAATAGTCGGCTAATGTAGCGGGAAGGCTTTTGTGTTGTGAATTAGTTTACAGAGGTTGTGTATAAAGCGAAGAGATTTTTCTGTGTATAATCAGCTAATGAAGCGGGAAGGCTTTTGTGAATTAGTTTACATAGGTTGTGTATTTTTGGTCTTAAGGTTTGTATCTCACTGCTACACCTAATTGTTTCTTTAACTTTTTGGTTATTCTATCCAGACACAGGAAATGTTGGTTTGGCATAAAGATATGGATGAGGGCCCTTCTTGGCTGATGGCACATTAATGATAGACCAGTGAAATAATAGAAACCAGAGAAACAACAAACCACTGAATGAATAATCTGTTGCAAGAAGTTCAATACTTAAAATATCATTTCAAGACATCAAACATGTATCCAAACACAATAATTTCCACAGGTTGCAGAAAACAAATCTTTACCAAAGCATTAGTTGTTTGACAGGTTGCATATCAGTAAAAATAAGTCATACAATAGCTGAAAGGAAATGAAATGTACATTGCAAAAATAAAAAATTGTATTCAAGATAAGAATGAAAACACATGAAGAGTTGAACGAAAAATTGTCATCAAGAGTATGTTCACCAGGTAGATAGCTTTAATCCATGCATAAAACGAGTCCAACCAATCTGTTGTATTACTATTCTTTCCTCAAAAAATCTGACCTTTACAATGTTCAAAAAACAACTATTTAAAAGAATTGCAGAGGCCCTCGTCCTTAGGGGACTGGGACCTCGATCTAGGGAATTGTTCATAAAAAAAAATATTAACTTCACTAAGATACCATAATTAAATAGAAAGAGTGGTTCTTATCACACACAGAAGACCAATCTTGCATCTAATATAAGAAAATGCTCGACTTAATCAAATAACAACTACTACTATCTCTGCGACAGAACTGATACATGTGTTGGAGGAACCGATTTGGCCGAAGATGGGCCTCGGAGTGACAGAACAGAGTTCTGTGTTGAACGATGACATGTCTGCAAGTTGTTGGAGGCAACTGGAGATAACTGGCTGCATGAGACGAGTTGTAGAAGTGTTTCTCGCACTAACCTGTGTCGACCTGTAACTGAGACTTAGCTCTTTGTCTATGCTCGATCTTTCGGAAGCCAAGCGCACTCTGTATTGACACCGTCATCTGCCATCTATGCCTGTGAAATAGCTTCGCTGGAATGGTTGTCGGCCCATCGAACATGAGGGGAGACGTGGAGACGAGCATCCAATCTAGGAACAAAATGAATGGACGCGAGGGTAGATGACCTGTAGTGAGAGATGCAAGTGGCGCGTAGGGAGAGAAGGAGTAGATAGGTTGGGAAGAGAGTGGAAAACATGTGGCAAAAGGCGAGAGGGGGCAGTATTGAAAAACAATCCGAGAGGAACTCGAAGGGGGGTGTAGGTGGTAAGCGGATTAGAAAGGGGTGTATATGGATCTGAGAAAAATATTTTTGAAATGAGAAATCATGTTCCTCTAAATTTTCAAAATGAAAAATGTTCAAATAAATAAGTAGATAAGGAATAATCTAGTTTATAAGGGTTAGGAATAATCTAGTTGTTTTAGGTATAAGTGTTCGATACTAGTGAGGGAACAATCATATTATAACAACTTTGATTTGGGTTAATCCAATGAATTAATTTTAAGTGTTCATTTGACTGAATGTGGAAAATCATTGCATACAGGGATTTTGTTTGGGCTTCCTCTTTTCTATCATTTTCCTGCTCGATAGAGTCGACTACCCTCAATTCTTATTGATTCAAAGATATGTGTTGTGTATTTTTGGTTAAGTATAGTCTAGAGGAATGTAAAAGAAGTTTTTTCGATGTTAGCCATGGAAGGGATTGAAATTGAAATTGAAATTGATTGAGAAAATATTCATCAACATAGATCCATTTTAACTTTGGTTCTACGAAGCGTCGAGAGGGATCAAATTTTTCAGGTGCAAATATTTCCACCTTAACCCGTTTTAGAGTACAAAAGGAAGGGTTTGGCCCGACATATAAAATTTGTTTCATTTCACAAAGTTGTTGTCTAAGACTATTTTTTGATGATATTTTCAGCAAGAAATTGTTAGATCTGTAGATAAACCTTCTAAGAAATGACTATTTTTCAATGATATTTTCAGCAAGAAATTGTTAGATCTGCAGATTTTAGTGATTATTTCTCTATAGTCCAAGTGCCCCAAGTGTTTTTCAGCAGGCTGAATCGATTTCTCCATTCAAAAATGAATTTTAAATAACAAAAAATAGTGATTTAGTGGAGATTTATGTCACCTGATTTTGGAAAACAAAACCATTTTGTAAAACAGTTAGACAACCCCTAGAGCCAACATATACAATTTTTATTTACTTAATTTTTTTAAGTTGAATTTAAATACCAAAACACAGATTAACCTAATACTGACACACATATTAACCTAATAAAACAACATATACAATTTTCATTTACTTAATTTTTTAAGTTGAATTTAAATACCAAAACACACATTAACCTAATACTGAAACACACATTAACCTAATACGGGCTGTAGAATGAGCCTCTAGCCCAATGAAACACCCTCCTGCTTTGTGGGTAAATTAGAAAGAGATTTTACCGTCTCCGTGCAATCATGGACAGAATTGTCAGATATTATGATCTCCCACAGCTAACTGATGGCAATATTATATGATATGCATTATAGTTAAAGAGCGTTCATAAGTTTATGCTTTACAAACAGAAAGTGGCAATCAGTGGTCAGAATAATAGTGAGAACTTGCTGCCTGCGTGAATTATTAATTGATGGTCTGATGTGCACTTGCTGCCTCGACGACGAATTACTAAAAGAAATTCCTATGCCATGTTAAACATTTATTGCCAATCCAATTCTATATTATTTTGAAGTTAAAAGCATTGCATGCCAATCCAAGTATATGATTAGTTTGAAGTGAGGTTAAATTGTTTTCTGTTGGTCTCTGTAATTTGTTTGGTTGAAATTGTTAAGACGTTTAAAGTAAATTATTAGGAATTTATGAATGAAAGTATGTTCAGATATCTTATATTGAATAGGGTTATTAAACATAATGAATAGGGTTATTGAACAATAAAAAGATCGTTGATTAATATGCTGTTTAGAAGTGAAATTAATTAATAACATATAAATATTAAAATTTACATATATTAATTATCAATTTTGATAATAATAATGATGGTTAGTTTTTAGATCTATAAATCTAAAAAAATAATTATTTTGCTTTTAACTAATTAAGTGCTTGTACTTCTTAAAAAAAYTCTAGTTTACATGGAGAAAATCAAGGAGATGATAAACTSAGTTTCATAATAGTTTATGATTGGGTTACACGGAGAAAATCAAAATCAAGGAGAAGAAAATGTAGAAAAGAATCAGGTGGCTATTCGGCGCCTTATTTGTTTKATTGTGTGCGGAGGAGAGCCACAAAGTACGCACCAGGTAATTAAGCAAAGATTCTTGGCTGGACTATTATTWAAAAAAACAAATTATGTTTTGTTTGTATGTTTTTTMAAAGATGGGACTGAYTCTSTTTTATGGTATTTCAACTTTTTCTAAGTAATTATATATTTATTATTTTTTGTTATTTAAAATTTATTTTTGAATTTAGAAATAGATTTAGTATGAAAAAATTTGAAACTCTCTAATTATACAAAAATAATTATTTAAATTTAGAAATCCAACAAATTTTTATAGGATTTTTGATAACTGTTTCTCAAAAAAAATTCTTAAAACATTTAACCTAAAACTATATAAACATGGTTGAGCAGAGAAGAATCTCTTGTTCATCAAACAAGAAAATCTCATACACCAATTTGATATAACTTGACTATAACCTTAAAAATTATATATATATATATATATATATATATATATATATATATATATATATATATATATATAATCAAACTTACAAATATGTCATAATGATGTCATGCTGAGGAAGAAAAACGATGAATATCATCATTTGCAACACCCATTATATTTACTTCACATTTTCAATTTGAAAACTTGTGAATATGTCACGATGATCTGTTCCATTGCTTCGAAAAAAATGAAAACAAAATTCCTTTCCAGTTTAAATTAAAACAAAGGGAGCGTTGTGACACAGAAAGGCAAATGCTAATAGGTAGATGATTAAAAAATAATTTTTTTATTTCCATAATATATTAAATGTATACCTTATTTTTTATTCTAAACACAAAGAAAATATGTCAAATAATTATGTTATATTTTTTATAATATAAATTTTGTTTTAATTTTATTAAAATATATATTATATATTCTTAATAAATTTAAGAGAAAAGAAAATTGTGATAAGTAAAATTGAAAATAAAATTTTTAAATAATTTAATTATATTTATTTAAATGTTAAATTTGAATTAATGAAATTAAAATTAGTTATGGTAATAAATCACCATTATATTTAAATATTTTAAATAATTTAATAAATTGTATTTAAATGTTAAATTTAAATTAAATTTTAGAAATTGATTATAATAATTTATTTATTTGTAATATTCTAAAAAAATTTAAAATAATAGAAATTAAATTATTTATAAATTTATCACCAATTAATATTGTAAATATTTTTAATACATTCAATCCTTTATTTTAAAAGGTTTTCTTTTAAATATTGTATAAGAAATTATATATTTTTAATATCTTCAATCCTTTGTTTTAAAAGGTTTTCTTTTAAATATTGTATAAGAAATTATAATGGTGTTGTTTAAGTGTTATATGAAATCATTATTTTTGTTATTTAAAATCTATTTATGAATGTAAAAATAAATTCAATATGTTGAAAAACTATTTAAAATTTACTAATCTAACAATTTATCATTAGATCTAAAACAAAAATCTTATATTTAGATTAAAACAATTATAATTTAGTAAACATATACATTTTTAAAATTTAGATATACATAATTTAATTTCTCATTATAAACTAAATTATATAGAAAATACAAACATCAATCCAATAATTCATTTATGGTGAAAACAACTAAATTATATCTAAAATATAAACATCAATATAATAATTCATTTTAGGTGAAAACAATAAGATAGATATTCATTAAAATTTTAATAACATAATCAACTTTGATGAAATAATTAAGGTATTTTAATTTATATAATAAAAAATCAAAATAATAACTAAAGTCTTAAGGAATTTCTAAAGTAGATTAAAATATGGAAAGGATTTAAATGGATGATATTTTGAATTTAACTAAGTTGAAAATAATTAAATAATAAATGTATTGGATTTTAATTTTTTACAATTTTATTTTAGAGTAAATAATTTTATGGTTATTTTTAGTTATGATAAGAATTTTTTGAATATTAAATATGTTGAAATTTTTCATAATTAAGTTTTTATAATTGATATTCAATAATGTTTATAAAAATTCCATTTATTTTTAATATTTATCAAATTTTATCTTTAATTATAATTTTCCACATATCTTTATTTATTTATTTTATTGAATAAATTGTTTTTTATTTGTATGATTTTTATTTACATTATCAAATATATGATAAACAAAACTTTACTTTTCAAAAATATAATAACAATAATTTATAATATATATAAAAAAAAAATCATAATTAATAAAAATACTAAAATTCTATAATTTCATAAAACATAAACATAATTTTAAAAATTAATTAATGCAATAAAAAATCTATGTATTATTTATCCTAGGCAACCACCATTTTTAATAATTCATTTTTTGTAAAATTATTTATATAACTTATCTTACAAAACAACCATCTTTAATAATTCTATTTATAACTTGTCAATCATCCTTAATAATTCCATATATAACTTGTCATATACAACAATCATCTTTACATACATGTATAACTTGTGCTGCATGGAAGCCACCTTTACAACCTTTATATCTTTAATATGGCTAAAATTTGCAGTGAGTGAGAATTCTCCCGAATTCTCTACTCGTAACTCTTTTTTCTTCATGTTATAACTTATCTCAACTTCGAAACCTTAAAGAGCCAAAAACCTGTCAAAACCTTAAAGTGTTGAAATGTGCCAACAACATTTTAATGATTTTTTTGGCATATGGATTGATTGTTTAATAACAATTAAGGTGATAAGTTTATTTAATTGTTTGATAGATGTTATATATATAGATGTTATATATATATATACATGCATGTTTATAAAGGTAAATATGTAGTGTGGGATGAGCGTAAAATTTGCAAGCTTGTATTTTATTGTTGTACTTCTTCCTTGATCATTTATTATTGTACTTCTTCCTTGATCAATAATAGTATCGGGATGTTTCCCTTTAAAATATTTTACCACAAAGAAAGGAATAGTCAACAAGACTGTGATTTTTGCTGAAGCGAAAAAAGACAAAGAACAGATTCATGGACAGATTTGTTCCGGGCGCGATATTGGATGGCTTATCGTGGGTAATCCCGTTGATCAAATCTGCAAAATTTCCAGAGATCATAGCATGAGACACGGTGCGAGGGGTGACATAGTAATGAAAGGTCATTGATGATTGTATGCACACCTGATATGAACATATGAAAGCATTTTTCCATTACATAAAGAATCGCACAGAGTTTTAGGTATGAAGGCGTACTTTTTAATTATGCAACACGTTAAATGGGTGGATAATATTATGAGTGGATGTCTTTTTAAATTATTTGTTTAAGATTCCACCACTTATTTGTAAAGGCGGATGGAGTTGTATTATGAGTGGATGTCTTATTAAATTATTTGTTTAAGATTTCATCATTTATCAAGCTTGTCTAATAAATTATAAGAAAATGTGTAGTGTGGGATGAGTGTGATGTTTGCAAGCTTGTGTTTGGTTGTTGTAATTCTCCCTTGATCAATAAGAATATTGATTATCATTTCCCCGTGGATGTTTCCCTTTAAAGAGTTTTACCATGTAAATCGTTGTGTTCTTTGTGTGTAACTGTTTGTTTTATTTATTTTCCACTGAATCTTGTTGTGTTTATTCTTTTGTTTCCCAATAGAAAGAGTCTCATTAACGTGTGATTAGGGGTGAGATACAATGTATCCAGATACTGCATGGTTGATGGGAACAATAAGTTACCCTATTGAAACTATCTACAAATGTTGTCCTTGTCATATGACATTGAGACTCCAGTGTATAGAGATGTTAGATCCTTCATCAATTACAATTAGGTTGCGCACCTGGAGAGAGGAGGAACCTCCATATGAGGGGAAAACACTTCCGAGAATAACATAAAAGATGGTACTACAAAAATATCTGAGTGCCTTGTTATATTGGAGGTCCCAACGCTCTATCATAGAAGATAGAGAGAAGAATGTATCCATAATTTTTCCAGGTATCATGGGCATATCGGGTTGGTGCCATGTCAAAGAAAGGTATTCCTTTACTGCCAAAGAAACACAAAATTAATTATAATTAGCTATACTTGTTGAGATATGCCAACCATTTTCCCACCATTTTGTGGATTGTAGCATATTTAGTGGCTCCTTTATATCAGTTTCTTGTTGAAACAATTCACCCATTTTTTAGATCCACATAAATGTAATCAATTTTTTAAACTGCTTTGGGAGCTACTATAAATCTATGTATGCCCATAGAGGAAAATGTGTCTGGAGAGGTTGAGTGTGGGTGTCATCTTGGTCTAGCTGATATAATATCTCCCTTGAACAACAATAAACCAAATATCATTGTCCCATGGATGTTTCCCTACATAGGGTTTTACCACGTAAAATCGTTGAGTTAAATTGTGTGATTGATGTTGTCTCTCTATTATGAATGTTATGCCAATTTAAATCTATTGATTTATGCTTTTGGTGCAAAAAACTGATAACAACATAAATATGAATGTCACTTGGCTAAATTCTTTACATATTATATCCAGCCAAAAAAGATTGGCATTCACCCTATAGCAACATTTTTCTTCCAAACGATGAATGTCACTTGGTTAGTACCCTCATGAAGAAGGACACTCTCCAAGGGAGATGAAATGGAGATTATACATATTCCTTAGGTACTGCAAGAGATTCCCACTTGTAGTCACCCACGTGATTCCCTAGGAGACTTGTTACCACCTCACAATTGGTGACCGAGAAAAATAGTCATGGTTCAAGACTAGACATGTGGGTACAAACTATGCACCCGAAATTTTAGAGAGAAGTGGTGTCACCCTGAATACTTTCCACTTTGATCCAAAACCGTCATACACATAATAATCCCACTAAACAAGTAAAGAGGAGATATCTACTCCACTTTCCTAGATTGACCTCGTGCTTGACACATGTGATAAAGGTACTTTCCCAACAAGTGCTCCTTGCTACTAATGGATTTTGGACTCACCAATCAATTCCTATTTTGGTTTTATGGCATTGGAGAGTTTACTCTCTAATATTACACCAAGGCCCTAGACCTAAGATAATGTTCATTTTGTAAAAATAAAAATATCTAATTGATTTTAAACTATGAATTTTGTCTTTAGTCTATTGATTACTCAATGGGTATGGCATGGACATGATGATGTCTTAGATTCTTTTTCAATTCAAAGAAAACCAAAGCATGAAAATGCAAACAATGGACCTCTTTTTTCTTCGATGAAAACTATATAAGGAAGAGAATACGAGTTTTTTTTTACAATTTTAAAACAACCAAGCAATCAATCAATCGAAAAGACACTACTGGAACTTTCCTCAAGCAATTTCATATCCAAACAATCAATACTAATAACCCAATGCAACTTTCAAAGGAAACCCCAAAATGCTTGAAGTAAATGACCATGACATGCAATTTCTCCTTTGATTTCACTTACCATGCAAATGAAACTAAGAATGCAAAGCACAATCATATAGGACAATGCGATGCACTATAATTTGACAAGATCACTATACACAAGACAAAACAAATGCAGATCACCCAAAGATGAAAAGTGTTTTTTTCTTCTTTTATACCATCGAAATAAGAATGAAAAAATCATTAAAAATATGAGTTCTTCAAGGTCTATTGTCAAAGAGCAAGGTCGCTAGGTTTCAAAGGAAAAAAACATGAATTGTTTTTTGCAAAATTTGATTTTTTTTTACACCCTAGAGG